>JAMPIV010005294.1:0-345000 GCA_024509875.1 Oreohelix idahoensis | reverse complement strand
TTAAATGTAAAATAAAGATAAAGCTATTCAATTTAAATGTAGAGAAAGTTTTCGCTCCAGGGATTAAGTTTAATTCTCATTGAGGGTAAATTCTGAGAATAAATGGGATGGTAGAATAGGAGAAAGGGGACACATACTTATGTGTCGGAAAACGCAATACTCAGAGAAACGTTTCATTTCTATTCTTTTACCATAGTTGGTGGTGGTACTAGTGAAGGTACTAATCTCTGGAACAAAGTGAGGGTAGAAGTGGACTGACGTAGAAACGCGAGACCAGCTTGGCAGATTCTTCTTGATTGTACTTGAAACGTGCTGCACCTGTAATCTTGACCAGAGACGTGAGAACTTCAGTGACTTATCTGTATAGAGCCCATCGGCGGGAGCAGAAACTACTATTGGCAGCTAAGTGAAACGTATAAGCTGCCAAAGGGAACTTTTTCATAAAACTTACTATCCTTCAATTATGAACATTTTCTGTTAAAGACTTCAGTTATTTTAACCCTTGTTAAAACTAAATTATTATTAAATCTGTTATTTGTAATTACACAAATTTAACTTCGATTCAATCATTTTAAATTTACTGCATGTTTGTCTCAATCAATTTACTAAACGCATTCTAAACTGAGATATACCAGAATAATAAGAATTCCACTGAGTAAATCAGAGGTGGGGGCTTAACGAGCGGAAACTAATTATTGCTTAAATCCTTCACAAAAGTTGTCGGCAGATCATAGAATTAACGTGCTCAACCAATGCAGCATTGCTTTCGCTTTTCTGAATATCTTGTGGAAATTCCCCTGGGATAGAAGCGTCATTACCCTTCTATTACCCTTTCAAGAGTAATCTTGTGCAAAGGTAGACACCTTTGACGACCCACTTTAGATACTCTTGAGTTTTGGCCACTGTTGGACCACTGCTGCAAAGCAGGGGAGGCAATACCGTCACAGAGGTGAAAGGGTCTTTCTGAGCATTAGCAATGGTACACTTTAAAAAAAGCTGTCAGTCGCAAAAGGAAAATTCTCAAGTAACTTCAGAGCAAAGGCAGAGGTATTAAAAACTGCAGCAGAAATCATAATGACAGAAGAAAGCTCTGAGAGACCAGTAGCTCTCTTCAAAGATGCTTTATTAGTAATTGCAGCGATGTAAAGTCAAAATAATTCCGCCCTGGATGACCTGAGAGTAACACTCCCTAAACTATGTCAGCAATTCAAAAGTTGTGATACAGTGGATCTCATCTCACTGTAACATCGCCGGAAATGAAGAGGCTGACAGATTGGTAAAAGAAGGTGGAAAGCTACCCCAACTTGACACTGCCATAACTTATGAAGATGACAAGAGTTTTATCAAGAGCCTTACAGGAGCAAGTTGGAAGCATAGTATCCAGACCACTAAAACATGATGTATAGTATCAGCTTAGCGGAAGTGAACAAGTGGTAGTCTTCAGACTTTGCATAGGCCACAACATTAAGATACAATATATTCAACAAGATTAAATTAGGAACTACCGATGAGCGTAACTATGGCACCGATAAAATGACTACTGAACATCTACTTCAAAGGTGACCAACATATTAGGAATAGAGAAAACGCGTATGGCCATCACCAGTACAATTGCTGGAAAAACTTTACTACCTCAAGCTGACTACTGGTTTCTTTGAAAATATTGAAAGTGAACGAAGAAGAAGAAAAATAAGAAGAAATGATTTTAAGTGGTGTCATAATATGTAGGAACACATTGTCATGACATATAAAAATTAGTTTACTAGTTTTGTTGTTGTAATTTCATACTGATTTAGCGTAATAGATGCCATCTAAAATAATACATTATACCATGAAGATTGCAATTCAACATTGGAATTTTTAGGTCAGTTGTTTGAGATATCTATTCATTGTTACTGATGGTTATGTTGAGTCAATTAAAGCATAACATTGTATATGTTGTATTTGTTTAATGGATGGAGGTATCATAATTTTCCTGTTTGCTCTTTATGGACCATGGAACCACCATTGTAGCTGGTCCCCTCTCAGGACATCTGGATCAAAGCATTCACGTGCTTCTGCACCCGTCATTTCTGGAGTAGTTTTTTGCCAGAACAAGGATATACTCGTGTTAGTCGCCTCGACATGCTTGAGTAGGTAGTAGTCCTGTTATTTCTATGTCTACTTAGAGACCCCGAGAATTACAAGGGGCAGATAAAGGTATGTTAATTAAGACAGTTATCACGAATCCAGTGTTCGTTTAGGTAATTTTTTTATATAGAGACTTGTTAAGTTGTGTAGATATAAACCAGCATGTCATAAGCGAGTTTAGATGATAGAAGTACACGTTAAGTCTTGAAAACAGAAATCATTGTCAATCAATTATCTGTCTGAACAAGAAGCGAAATTGAGTAACCTGGTAATGTCTCGTGGTCACCCAAGTCATCCTCAATCTCCATGTAGTGCAGATTGGAAACTATGACCATCTAGACAGGAATTTGCTCCAAATCTCCAAGTACGAGGGGCATTCAGAAAGTAATGCACCATATCGTTTTTCTCAGCTAATAATGAAGATAGAAGCATGAAATTTTGCACACTTCAAATATGGCATGCGCCAATTGTGTGCTCCAAATTGCACCGCAACCGGCCAAATAAAACGGCTGCCCTAAACCGTTGAAATGGATAGTGTTAGCAGCTTGCGTTATAAACAGCTAATTGTGATAGAATTCCTCGTTGCAGAGAAGGAAACTGTTGTGAATATTCACGAGCGTCTATGTGATGTGTGTGGAAGTTTTGCAGTCGACAGGAGTACAGTCAGTCACTGGGTTCAGAGAATCAAGAAGTGGAGATACGGAGCTGCTTGATCGGCCGCGCTGTGGACGTCCTGCCACAGCCACCAACGCAGAAATGTTGAAATGCGCTGAGGGCATTATTCTTTCTGATAGGCGAATCACTACTCAACAATTGGCCTCACAGCTGTCAGTCAGCATTGGTAGTGCAAATGCTGTTATAAAAACTCTCGGATTTTCTAAGGTTTGCGCAAGATGGGTTCCTCGAAGTCTCACAAATGACCACCGATTGCAAAGGAAAGCAATTTCTTCTGAATTGTTGGAGCGTTTCAATACTGATGGAGAGAACTTTTTGGCTAAAATCGTTAGAGGTGACGAAACCTGGGCACATCATTTTGAACCTGAGACAAAAAGACAGTCAATGGAGTGGCATCATCCGCAATCACCAAGAAGAAAGAAATTCAAGACAATTCCTTCAGCTGGAAAGGTCATGATCACTGTCTTTTGGGACATTGAAGGTGTGATTCTTGTGGACGTTATGCCAAGAGGAGAGACAATCAATTCGCAAGCTTACATTAAGACATTGAACAAACTCAATCAACGTTTTCACAGAGTTCGGCCGCACAAGAATCCAGCAGACCTGCTTCTCCTTCACGACAATGCGAGCCCTCACACAAGTCTGGCAACACGGGAAGCAGTCACCAAATTGGGTTGGACTGTACTACCCCATCCACCCTATAGTCCCGATTTGGCACCCTCTGATTTTCATCTATTTGGCCCACTTAAAGATGTACTCCGTGGGACAAGGTTTGAAGATGATGAAGGAGTGATTCAGGCAGTGAAGAAATGGCTACATGATTAAGACAAAATTTGGTACGGGCTAGGAATACATGCACTTGTTTCGCGCTGGCATAAAGCCGTACAAGTTGATGGGGATTATGTTGAATAATACCGATGTTTACACGACATATCCATGTATATTGTGTATAAATTTCATGCTTTTTGAATAAACAGCTCCTGAGAAAAACGATGTGGTGCATTACTTTCTGAATGCCCCTCGTACATTCTAAAACACTATAAGACAGGTTGTGTCGCCATACCGAGACTCACTATTGTATAACAAAAACATGCATAAATCAGTAGTGTGACAGGTGTCAATGTTGAGGATTGTTACATGTTTTGCAAGCATTTGGGTTTGAGCTCGATCCAAATGATTGCACCATGGAACACCTCAGCTAAATGTGTATTAATGACATAGATCGCGGATATCTATGAATGACGCGTTATACATGGTAACGTCATTCGACTTGTGGGCTTTGTCCCTAACGGCAGTGTTTATGGAACGTGTGGTATAACCACTGGAATATGTGGCATGGCCACTGGAATATGTATAGAATCAATGTGTGGTATAACCACTGGAATATGTGGCATGGCCACTGGAATATGTGTTTAAAGGTATGGTATACCTATACAAAGTGTGATAGCGTGTAGCTAAAGAATATATTTAAATTATACATAAAGTATAAGGACTTTTGAGTCTAGATTGTAAGACGGCAATATTAGCCGCAGTGATTGATATTATGGATAACGTAAGTCGTGATGATTCTAAACGCAGTTCGTATATGTGGGCTTGACTTGCCTGGCTTGGAATGCCAAAGGAGAATTAAAATATTAGTGTCGAATAGAACTACAGTAGAACTCCATTTATCCGAACCCCAATTATCCGAACACCCAGTTATCCGAACACTTTTTCCAGAAAAAAAAAAAAAATCAGGTGCCACCAGTCACGTTAGACTACATTTCTGAATATTTTAATGCGGCAAGCTTCAAATATGTGCAAACAATTTGTAGAGGATGGGACGGGATAATGGTCGGTCGTTTACGTACAGGAAGTCAGTTAGATCATAAAGTCAGTTAATATCTGGTTTACCAATCCAGTGTGCACAATGGGCTGATCACCTGTTTGCCAGTCACTTTGATTACGGAAACAACAACAAATAAAGATTAATTTGTGGTTGCCCTAAAGACGCCACTAGGCGTGATGGGAAACAACTGCAAATAAAATCAATTTGTTGTTGCCCTTAAGACGTCACTAGGCGTGATTGGCCATTGTCTGCTTTGACGGTCAATGGCTAAGGATGGAAGAAGAAGAAGAATCCAGTGTACGTGTGCGTTCTAGGCAGAGCACTGGCTAAACAGACAGTTCAACTTAAAATAATTGTGTCTGCTACTACAGCAGAATAATTTTGGTGTACAAGTATTTCTCTGTGCGATATGGCATCTTCCAGTAGGCCTAAAGCATATAAAAGGAACCGCAATGTTTTGTCAGTTGAAACGAAAACAGAAATTATCAAGAGACTAGGAAAAGGTGAAACTGTGTTTTAACTTGCGAGGATTTTCAATGTTGGGAAAGCTACCATCTCTGACATCAAAAGTAACAAGGATAAAATTATGAGTTTTGCATCGAAATTGGATAGTGAAAATGGGTCGAAGAAACGAAAAACCATGAGAAATGCGAAAGATTTGAAATTGGAAGAGGCTTTGTATATATGGTTTGTGCAAAGAAGAAGCAAAGGGGAACCTATCTCTGGCTTTCTATTGTGTGAAAAGGCACTTCAGTTCAACAATCAACTTGACGGTCCTCCTGACTTTAAGGCTAGCCAAGGATGGTTAAAAAAACTTTAAATCTCGTCATGGCATACGAGAATTGGAGATTCAAGGGGAATCTTTATCTAGCGATGCAACTGCCGCTGAAAATTTTAAAGAAACATTCTTGGCTTTTTTGGAAGAAGAAGGTTATTCACTCGATGATGTGTATAATGCCGATGAGACTGGCTTATACTGGAAATCATTGCCTCAAAAATCACTTGCATCTCAGCGCGAAGCAGCTGCCCCTTGGTTTAAAAAGTGCAAAGAGAGAGTAACAATTTTGGTAGCCGCGAATGCCAGTGGAAGTCATCGTTTACCGGTGCTAATGATCGGCAAAGCCAAAAAAACCACGTTGTTTAAAGAATGTGACATGTCTCCCATTGTGCTACAAAGCACAGAAGAGTGCTTGGATGAATAGTGAAATATTTCTTGATTGGTATACAAATCAGTTCATCCCAAATGTGAAGAGGTTGAAAGAACAAGAAAAGAAAACTGGAAAAGTAATTCTTCTACTGGACAATGCACCATCTCATCCAGAGACGGATACATTGAATGCAGTTGATGCAAATTTTAAAGTAATTTTTCTGCCTCCCAATGTAACAGCACTGATTCAACCAATGGATCAGGGTGTTATAGCAAAGCTTAAAAAGATGTACAAGAAGGAAGTCCTGCGTCGTTTATTGTTGGCTGAAGATGAAGAAAGTGTGGTGGCGTTTTCCAAAAAGCTTAATCTCAAAGACTGCTGCTATATGTTAGATGATGCTTGGACCACCCTGTCACAAGATAATCTCAACAAGGCTTGAATAGATTGCTTGGGAAAAAAGGAGGCAATGAAACTACTGCAGTGGACACAAATGATGATTGTATAAATGAAGTTGTGGAACTGTTTCAAGCAATGCCCGGATTTTCGGACTGTGACAAAGATGATGCACACTTGTGGCTAGAAGATGATAATGATTCTGGTTTTCAGTTTTTGAATGACGAAGAAATGTTGTCTTTTGTGCAAGAAGAAAACCAAATACATGTAGTGACCGATGATGAAGACTCCTCAGAAGTACATGATGTACTTGTAAATTATGAAGAAAACCCAAAACGTCGACCAAGTCCTGAAGAAGCCTTTATAGCACTAGAAACAGCGATGGCTTGGTACGAGCAAGAAGATGACAGCTGTCCTACACAGCTTCTGCTGTTGAAGAGAATGCGGGACTTAGCAGCCAAAAGGAGACTATCCAGTTTGGTGCAAAAGAGGATTCCTCATTATTTTAAATAGTGGGCTACATTTGTGCAAGTACATGTATACGTAAGTTGTGCCTGGTTGTGAATCGTTTGTAATGTTATTTTGAAAATATTTATCTTTAAAAAAAAAAATACTGTACAAGTAATACATGCACTGCAGTGTAATGAAAGATTTTGGTGATACAGTGACCTAATACAGTGTGGGTATTATTATTACAGTACAAGTAAATATGTTTTATAGTGTATTTTCCTTGTGATGGTTAATTATTTTTAGAAATATGTGTACATGTACTCGATACATTATGTAATCCAATTATCCGAACATTTGATTATCCGAACGATGCTCGGTCCCATGGGGTTCGGATAAATGGAGTTCTACTGTAGTAGCAATATTTAATTACGCTTTTAATGCAAGAATTATGCCAGTAGTATTGGCTGAACAGAACTGACCGTTAATCAGAATTATAAGTTGCCGCATATGCAACGTCGCAAATGTGAACTCTTAGCGAGAATGTACACTGTGCTGTTTTGTTATGAACTTTGTTAAAGTATAGTTTTGTGATTCATTGAGGAAGAGTGAATCCGAATTAAATCTTATGGTCGTCAAACTGATCTGATTCATTAATATATTCAAAGTTCAAGTTATGACTTTTTATGGGTACTAATGACCAGTGACCTTCAGAAGGTATACACACGCTGACTCACACTGATAATATAAATGAAAGGATATAAATAGTGGTCAGTCAAATATATAAACTTTAATTGAGGCAAGTTCAAGCACTAAAGTATCCAAGTATGGTTGTAATCAAAAGATCGATACCGAGTGGAATGAAGAACTGAAGTCTAATAATTATCGAAGCATAATACAATAGCAACCCACTCCAATAGAGCAACGTCCCTTAACATCTAGTATCAGAAGGGAAATGAGTTCTAACAGTCAACAACAAATGGAATGTCAAAACAAAAGACAGCTTCATGGGCAATAATTTCCATATTTTCTAAAATAAATACTTTTAAAAAAAAAAAGGAATCCTGGAAAAGTTAGGACTAAAACAGGGAAAACTATTCTGGTAGATACATATCAGATAATTCATTCTTGGAAAGTGACGCCAACTCCCGTGAGGTCACAGTTGGTAAAACGAACGTGCTAAACAAAATACATATGTTTTGAGCCAAATCTCATTGATGAAAGCGTGCTCAAAAAAAATTGGACGAAAAGTGAAAAGATCAATCGGGAGAAGCGCTTTCCAGAGAAAATTACCGATGTCTGGTGCTGGAAGCTGAAAAAGTCAAAGCTACTCGTAAATCTACCTGGAAGCCGAAAGCTGTAATTAGAAGAAAAAAAAAACAGACAACGCACGTGCTGACTAATAGTTGTTGTTGTTGTTTTGAAGAGGTGATGGGTGGAGAGCGGGCACTTAACAGCTGACCGTTATTGCCTCTTCTCGTTCCATCTTGGTCTACCCTGCTCAACCTGAAAATTGGTTATAATTGGGGAATTTAGTGTCATTTTATTTACTAATTTTGTATTCAATTTAAATAACTATTGTCTTTTGCAGTTGCTGATTTTAATTTATATTAGTATTTGTCCACTTTATTTTCTCTTTTGTATTATTTATAGATAACTTTTGTCCTTTACACTTGGTTTTAATTTGTATTAGTATTTGTTATTTTTGAGTTGTTATTGTTGTTTTTTTAACCTCGTTGTCTTTCCTTGTCCTATGAGTAGTTAGTAAGTTTTTTTGTTGTTGTTTTTTTTAATGATTTGTTAGTTCTTGTTGCTTAATTTCTATTTGGTTGAATGTCTTTTCTGAAATACTAACCTTATATGTTTTCCTTTGTTTTATATATATATCTTTTAAGTATTGATTGGGTATCTCCTGGGGCATCTATACTTAAAACCTCATCACCTGTCATGTCTATATTGTGATTTCTATAATAAGTTTTTAATTCAAGCCTTTGTTGTTCGTACTTTTTACAGTGGATCAGGTAGTGGTCTATGTCATTCTCTTCCTGACATTCTTGGCAGTGTGGTTCCTCTATCATAAAGTATGCTGCACCGAGACGGAGACGCCACAGTTTTTTGTTCGATGGTACCTTTAATTCTTCTCTGACCTGGCACGTCCTTGTTGGTTCTTTCAGCAGTTTCAACGCGTGTCTGCCTTTTCTACTGTTCTTCCATGTTGTCTTCCATTCCTGGTTTATAGTTTGCTTCACTTGGCTCTTGATTTCCGACCTTCCCAGTCCTGCTCTTATATTGTTTTTACTTATTCTTCCATTCTTGGCGTTCTGGTCTGCCAACTCGTTACCAGCTATACCTATGTGTGCTGGAACCCACACTAGCCTCACGCTACATTCTCTGTTCCCTAGTGATGTATTAATTGCTAGAATTTCTTCCTTTATGTCTGGCCGGCTACATTTACCTGGGCGTTCTAGTGCTTGTAGTGATGATAGTGAGTCTGTAAATATTGTAACAGCTTCTGGTGGGTTATCTTCGATTATTTCTAAACTTTTTAGAATTGCTACCATCTTTGCGGTAAAAATCGAAGCCCCTTCAGTTACACTGTAGCTCTTTTTAATTTCCCACTGTGATATTACTACTCCTGCACCTAGTTGCCCACTATCACCCTTGGATCCATCAGTGTAGACGGCCAGACTTTGTTTTGTTAGTTGATCTATGAACTTTCTACTTATCATTTTGGCTTCCTTATCTTCTATGTTTTGTTTGATCTTTTCAGTAAGTGAGTAGTCTATGATTGGTGTTTTTAGTTCCCAGGGTGGTATTTTGCTTCTATATTTATTACTATTTTTAATTGTGTTTGACAGTTCTTTGAACTGCATTAGATCTTCTATAGTTCTCCACCCTGTTGGATATCTATCTTTATTTAAGGGGACGTCCCATACACTTGGTTGGTTTATGACAAATGCTTTATGTGCTGGGTAGGTCACTTCTTGTGCTATTTTACTCCAATAATTTAATCTTAGTTCTTTCCGTCTTAGACAAATAGTGCCATTAGTACCAATGGTGACTAATAGTGCGATCGAAACCAATATTTTATAGATAGGCTCATCAGGACTGAATCCAATTTCATTTACAACTTTCACTTTCAAATTACTACTTATCACTTTCACTTACAGCTGAAATTACTGTTAATTATTATTTCAATTTTCTATTGAATAAATTTAAGTTCCGAAATATAAAGCCCTGCTGATGAAGAAAACGTCATACAAATTATATAAAGGAAAATAGACCTATAAATGAGGAAATCTAAAGTAGGCTCCTTCATTCATAACTTACTATGGGAATGCGCCCATGGTTAATAAAAATTATCCAGTCAAAATTATTGTTACACATGAAACGATGTTTAAAAAACTTTAATTCTGTTTGCTTCAGGGAAATGAATACCGAAATTTTTTTTAAAATCCATGCATTGGAAGCGAAGATATACCAATTTGTATATTTTGCATATATAATTAAGTAAAAATACACTTACCTGACATACTTTTAAAATTTATATAAAATCATCCTCAAAGGTTTTAGTGAAAATAAACATACATAAATGTGGGCAAATGAATGTACTTTCCGTATATTTAAAATTTGATATTTTCAATGAAATTCTTCATTTTTGGGGGTTAAACCTCCACTTAAGGTGATAGCCTTCAGCTGCTTTTGTTGGCCTAGTATTCCTTTTGGCGTGTTCTTGTCTAGGTAAATGTATCTGCATTGATTTTAACTGACTTGTTATAACTTTGAATGACTTTGTTTTTGGCCAATTGTAAACTCGAGTTTACAAAAAAAAAAAAAAAAAAAAATAAACATCTTCTTTTAATATTTAAAAAAAAAGGGGGAATTGCGAGTTATACAATTGAAGTCGCTACATCACGTCTCATAATCGTTTGTTCCTGATCTAACAAGTCAAGTAGTAGCAAAGATCTATTGAGCCAGTTAGATGTATTGATCATTCTATTGCCTTTAATACAGAGAGTGGTGGCGAAGATCAAAACCTTGCGATAGACATTTAAACTTTCCTTTCATGCAAGTGACATTTTCTTTCTCCTTAGCTCTCTGTGTTCTTAGTATAGGGGAAAAAAAAACACTCGTTCCATCTGTGCCTAAGATGATAGGAAACTCTATACAGAGCGATACAACAGGAGGCAATCTGATCATCAGAAATAGTCCCCCGTTGATCAGGTGTTTCCTTCCCTTAATCTCCTTTACACTCTAAGGGGGGCAGGCCCACTTAGGTCATGACTCCCAAGTGTCAGCCTCCTGTTGTCTAGTGCAGAGAATTGAACCCACTCCACCTTGGTTGCAGCTTTCAAATTCACTCCTATTTTCTGCCAGCTGAAGACAATTGTGAAAGTAACCCCTATGTTGAAAACAAATTACTGTCCCAAGTTCCATAGCCCGTTTTGGTTGTTCCACAGCCAGCACGATGCCTTTTCCGCAGTTTCGCTGAGCCTCTTAAGTGCCCTTGTTCTTGACTGTCCCCTCAACCCCAACAGTTTCAGTAGATCATTCACTGAGGCAGCCACAAGACTTCTTGCACCCCCCGCAACAGCCATGACCCTTGCAGCGAACCCATCGTGCCTAAAGTCCGTTCTAGAGGTATTTCTGGAGAAGGTTGTCGAACTATCGAAAATTTCCTCCAACTATTATCTACATCATCCTACACCCCACAACCACATGTAGTTTCATGCGGATGAGACGATATAAGAACAGAATACAATAAATGCTCTCTCAGGAAATTCGCACGAGGCGACTAATAATAAGTTGTACATTTGACTGGCAACTAAATCACGTAAAACAAAGCACTCGAGAAACCAACACTAACCCCCCCCCCCCCCCCCCCCCCCCCCGTGAGAGCTTTATCACTGTCGTGAAATATTCTAATCCCCATATATAAATTAAAACGTAAATGCAAAGCCTAACAAATAAATTTAATAAAAGGAAGAGCAATGGTAAAATAACAGTGCTGTCACAAAGAATGTACTCGAAATCCCCCTTTGTTTTATGCTTCGTCTGCAAATTGTAACGTTTCCACGTTAAATATAAGCCACTGCATAAATACAAGCGTTTCCACAACACATTAACACGGGTATTGCATTTCTAAGAAAAACATTGAGAGGCACACTGCGTAATGACCTAAATTAATCCTAACATTAATTATACTACGTTACCAAAACGAACGAACAGATGGACTCAAATAGAAAGAAGGGAGGGCTGAAAATCAGGAACGCATGCAAAATTAAACACGCGTCTCGCTATTAATGCCACCCCCAACAAGCGTAACGCGATACACAATTACTACTATCACGCGTGTAAGGCCACATGCACTAACTTTTTCGGACGGACAGTGATAAAAACACTAACCTTCCCAGAGTTAGGTTTTAAAATCCTGAAAAACGCTTATTAGAAAAGATAACATTAGATGGGTTTACGTTTGAAAACATTACAGTACCCAGACAGCACATCTTCGAAACAGGAGGTAGAAGAAATTGCATATTTTGAACGCAGCCACTTAGCTCTTTTAAAATTGTATATTTGGGTTCCTTAGGGCTTGATGACAAAGAATATGTTAAGTGTTATGCAAATAGTCTAGGAATTAACAAGTTATAGCCAAAATAAAATGATGGTGCTGTCAGACAACACCCAAAATCAGAATCGCTCAGTGGTAGATTTTTTAAACCACCATTGTACGGGAAATGGGCCACAAGTTACATTTGAACTGATTGGCTGGAATGATATGTAAGGCTAAACACGATTAGTCGGACTATAAATGCTATCCTTGGTTGTTAGGGGAGACGTAGGAAGGTAAAATTTTTTCAAACACTTGTCGAAACGTGGCTCCATTGGCCAGACTCGCTGATATAATCACTTAGGAGCGTTAGTTCGAGACCACTAGTTCAAATAAGCTTGATGAAGCAACAGTGCGTTGAAGCCAGCTCATATTTTTGCTAAATAAAAGCCTGGAACATAAGCAGATGGGAATTTGTGCCAGTATTTGTGCCAGAATTCATTGCTAGTCAACGTATCTGTGTTTATTTCCATGAATTGTGGGACCGTGGTCTTAACGTTATTGAGCAGCACCTGGTCAGAGCTTTGCTGAATCCAGAGTCGGACAGCATACTCCTTGGTCCATTTAGCTATCAGTGAGGTGTCTCCAGAGCACAGGGGAGAAATCGAGCAGAGGAGTCTTTTCCTGCCGCCATCACGCAAGATAAGCTGATGTGGCCAGCTGAGCTCAACATTATGTACCCCCATCTTAAAATAACATTGTAACATAAACTTAAGAGGGGAAGTAAATTGTTTTAATATCAGGAACTGAGAACATCTCCAATACTAGTTCCAATAAAGACAAACTATTGAAGTCATGATGACAAATACCAACAGAGCTTGAACAAAACAAAACCAGTATTACCTCATATTACTACTACACAACTGACACACATAGGATACCATTAATAATATATGTCACTACAATAATCATATTAATAAATTCTGTACATATAACTTGTAATTAAAATTGATTGTGATTCCTGGTTCCCTTTGTATTTGAATCAGGACACATATACATTCATGACAGCAATGAATACATATTGTTATTTGAAAAGTTATCAGTGACTCCTTTAAGATATCCTTTAGAGTGTTATATGTATGTGAGTGTCACAGTGTTGTCAAGTGTGGTGGAATAAATTAAATTGTTTATCTGTCTGTTGTTGTTTTGACTTACACTTCATCATACACATACCCTAGACATATAACGTAGTCATCACACTATTCCAGAATAATTCTGACTGAGGTATACATATGTGGCAGCAAGTAAGGTTATATATAATACACTACTCTTATTAGATATATATACCTTCACAGCTGATCTCAGTCAGTACACTAAGTCCCCTATAAATATTTATAACATCCCACTTCACCACATATATTGGGGTCTCGCTCTTGGGATTTTGAATCTTTACCTATTAAAAATATTGGGGGTAATTCACTTCAGGGAATATAAGAATTAAAAGGTATCCTTGGGTGGAATTAAATAAGATTGAGCTCACGGTGCCTGTGTTGTCCATTAGATATATATTTAGAGATTGAATTGTTGGTTAGACATTGTATAAATTTACCTGATAGACAATGGCGGACCTGGCCAAATTTCGATCTGCTGCTGTTCAGACTGCAAAAGAGTTAGGATTAGATGGGCAAGTTATGGTTGCCTATGTCACTACGGAATGTGACAAATTTATTGAACGCGAAGAAAGAAGGTTTGAAGCCGAAAGAAAGTTAGAGGCTGAAAGGGAAATTAAGAAGTTACAATTTGAGGCTGAGGCTGAGACTAAGAGGTTGCAGGCTGAGGCTGAGACTAAGAGGTTGCAGATTGAGGCTGAGGCTAAGAAATTGGAGGCAGAAAGAGAAGACAAAAGATTGGCTGCAGAAAGGGAAGAGAAGAAATTAGCTGCAGAAAGGGAAGAGAAGAAATTAGCTGCAGAAAGGGAAGCAGAAGAAAGAAGATTGACTGCAGAAAGGGAAGAGAAGAAATTAGCTGCAGAAAGGGAAGCAGAAGATAAAAGATTACAAAGGGAACATGAGTTACGACTAAGGGAGTTTGAGTTTCAAGGCCATGCTCCTGAAAATGGTGCCAGTCCCTTTGCCTCTGATGCCACTGCTAGCCAAGGAGCCTCAACCTCAGCTATGAATTTTCATTTAGATCATTTTGTTGAGAAAGACGATGATATAGAGAGCTATCTAAATAGGTATGAACTATTAGCTACCACGTATGGGTTAGAGAGAGAAAGGTGGAGCTTAAAGTTATCTCAAGGACTTCGTGGGGCAGCTTATGAAGTTTTTGCAAAAATGAGCAGAGGTGATCAGGAAAATTATGACATGCTAAAGCAGGCTCTTTTGTTAAGGTATGAAAAGAATGCAGAATTTTATAGGAAAAAATTTAGGAATGCTAAACTACTGTCAGGTGAAACCTATCACCAGTTCTCTGCACGAATAGAGACATACTTGGAGAAATGGACTTCTCTGGGGAAAACCCAAGATCTTAAGGAAATGGTCCTTATAGAGCAATTAAGAGAGTCCATGGCTCCAGACCTGAGAAAGTTTCTCATGGAACAAGGTGCAGAGAGGCTGGGTGAGTTGCTAAATGTTGCTGAAAGGTATCAAGCAGCTCAAGCAGAGGTAACAGGTAATAAAAAGAAACAAGTGGATAACTTTAGGGCACCACAGAACTTTAATAAATTTGATCCTAGGGATCAAAACAAAGGTAAGCACCAGTTTGATAGGCCACGGTATGAAAATAAAAATAAATTCCCACAATTCGATGAAAGGAAATATGATGAAAGAAAATCTTTCAACCAAGGAAAAAGGTGGTGTAAGAATTGTCAGATGGACAATCATGACACTGACCGTTGCAGAAGGAAACCTGTGTATATGGCAACCCTTCAGGTCAGGTCGACCTCAAGACAGGAGGAGGATATTATGTTGGATACCACTCCAGAAGAGATGAGGAAGGCACAGGCTGGGGATAAAACACTCAAGCCTTGTTTCAGAAAATTGTCAACTTGTCATACAACTCCAGGCAAGGGAGATTTTTACATGAAAAACAAGTTGATGTATAGGAAGACTGGAGCTAGATCCAAAGGTCAGGGACAGCTGGTACTTCCTAAAAGATATAGGGCAGACTTAATAAGGAGCCTACATGTGAAACCAGATGGGGACCATGAGAAGATAGGTACCATCATTCAAAAGGTGGCTCACAATTATTATTGGCCCAAAGCAAGATGGGACATTGAGAATTTTGTAGAAAGGTGTAGCATAGCACATGAGGGAACACCCACAAGTGGGAACATTGATCAGGACCTGGACACGCCACGGGGCAAAATTAGGCCTGATAATAAAAAGAAAAATAGATTTGATAAAGTGGACCAAATGGAATGGGAAGCCCCTTTTCACGGACAAGCTTCACTTAACTGTTTTACAATGGCCACTATGCGGAGAGTGCAAACAGATGTCTTACCCCAGGATAAGCCGAAAATCCCTCAATCGGACTTAAACAAACTGGAGGAAGAGGATGTAGAGAGGAAATCTCTCATCAAGAATTTTAAGTGGGGAGAAAGCCCCAAGAAAAGAATTGGTAGCGGTCGTTTTGTGAATGATAATTCTGGGAGGAAAAATCATCACTATAAAGCTTCGAGTGGAAGAGACCATACCGGTGCATGAACAAATAGGTCCACACAATTAAAGGTCCATATGTAGCTTTGTTAAGAACGTGGACTGATGAAAAGGCAGAGGAAAACATTACATCTTCATACCAATATGTGAATGAGCTGACCACTCGTTTAAAAACTGGCTGGAAACTTGCCAATGAAAATTTGAAACAAGCCAGGAAGAAACATGCTGCCTATTATAACAGGAAGGCGAAAGACAGAAATTTGGCTGTGGGAGAGAAAGTACTGCTTCTTTTGCCCGGGAGTCAGAATAAGTTACAAATTGGATGGCAGGGTCCATATACAGTTCTAGAGAAGGTGTCTAGAACAAATTATAAGATAGATAAGAAGGGGAAAGAAAAAATCTATCATGTGAATCTCCTGAAGAAATATTTGGAAAGAGAACATCAGGAAGAGACACACTTGTTGACCTTGTCCATCGCCATGGAGATGAAAAAGGAACCACTTTCATCATTTGAATATCCATTACACCCCTGTGAGACAGCAGCACAGGTGAAAATCAGTACACATTTAACGAAAACTCAGAAAGAGAGAGTGCAACAGGTTCTAAATAATCATGCAGAGGTGTTAACAGACCGACCAGGGCATACAAACCTATTGGAATATGATATGAAACTGATAGACCCCACACCTGTCTGTATGAAACCATATTCGATTCCGTTTGCTAAGGAGAAAGCTTTGAAGGAAGAGATAGACTATCTGTTGAAGGAAGGAATTATTTCGCACAGTGAATCTTCGTATAGTTCCGGTGTTGTACTCTTAAGGAAGCCCTCTGGAGAACATAGACTCTGTATAGATTACAGGAGACTGAATGCTATTACAGAAGGACAGGTGGATCCATTGCCGGATACAAATCAGCTGTTTGCCAGACTAAATAAAGCTAAATATTTCTCAAAAGTGGATCTGAGTAAAGGATACTATCAGATTCCAGTAAAGCCTGAGGTTAGACCATACCTAGCTTTTAGTACCTCAGAAGGACACTATGAGTTTAATAGATTGCCATTTGGATTGAAGAATGCGCCTAGTGTCTTCTCTAGAATGATGAGAAAATTGTTGGATGTAAACATTTCGGAGGAACGTAATGAATCCCTGAGTTGCCTCTTTGATTGAGGATATTCCGAATGTTTCATACAGGATAATAAGAAGATTATGGGATCCACTACGAAAACTCTGCTATCACCAGGTATATGTTATCTCCTCATAACGTACATTTTGAGGGAAATATAATGTTCTCTGGACATGTCATTGCGCAGACTCAGAGAAGAGAAATGGTGAATACGGGTTGCGAAGCAGCATTAAGACAAGCACTCACACTTGCGGCTGTTCAGTAACATAACCGAAATATATTATTGGTTGTAGAAGTCTGAGGCAGATTTCATGAGTAGTGCCTACTCTGAATGGACCCAACTACATAAAACCATGATAGCACCACAGCAGAGTAAAGTCAAGTTGACTTACATTTATCTATGTGTATATAGAATAAAGGACTGACATGGGATGTCTGTTTTAAGAGGGGAGGTGTCGTGAAATATTCTAATCCACATATATAAATTAAAAGGTAAATGCAAAGCCTAACAAATAAATTTAATAAAAGGAAGAGCAATGGTAAAATAACAGTGCTGTCACAAAGAATGTACTCGAAATCCCCTTTGTTTTATGCTTCGTCTGCAAATTGTAACGTTTCCACGTTAAATATAAGCCACTGCATAAATACAAGCGTTTCCACAACACATTAAAACGGGTATTGCATTTCTAAGAAAAACATTGAGAGGCACACTGCGTAATGACCTAAATTAATCCTAACATTAATTATACTACGTTACCAAAACGAACGAACAGATGGACTCAAATAGAAAGAAGGGAGGGCTGAAAATCAGGAACGCATGCAAAATTAAACACGCGTCTCGCTATTAATGCCACCCCAACAAGCGTAACGCGATACACAATTACTACTATCACGCGTGTAAGGCCACATGCACTAACTTTTTCGGACGGACAGTGATAAAAACACTAACCTTCCCAGAGTTAGGTTTTAAAATCCTGAAAAACGCTTATTAGAAAAGATAACATTAGATGGGTTTACGTTTGAAAACATTACAGTACCCAGACAGCACATCTTCGAAACAGGAGGTAGAAGAAATTGCATATTTTGAACGCAGCCACTTAGCTCTTTTAAAATTGTATATTTGGGTTCCTTAGGGCTTGCTGACAAAGAATATGTAAAACGTTATGCAAATAGTCTAGGAATTAACAAGTTATAGCCAAAATAAAATGATGGTGCTGTCAGACAACACCCAAAATCAGAATCGCTCAGTGGTAGATTTTTTAAACCACCATTGTACGGGAAATGGGCCACAAGTTACATTTGAACTGATTGGCTGGAATGATATGTAAGGCTAAACACGATTAGTCGGACTATAAATGCTATCCTTGGTTGTTAGGGGAGACGTAGGAAGGTAAAATTTTTTCAAACACTTGTCGAAACGTGGCTCCATTGGCCAGACTCGCTGATATAATCACTTAGGAGCGTTAGTTCGAGACCACTAGTTCAAATAAGCTTGATGAAGCAACAGTGCGTTGAAGCCAGCTCATATTTTTGCTAAATAAAAGCCTGGAACATAAGCAGATGGGAATTTGTGCCAGTATTTGTGCCAGAATTCATTGCTAGTCAACGTATCTGTGTTTATTTCCATGAATTGTGGGACCGTGGTCTTAACGTTATTGAGCAGCACCTGGTCAGAGCTTTGCTGAATCCAGAGTCGGACAGCATACTCCTTGGTCCATTTAGCTATCAGTGAGGTGTCTCCAGAGCACAGGGGAGAAATCGAGCAGAGGAGTCTTTTCCTGCCGCCATCACGCAAGATAAGCTGATGTGGCCAGCTGAGCTCAACATTATGTACCCCCATCTTAAAATAACATTGTAACATAAACTTAAGAGGGGAAGTAAATTGTTTTAATATCAGGAACTGAGAACATCTCCAATACTAGTTCCAATAAAGACAAACTATTGAAGTCATGATGACAAATACCAACAGAGCTTGAACAAGACAAAACCAGTATTACCTCATATTAACACTACACAACTGACACACATAGGATACCATTGATAATATATGTCACTACATGAATCATATTAATAAATTCTGTACATATAACTTGTAATTAAAATTGATTGTGATTCCTGGTTCCCTTTGTATTTGAATCAGGACACATATACATTCATGACAGCAATGAATACATATTGTTATTTGAAAAGTTATCAGTGACTCCTTTAAGATATCCTTTAGAGTGTTATATGTATGTGAGTGTCACAGTGTTGTCAAGTGTGGTGGAATAAATTAAATTGTTTATCTGTCTGTTGTTGTTTTGACTTACACTTCATCATACACATACCCTAGACATATAACGTAGTCATCACACTATTCCAGAATAATTCTGACTGAGGTATACATATGTGGCAGCAAGTAAGGTTATATATAATACACTACTCTTATTAGATATATATACCTTTACAGCTGATCTCAGTCAGTACACTAAGTCCCCTATAAATATTTATAACATCCCACTTCACCACAATCACAGGCTTCCTACAAGGGAGATAGCTGCAATGGTGTGTCAATGCGTCTCAAGGAACGTAAAAGAGGAATGAATAATTCATTCATAGATTTACTTAGAGTTCCCCGTGGAGTATAGGATTTCAACAAAAACATTCCAAGCCTTGCTATTCTGTGCCATCCATTCAAGACCTTTCCATGTCTTCTTTATCCCTGTCCAATCAGACACCATCTCTCTTCTCTATATTTTTGGGTCACCCTCTATTTCTCTTACCTTGGAGATTCCAGAATAGGGATTGCCATGTACTGTTGCTAAGACATTTGTAACAGCCAGTCTGATGACATTTCACACACGTACTTTACTACGGCTACACAAATTGTCGTCAGCAACGAAGGCGCTAATATTCGACACAAATGGACAGCATACAAATATAAAGTAAGCATTTATGAACACATCTTATCTCCTCATCACCAATGCCGTTTATGCCTTTTAACCATTGTTACCTTCTTGTGATTATATGAGAGTGGTAAGTTACATATAATAATCAAACAACTACTCCCATATGCAAATCTACTATGGATAAAATAGTGTCCTTCTTTTTATTCTTCTTCAAGTAGCATGCCTGATAGCGTATGCGATCATGTCTCTTCACAGCCTTCTTTCTCCAGAATTGTTAATCAATTCTGTATTTGGCCTCTTTTCATGCTATGATGTCAGACTGTCCATTCCTCCAGTCTTTCCTATTGTCGCAATAAATTCAAGCTCTCCACTTCTCATAACTAGTTTAAAGAAAGACGACTGCTTCCTTCCAATGTTAGTAATATGCATTTTATTGCTTCCTTCCAATGTTAATAATAAGCTACCTTTGCACTCTGGCATTTTTCAAGATATCCTCATTACTTTTATCTTAACATTATGTTATAAAACCACATCTTTATGGCCTCCAGGGATTTTCCTGCTTGTTTACTAATTATCCATGATTCACTTCAATATATCAAAATATTAACAGTTGAAATATCAAGCAATGAGAAAATTAAGATGTATTTTATCTTTACTTACGTTGATTGAACAGTCGTATTTATAGAACCTGCGGTACCATTTTCGTGTATAGTTTCATGTAGCTTTGAAAATTCATTTAGTCTCTCGGACAATGAACGGTCACCGTCTGAACTGTGTTCACTGCATACAGTGTGCCTGCGGATTGATCCATTGCTTGCTTTCCTCTGCTGAACAGAATTCCTGAAGTGAGTTTGTTTTAGAACCTGTCGCCCAATGAAGATGTAAATAATGATCATTGTGATGAAAGCAGCTAGAAAAATAGTGCAGAGAATGACATTGTACGCTATACGGAGAGGGTGGTTTGCAAAATATTGACTTGTAGAGCATTCTCGACCATCGACACCGTCTCTTGGAGTTTGAACATGTGCCAGTCCGTAGATTATTGCAGCAGGAACAGCTAAAGTTGCAGCAAACGCACATGACAAAATAACTCTGTACACGGCCCGTTTTGAAGTTAGCTGCTTGTGTAGTGGATTGCAGATTCTTTGATAGCGGTCAAGGGCGACGGAAACTAAAGTAAAACCTGATGCCACCAGTATCATAGTTGTTATCGTGCGGAAACTTTTGCACAGTACCTGGCTTGTAAAGCTGAAGGAAAACCTTAGATCCAGTATCTCTCCTGGAATACACAAAGCACACGTGAGAAGGTCAAAGCAAGCCAAGGCAAGAATTGCGGTCCTTGTCGAGCTGGAAGTGAACTTTGAAAAATAAATGTAAAATACCAAAGTGTTTCCTATAGCTCCAGTGAGAAGGACAAACCCTAGAACCACAATCGCAGGAATTAGAGTCACTGCCATTTGGTCACTGAGTTCTTCCCTGTATGCGTCGATGTCAAACATCGTCAGTTGTTCATTACTGTTATTGGAGGACGTGTTCAGTTCTAATGTTGTTGTGTTGAGTTCCATCTTATCAGCTTTAGCCTGATACTCAGAAATTCCTGTGAAAGTGACGCTTTCGTGACAGTTTTAACAGACTGTGGAAGTAATCTTTGCACGTTTGCTGTGCCTGATGCAGTGATTTGCATAGTTGCATTATATCAGTGCGCCTACACCGAAGAGCATGTTCAAACTCCTGGCAATCTAATTATCACGGATTAAAATTTCCACAGCTTACAAACCAGTAAGTGACAGCGTGTGAGCCAATCAGCGTAGAGATGACATCATCCAATGACAATGGCTTAAACTTCAATCGTCACTGTTATATTTGTCCGTTTAAGCTGTTTCCACTTGAGGCACGTTATGCAGTTATGTGTACAACAAAAGGTAACACTTAATAATGTAAATCCTTGCATGGAGCGGCCGAGGTTGCATATTTGTGGAAAAAGAGAGAAAGAGCGTAAAGAAAGTCGAGAGACCAATTCAATGAAAACAACAGTTTGCATGATTATAAGAATATACATTTTTGCAGTACTTAAAAAATAATTTGAAAAACATGGGGAAAAAAAAATGAAAAAAAAAAAAAAACAGAATTTTTACAGTAGAATGAAGTAGTTGAACTGAGGACACTGGTTTACTGGCGCCAAAGTGAGGACTCAGATCTTGTCCACTCCCTTCTGGTCATTGACTTGCCCTAATATTTTCTTGTGTTGTTTTTGTTTATGCTGTATATTTCGCTCTCTCTCTCTCTCTCTCTCTCTCTCTCTCTCTCTCTCTCTCTCACACACACACTCTCTCTCCTTTTCGTTCCATGTTGTTGTTTTTAGCCCATATAAAAGAAGTACAGTATGTGGTATTTCTCGTGCACGGAATACCCAGTTCAGTCCCATTGAATAAAAAGAACTAAATGCCCAAATTGTAGTTAAAATTGGATTATTTACCCCCCAAAAATTGTTTTATAGTACAACATACGTTTTTAATGTTGATTTTTCCAAACTGCAGTTCCTGGTGTTCGTTATTATGGGGTTTCTTATTGTCGATGTGGAATATGGAGTACCCATTCCTCATGCTTTAAAGAATGATATCTCATTTTACACTGTAGTTTTCAGTGGACTTGTGAGCTTTGCTACTGTCGCATAGAGAATTATGATCAATAAATTTTCTATATTCTTTTCTTTTCTACCCGTGTCCTCTACTTTATTATCGCTCTTTTACCCTTTTCCTGTTTTTCGCATTCGTTCGTTTGCGACTAAATATATTTTCTCATTCTGACTTTGCCGTTTCTGTTCTCATGCTAGTAACGCATTTTGTAGCGTAATGTGTCAGTCCTTGGACGAGACGAAATAGTGTGAGAATTCGTCTAGTCAGACATAGAGAGCAGACATTTGTCTACATTTTCAGCTGTCACGAGAGTTCTCTTCGGCTATGTTCTCGGCGTGAGGTGTGAACGGTGCCCGCATGCATAGCTCAGAAATGAGACATGTCGTGTGAGGTGTGAAGACGCGTTCTGGCAGTTATAGCCAGCGTCTAAGTTAAGTGTTAAGAGGGGGGGGGGGGGGAGAGACCGGCGCTATTTCGGGTTTTCGTAATAGCGTGGGATCCTTTGTCCGTTTTCATATATCTACACGAGTAGCTTAGACTATTCATTCAGTTCTCCAAATTTTGCAGTAGACAGGTTGCTCGTGCTAAGGAAATAAGCTTGCATAGCGAAGTCTTAGTTTGTTCTCAACAATCTGCCGAGCTTCTAGACAACCAATAAATATAAGCGTATAAATTCTAAGTTGTGCGATCGCCTGTAGTTCTGTATGGAGGTAAATATTATATATATATCTAGTAGTGTTGAGTGATTCAGTGATAACCGCTTATTTTATTTTACTGGTGACATTCCTGTGCAGAAGTAATTAATTTATAAGGCTGTTATATTCTCTAGTCGACATGTTACAGTGGAAAGCAGAATAAACTATAATTTCTAGCTTAAACTCATGCAGCTGTAAATGAATTTTATTAAACTGCTAATAATCAGTCGAGGATATTTTAAACTAACTTATAACTGCACTGATTCATCATTGAGTATTGACGAAATACGTACGTATTTCTAATTCATGATGACTGATTTTGGAAATATAACTTATTTCACGGGAGTTTTAAACGATAAGACAAGCTCTACGCTTGCAGTTTATAATGTAAGTTATAACCGAGGAATAGTATGTATAAGTATTTTATATGTTGTTTTCTCTTTATTCAGTGAAACTGGGGTAGCCCAACTCTACCAGCGTTTTAGTACATGAGAAATAACTGTGAAGAACTAAAACATTTTTTTCTTAAAGACTTGGGTGTATAAAGTAAAACCTGTCTGGCATTGTGTTGGCATTCAGAATGACAGAGTAGCCATTTCATGAACTTTAAGATTAAATGAAGTAACGGGCCTATCGCGCCAGATTTAATTCTTCCTGAGAAAAACTCAAGTACATTTCAGCCCGTGTGGCAAGTAAAATATTACAGTCAATAACCTTTCCGACACTGTTGACAAATTGTGGTGTGACCAAGAATTTTACCTTTGATCGAAGTTACAAACCTGACATTTTTCCTAAGTAGTGGAAACCTCGTGATTCTGACACTGTGAGCCCGCTTAAAACTAATTCTTACCTCGTGATTCAAGTGACACTAACTGTGGTGAAGTGGGATGTTATAAATATTTATAGGGGACTTAGTGTACTGACTGAGATCAGCTGTGAAGGTATCTATATCTATTAAGAGTAGTGTATTATAGATAACCTTACTTGCTACCACATATCTATATATCTCAGTCAGAATTATTCTGGAATAGTGTGATGACTACGTTATGTGTCTAGGGTATGTGTATGATGAAGTGTAAGTCACAACAACAGACAGATAAACAATTTAATTTAATCCACTACTCTTGACAACACTGTGACACTCACATACATATAACACTCTATGAGAATATCTTAAGGAGTCACTGATAACTTTTCAAATAACAATATGTATTCATGGTTATCATAAAGGTATATGTGTCCTGATTCAAATACAAAGGAACCAGGAATCACAATCAATTTTAATTACAAGTATATGTACAGACTTTATCAATATGAATATTGTAGTGACATATATTATTAAAATATCCTGTGTGTGTCAGTTGTGTAGTGGTAATATGAGGTAATACTGGTTTTGTTTTGTTCAAGCTCTGTTGGTATTTGTCATCATGACTTCAATAGTTTGTCTTTTGGGACTAGTATTGGAGATGTTCTCAGTTCCTGATATTAAGACAATTAAATTCCCCTCTGAATGTTATTTTTACAAAGTCATTTCAAGATGAGGGGACATAATGTTGAGCTCAGCTGGCCAAATCAGCTTATCTTGCGTGATGGCGGCAGGAAAGGACTCCTCTGCTCGAATTCTCCTCTGGGCTCTGGAGACACCTCACTGATAGCTAAAAAGACCAAGGAGTATGCTGTCCGACTCTGGATTCAGCAAAGCTCTGACCAGGTGCTGCTCAGTACCATCAAGACCACGGTCCCTGAAAACAAGAAGGATGTACCTTCTACTTCATAACTAATTGATACTCTAGTTCTACACTGAGCACAATACAACACAAACATTGAGTTCAGAGCGTTAGGCCAACTGTCAGCTTCATCTGAAATACTTTATACCAGTATTTAACTCCTTAATGGTTACTACGCCTCTGCACTTCCAGCATTATTTCTGTCTAATCAATAATCTAGGTGTCAGTGTACTATTTGGCCATTCCATGCCGTTTTACTTCCCTCCGACACCCTCTGTTCAGGCTGGAGCATTATAGGCTTTATCTCCTGTTTGCTACTGAACTACACATATATATACAGGCATAAATTAACAATTTACATTCAATTTTCATTAAAAGATACTGAATGGTTCAAGCTTACCACAATTTCATGGAAATAAACACAGATACGTTGATTAGCAATGAATTCTGGCACAATTACTGGCACAAATTCCCATCTGCTTATGTTCCAGGCTTTTATTTAGCACAAATATGAGCTGGCTTCAACGCACTGTTGCTTTATCAAGATTATTTGCACTAGTGGTCTCGAACTAACGCTCCTAAGTGAGTATATCAGCGAGTCTAGCCAATGAGGCCACGTTTCGACAAGTGTTTGAAAAAATGTTACCTTTCCACGTCTCCCCTAACAACGAAAGATAGTATTTATAGCCCGACCAATCGTGGTTAGTCTTTCATTTGTTGCGCTCCAATCAATTTGGAGTTTACATGGTAGGCTATTTCTGTAACGTAAGATTTTTTTCAAACACGTTATAAAAAAATTTTATGAGCAGAAATGATTCCATGCTGTCAGGCATCCCCACTATTTTATTTTGGGTATAATTTATTAATTCCTGGACTATTTGCGTAACGTTTTACATATTCTTTGTCAGCAAGCCCTAAGGAACCCAAATATCCAAATTTAAAAGAGCTACGTGGCTGCGTTCAAAATATGTATTTTCTACCTCCTGTTTCGAAGATGTGCTGTCTGGGTACTGTTATGTTTTCAACCGTAAACCCATCTATTGTTATCTTTCCTAATAAGCGTTTTTTATGATTTTAAAACCTAACTCTGGGAAGGGTAGTGTATTTTATCACTGTCCGTCTGAAAAAAAGTTAGTGCATGTAGTCTTACACGCGTGATGGCAGCATTTGTGTATCGCGCGACGCGTGTTGCATGCGTTCCTGATTTTCAGCCCTCCCTCTCTATCCTTTAGTCCATCTGTTCGTTCGTTTTGGTAACGCAGTATAATTAATGTTAGGATTAATTTAGGTCATTACGCAGTGCCTCTCAATGTTTTTCCAAGAAATACAGCACACGTTTCATTGAAGAAAGCGGGTATAATACAGTAAGCTTTTACTATCAACGTGAAAGCGTTACAATTTGCAGACGAAGCAGAAAACAAGGGGGATTTCGAGTACAGTCATTGTGACAGCACTGTTCTTTACCATTCTTCTTCCTTTATTTATTATATGTATTTATTAGGCTTTATATTTACTTGATAATTTATATATGTGGATTAGAATATTCCACGACACCTCCCCTCTTAAAACAGACATTATATGTCAGTCCTTTATTCTATATACACATAGAGAAATTTATTATTATTTCTGGGGTTTACGGTGATTCTCATCACACGGATGGCGGCTTAAAAAATCCGCTCCCAAATTGGTTTTTCCAGATATATACTCAATGCTAAAATTATATGGAGCCAGAAGTAAAGACCATCGGAGTAACCTAGAGTTCTCATGCTTAGCCTGTGCTAGAAACGATAAAGGTTTGTGGTCTGTTTGCAACTTAAAAGCCTTCCCATACAGATAAATATTGAATTTCTTTATTGCCCATATTACTGCAAGACATTCTTTTTCGCTAGTTGAGTAGTTGATTTCAGCTTTATTCAACTTTCTGCTAGCATATGCCACTGGGCTTAATTCCCCATCCAATGCATCTGATTTCTGTAGTAGAGTTGCACCTAACCCAATATTACTTGCATCCGTCCTTACTATGAATTCTTGACTTAAGTCAGGTAATTTCAAAATGGGTTTACTTGTGAGCTTTTCCTTCAATTCTTGGTAAGTCATTTCACATTGTGGTGTCCATGTAATGCGATCTGGATGTCCTTTACGTGTCAATTCAGTTAACGGTGCACATATGGAATTAAAGTTTTTGATATACTTCTGGTAGAAACCACATAATGAGACAAAGGATCTCACGTCCTTCTTGGTTTGTGGTCTCGGGGCTTTCTGTAGTTTCTCTAAATTCTTTGGGTCAGGGGTCATGTTTCCCTGATAAACTGTGTGTCCCAAAAATTCCAATTCTTTACATCCAACGCAACATTTGGTTGGTCGGGCTGTTAAATTTGCCTCCCTAAGTCGATCAAACAGCATGTTCAGAGAGTCAATGTGTTCCTCAAATGTTTCTGTTGCTATAAGGATATCATCCATAAAATTTGTTATACAGGGATTATTCAGAGGATCCAATAATTTTCTCATCATTCTAGAGAAGACACTAGGCGCATTCTTCAATCCAAATGGCAATCTATTAAACTCATAGTGTCCTTCTGAGGTACTAAAAGCTAGGTATGGTCTAACCTCAGGCTTTACTGGAATCTGATAGTATCCTTTACTCAGATCCACTTTTGAGAAATATTTAGCTTTATTTAGTCTGGCAAACAGCTGATTTGTATCCGGCAATGGATCCACCTGTCCTTCTGTAATAGCATTCAGTCTCCTGTAATCTATACAGAGTCTATGTTCTCCAGAGGGCTTCCTTAAGAGTACAACACCGGAACTATACGAAGACTCACTGTGCGAAATAATTCCTTCCTTCAATAGATAGTCTATCTCTTCCTTCAAAGCTTTCTCCTTAGCAAACGGAATCGAATATGGTTTCATACAGACAGGTGTGGAGTCTATTAGTTTCATATCATATTCCAATAGGTTTGTATGCCCTGGTCGGTCTGTTAACACCTCTGCATGATTATTTAGAACCTGTTGCACTCTCTCTTTCTGAGTTTTCGTTAAATGTGTACTGATTTTCACCTGTGCTGCTGTCTCACAGGGGTGTAATGGATATTCAAATGATGAAAGTGGTTCCTTTTTCATCTCCATGGCGATGGACAAGGTCAACAAGTGTGTCTCTTCCTGATGTTCTCTTTCCAAATATTTCTTCAGGAGATTCACATGATAGATTTTTTCTTTCCCCTTCTTATCTATCTTATAATTTGTTCTAGACACCTTCTCTAGAACTGTATATGGACCCTGCCATCCAATTTGTAACTTATTCTGACTCCCGGGCAAAAGAAGCAGTACTTTCTCTCCCACAGCCAAATTTCTGTCTTTCGCCTTCCTGTTATAATAGGCAGCATGTTTCTTCCTGGCTTGTTTCAAATTTTCATTGGCAAGTTTCCAGCCAGTTTTTAACCGAGTGGTCAGCTCATTCACATATTGGTATGAAGATGTAATGTTTTCCTCTGCCTTTTCATCAGTCCACGTTCTTAACAAAGCTTCGAGTGGACCTTTTATTGGCCTTCCAAACAATAATGTTGCCGGGGCCATACCGGTTGAACTATGGGGTACCTCCCGATAAGCAAAGAGGGCGGCGTGCAGGTACTGGTCCCATGTATCTGGTTTTTCGTGTGCCAACTTTCTCAGGATCGACATCAATGTGCCGTTAAATCTTTCCACTTGGCCGTTCCCTTGGGGATGATACACACTACAATGGAAGTGTTTGGCCTGGAAGATCCTGAAAACTTCTTCAGTTAGTTTCCCCTTGAACTGAGAGCCATTATCAGTCAAGATTTGATTGGGAAAGCCTAACCTTGTGAAAATTGTGAGCAATGCCTCTGCCACATGTTTTGAATCAATCGATGACAGGGCTACTGCCTCTCCCCACATAGAACAAGTGTCCACCAGAGTCAGAATGTAGCTGTTCCTTCTCTTGGTTCGGGTGAGAGGTCCCACAAGATCCACGGCAACTCTCTCAAAGGGGGTTCCCACTATGGGCATTTCCCCCAGAGTTGCTGGTGCAGTCCAATGTTTAGGTGCTACTCGTTGGCACTCTGGACAGGATTTTACATATCGTTTGATATCTTCAGTTATTCCTGGCCAGAAATAGTGACAAGCTATTCGCTGTCCTGTTGCGCTGATTCCCATATGACCACTGAAGGGAATCGCATGCCCTAGTTCCAACACTTTAGTCCTATATGAAGTGGGAAGGACCAGCTGTCCGTGACCATTGGATTCAGATCCAGCCTTCCTATATATCAGTTTGTTCTTCATATAAAACTCTCCCTTGCCTGGAGGTGTATGAGATTTGGGCAACTTCTTGAAACATGGCTTGAGTGTTTTGTCCTCAGCCTGTGCCTTCCTCATCTCATCTGGGTGAGTATTTATGGGATTATCCTCCTCCTTCTTTGACTGTGATCTGGTCTGCACTGTTGCCAATATCACAGGTCTCTTGGGATTCCCCAAGAAGACATATCTACACCCCAATATTAGAGGGTAGATTGGCTCATTTATCACTGCTGCTTTTATGATTCCTTCCACATATCGCGTTTTCACTTTTATTCGGGCGACGGGAAGTGTCATGGTAGCTACATCCTTGGTTGCAGTTTGAATCTCCACTGTTTCTGTGGTGTATTGATCGGCCTGCACCAGGTGAGAACTCACAACGGAATCGTAATCTAAACCGGTATCATATAAACATCTTATAGTGACACCATTACAGATGACATCTTCACACACTGGGGGGTGGTATGGTTCCTGTAATTCTTCAGGTTTGCCCTTCTTTTCCTTTTTCCCCGATGTCATAGCAGCAAAATGAGGAGGTTTCCTTCTACAATGGTCAGTGTCATGATTGTTCATCTTACAATTTTTACACCACCTTTTTCCTTGGTTGAAAGATTTTCTTTCATCATATTTCCTTTCATCGAATTGTGGGAATTTATTTTTATTTTCATACCGTGGCCTATCAAATTGGTGCTTACCTTTATTTTGATCCCTAGGATCAAATTTATTAAAGTTCTGTGGTGCCCTAAAGTTATCCACTTGTTTCTTTTTATTACCTGTTACCTCTGCTTGAGCTGCTTGATACCTTTCAGCAACATTTAGCAACTCACCCAGCCTCTCTGCACCTTGTTCCATGAGAAACTTTCTCAGGTCTGGAGCCATGGACTCTCTTAATTGCTCTATAAGGACCATTTCCTTAAGATCTTGGGTTTTCCCCAGAGAAGTCCATTTCTCCAAGTATGTCTCTATTCGTGCAGAGAACTGGTGATAGGTTTCACCTGACAGTAGTTTAGCATTCCTAAATTTTTTCCTATAAAATTCTGCATTCTTTTCATACCTTAACAAAAGAGCCTGCTTTAGCATGTCATAATTTTCCTGATCACCTCTGCTCATTTTTGCAAAAACTTCATAAGCTGCCCCACGAAGTCCCTGAGATAACTTTAAGCTCCACCTTTCTCTCTCTAACCCATACGTGGTGGCTAATAGTTCATACCTATTTATATAGCTCTCAATATCATCGTCTTTCTCAACAAAATGATCTAAATGAAAATTCATAGCTGAGGTTGAGGCTCCTTGAGTAACCGTAGCATCAGAGGCAAAGGGACTGGCACCATTTTCAGGAGCATGGCCTTGAAACTCAAACTCCCTTAGTCGTAACTCATGTTCCCTTTGTAATCTTTTCTCCTCCTTTTCTGCTTCCCTCTCTGCAGCTAATCTCTTCTCTTTCTGCAGCCTGTCTTCTTTCCTCGGCTTCCAATGCTTTAGCCTCGTTGTCAGCCTCAATCTGCAACCTCTTAGTCTCAGCCTCAGCTTGGAACCTCTTAGTCTCAGCCTCTAACTTTCTTTCGGCCTCTTTTTCTAATCTTCTTTCTTCGCGTTCAATAAATTTGTCACATTCCGTAGTGACATAGGCAACCATAACTTGCCCATCTAATCCTAACTCTTTTGCAGTCTGAACAGCAGCAGATCGAAATTTGGCCAGGTCCGCCATTGTCTATCAGGTAAATTTATACAATGTCTAACCAACAATTTAATCTCTAAATATATCTAATGGACAACACAGGCACCGTGAGCTCAACCTTATTTAATTCCACCCAAGGATACCTTTTAATTCTTATATTCCCTGAAGTGAATTACCCCCAATATTTTTAATAGGGAAAGATTCAAAATCCCAAGAGCGAGACCCCAATATATGTGGTGAAGTGGGATGTTATAAATATTTATAGGGGACTTAGTGTACTGACTGAGATCAGCTGTGAAGGTATCTATATCTATTAAGAGTAGTGTATTATAGATAACCTTACTTGCTACCACATATCTATATATCTCAGTCAGAATTATTCTGGAATAGTGTGATGACTACGTTATGTGTCTAGGGTATGTGTATGATGAAGTGTAAGTCACAACAACAGACAGATAAACAATTTAATTTAATCCACTACTCTTGACAACACTGTGACACTCACATACATATAACACTCTATGAGAATATCTTAAGGAGTCACTGATAACTTTTCAAATAACAATATGTATTCATGGTTATCATAAAGGTATATGTGTCCTGATTCAAATACAAAGGAACCAGGAATCACAATCAATTTTAATTACAAGTATATGTACAGACTTTATCAATATGAATATTGTAGTGACATATATTATTAAAATATCCTATGTGTGTCAGTTGTGTAGTAGTAATATGAGGTAATACTGGTTTTGTTTTGTTCAAGCTCTGTTGGTATTTGTCATCATGACTTCAATAGTTTGTCTTTTGGGACTAGTATTGGAGATGTTCTCAGTTCCTGATATTAAGACAATTAAATTCCCCTCTGAATGTTATTTTTACAAAGTCATTTCAAGATGAGGGGACATAATGTTGAGCTCAGCTGGCCAAATCAGCTTATCTTGCGTGATGGCGGCAGGAAAGGACTCCTCTGCTCGAATTCTCCTCTGGGCTCTGGAGACACCTCACTGATAGCTAAAAAGACCAAGGAGTATGCTGTCCGACTCTGGATTCAGCAAAGCTCTGACCAGGTGCTGCTCAGTACCATCAAGACCACGGTCCCTGAAACAAGAAGGATGTACCTTCTACTTCATAACTAATTGATACTCTAGTTCTACACTGAGCACAATACAACACAAACATTGAGTTCAGAGCGTTAGGCCAACTGTCAGCTTCATCTGAAATACTTTATACCAGTATTTACCTCCTTAATGGTTACTACGCCTCTGCACTTCCAGCATTATTTCTGTCTAATCAATCATCCAGGTGTCAGTGTACTATTTGGCCATTCCATGCCGTTTTACTTCCCTCCGACACCCTCTGTTCAGGCTGGAGCATTATAGGCTTTATCTCCTGTTTGCCACTGAACTACACATATATATACAGGCATAAATTAACAATTTACATTCAATTTTCATTAAAAGATACTGAATGGTTCAAGCTTACCACAATTTCATGGAAATAAACACAGATACGTTGATTAGCAATGAATTCTGGCACAATTACTGGCACAAATTCCCATCTGCTTATGTTCCAGGCTTTTATTTAACACAAATATGAGCTGGCTTCAACGCACTGTTGCTTTATCAAGATTATTTGCACTAGTGGTCTCGAACTAACGCTCCTAAGTGAGTATATCAGCGAGTCTAGCCAATGAGGCCACGTTTCGACAAGTGTTTGAAAAAATGTTACCTTTCCACGTCTCCCCTAACAACGAAAGATAGTATTTATAGCCCGACCAATCGTGGTTAGTCTTTCATTTGTTGCGCTCCAATCAATTTGGAGTTTACATGGTAGGCTAATTCTGTAACGTAAGATTTTTTTCAAACACGTTATAAAAAAATTTTATGAGCAGAAATGATTCCATGCTGTCAGGCATCCCCACTATTTTATTTTGGGTATAATTTATTAATTCCTGGACTATTTGCGTAACGTTTTACATATTCTTTGTCAGCAAGCCCTAAGGAACCCAAATATCCAAATTTAAAAGAGCTACGTGGCTGCGTTCAAAATATGTATTTTCTACCTCCTGTTTCGAAGATGTGCTGTCTGGGTACTGTTATGTTTTCAACCGTAAACCCATCTATTGTTATCTTTCCTAATAAGCGTTTTTTATGATTTTAAAACCTAACTCTGGGAAGGGTAGTGAATTTATCACTGTCCGTCTGAAAAAAAGTTAGTGCATGTAGTCTTACACGCGTGATAGTAGTAATTGTGTATCGCGCGACGCGTGTTGCATGCGTTCCTGATTTTCAGCCCTCCCTCTCTATCCTTTAGTCCATCTGTTCGTTCGTTTTGGTAACGCAGTATAATTAATGTTAGGATTAATTTAGGTCATTACGCAGGGTGCCTCTCAATGTTTTTCCAAGAAATACAGCACACGTTTCATTGAAGAAAGCGGGTATAATACAGTAAGCTTTTACTATCAACGTGAAAGCGTTAAAATTTGCAGACGAAGCAGAAAACAAGGGGGATTTCGAGTACTGTCATTGTGACAGCACTGTTCTTTACCATTCTTCTTCCTTTATTTATTATATGTATTTATTAGGCTTTATATTTACTTGATAATTTATATATGTGGATTAGAATATTCCACGACACTAACCTTAGTTTGAAAAATATCCGCATGAAGAGGACGCTCCCCAGAACTTTGGAGGAACCAAAAATCTGCAGAGCTGGGATACACTTCATTAAAAGAAAGACAGATTAAAGTGTGTGGGTGTCCTGAAGTTTGCGCCAGACGGCGAACGACAGCACGATTGTAGGTAAGAAAGTATGTCAGGGCCCTGATGAATGAACAGGGAGAAAGCAGGAACGAGTAACTCTTTTATGGTATACCTAATTTCACCCACTTTGTATTTCTTTATGCAAGGCTTTTTTGTTGCTAACAATATTTTCCTTAGGATAGATTAGAGTATCAAGGTCTGCTCATACCTTTAAAGGGAAATCATTAGACTACAGCAGATGTATCCGTGACTCTTTGGGGCTATCAATTTTCTTCTAACAGGACTGTGGGCTATACATCGAGGGAAAGGATCATACCAATGGGTCTATCATTCTTGTAGCAAATTCATGGACTTTATGACTATTTGTATATGCTCGATGTAATTTTTATGTGTTGTGATAGAATTTTCTTCTGATAATTAAAAATTCAATTAAATTTAATCAGTGTGTTGGTCAGCTCGTTCCAAATTATCTATATTTTCATTTGTCATAGTTTCACGTCTGTGCGTCTATTGTAGTCACTTATGTGTGTGTGTAAGTGAGGTATATATAAATTAATATATATATATATATATATTATACTAGACGGTCTGACAAATCTTAATCTGTTGTAGATGATAGGCTGACTGAGAGAAATCATCTCGAGGGTCAGAGACCGACTCAATATATTTCCTCCATCTCACTCGTGAAATCTATTTCTACTTATATCTCACTGAGAAATCATCTGTTTCAATTGCTATTCAGAAGGGACCAAAATTAAGTCTTAATTCACCTATCTCAAATCTACGACAAATGAGGTCTCGTCCGTAGGATTTTTTTTTTTAAATTAGAAAAGGAAGACGAGTACGACAAATGTGGACTCGACCGAAGAATTTTTGAATTTAGAATAGGAAGACGAGACGACAAATATCAGCTCGTCTGTCGATTTTTTTCTTTATTCTGAAATAGAGAAAGAGTGTGATTGTCTCGTGGATTTTAGTATCTTTTAAAAATAACTATCCCCTAGACTAACGATCTGTTTATGGGCGTGCTGACCACACAATTAATAATTGTTTTTTCCACAGCATTTTTGAGTAATATACATTTGAGTTACAGGTTGATTTTGTCGGAATATATGTTGTTACTGATTTTGTAATACTAAACGCTGGTAAGGTTTGTGATTGTCTAACAGTCACTGGGTTTGAAGCAGAAAGGTGTTTGAACTAAGTTAAGGAGTTCGTTTCGGACTATATCGTCCAGATTAATTGCCTCCCTTACCCGATCTGACTTCAGGGGTGAACTTGTAGTGGATTTAATATTTAGGGATTTTTTTTCCTCCTTAAATTTTCGTATAATTATTTTGTTTCCACTGTAGCAACTTATTTTTTTAGTGAGTAATCTTAACTACCATTTATTTGGCGTAGTCGTCTGCATTGGGTGATTTATTGCAGATTAATAGCAGCGATAGTTAGATACTATAGTATAGGAGGAGGTATCCCAGGTTAAAGTATATCATCTTTTGTTTGGTAGTTTCTCGCAAGTGGTAGGAACCAGTGTATCCTTTTTCTTACTTCCTTCTCGACTAAGTCTCAGTCACCTATTTGCGATGGCAGAGAGGGCGAAGCTTAGACAGATCCTCAGGGACGAGGCCAGAGAACAAGGTTTAGAAGTAGAGGAAGCCAAAGCTTTTGTCAGGGACGAACTTGACAGATATGATGCTGAGAGGAAAGCAGCCGAAGCTAGAGAGCAGAAGAAGATGGATGAGGAAATGGAAATCCGCAGGGAGAGAGAAGGAGAGACAGCACGAGAAGGAGAGGGAGGAAAAAGAGAAACAGAGACAGCACGAGTTGGCGCTTAAGACTCTAGAGTTCCAAAGCCGTGGTGCTGCCTCTACCTCCAGCAATGGAGAATCTTCTCCTCATTCTTCCTTAACTGATCAATCAAACACTCAATCTCCTCATCTTACCGCTATGTCTTTCGCTCTAGAATCTTTCCCTTGTCCTAATGAGAAGATTGACATGTATCTAGAAAAATTTGAGAAAATTGCAACTTTGTACGGTTTAGAGAGGTCGCGGTGGAATATGAAGCTTTCCCAGGCTTTGAAAAGCAGTGCGTATGATGTTTACGCCAAACTGGAGAGCAGCCAACAAGACAATTACGATGTCTTGCAGAAAGCGTTACTGGAGCGTTTTAAAATGAACGCGCGCAAATTTTTGCAACTGTTTCACAATAGCAGAAAGGAGAATTCTGAAACTTTTCAGCAGTTCTCCTCTCGTCTAAAGGGATATCTGACAAAGTGCCTAGAGCTCTCGCAGCTCCCCTCTACCTATGAAGGTCTGGAGGAATTTGTTATAACAGAACAAATAAAGAACACTTTGTCTGCTGACACCCGAAGATTTTTAGCTGAGCAAGGTGCAGAAAAGCTTTAAGACATTTTGGAAAAGTCTGAGCGATATCACAATGCGCTGGCTGAACTACCGCCACAAAACGTAAACCGACAGAAGAGCCTTTTCGAAAGAATAACCTAGACCAATCTTCTCATGCTTCTAATCAGAATAACGACAGAGAAACTGGACCTCAAAACCCACCTCTGGAAAAATCCAAGTTCTACAAAAACAAGTACCCCACCAACAACAAACAGTCTGATCAACCCAACCGTTCTACATGGCAGCGGGGCCAGAAAGGACAAGGTGACAAAGGGAAAACCCCTGCGCACGGGACTAATGATCAGAGCGAGCACACCGAGCCGAAACGCATAGGATGCTTGCTAACAGTCTCGCACGGCGGAATTATTGACAGTGATTCCCAACCTGAGGGAGAGAGACCCTCAACGCGAGGTACTGTTATTTTGAACGGTTCTCAAACTTTTTGTTTATTTGACACGGGGCTTTCTTATGATTGCATTGTCGCCAGGCACCTGGTTAAACCCGGTCAAGAGACAGGAGAGACCGTCGAACTTTGTGGAGTCTCTAAGAGTGATGCACCTACAGCGCTTCCCATCGCATTGGTGGAGATAGACTCCGATTTTGTCAGAGGTGTGATTAAAGCGGCTGTTATGGATGACCCGATCTACCCAGTCATACTTGGCGGTAGATATGTGTCTATTGGGAAACCGGAAGAGCCGATTTTGGCAGCAGCAACTACAAGAGGGCAAACCAAGAAGGAACGGGAGCCTGCGCCTAATTTGTTACATGTGGAACTTAAAGAAGCGCAACAAAAGGACCCTACTTTGGCACCCTGCTTTAGGAAACTGCCCATGGCTAAGGAACCCAGACAGCACGGGGACATTTTTTCTAAGGATACCGTACTTTATCGCAGAACGGGCAAGCCTGACCAAGGTTACAACCAGCTCCTAGTACCGAAACAGTACAGAAGCCAAATCCTAGAAATGGGGCACTCTCTTCCCTTCAGCGGACATATGGGACAGAACGCCACAAACCAACGGATAACCACTCATTATTGGTGGCCATGAGTAAATACTGATATTATTAGGTATGTCAAATCCTGTGCCCAGTGCCAAAGTGTACCACCCAAGCAGCGGACACCCCCAGTCCACATGGGTGAAATGCCAATAGTGGGAACACCATTTGAACGAGTTGCTATCGACATTGTTGGACCCCTGGAAAGGAATAAACGTAGGAACAGTTTTATCCTGACCCTAGTCAACACATGCACTATGTGGGCGGAGGCCATACCGCTAACATGCACAGATTCGAAGCATGTCGCAGAAGCCCTCACGCAGATTTTCACTCGGTTGGGATTCCCTCAGCAAGTGTTGATGGATAACGGATTTCCATACCGAAACCTGTTGATGGATGAGATCGTTAAGATCTTGAGGGACCAGCACATCTACACTAAGCCTTACACTCTAGCCAGAAGTGGGTTAGTAGAACGTGTTAACGGAAACCTCAACATGATGCTAAGTAAACTGGCACAAGTGAAACCTGACGATTGGGATCTTTCTATCCCTGCTGCTATATTTGGCTACAGAGAAACCCCACATACGTCCACAGGATTTCCGCCAGCCACGCTTTTATTCGGCAGACCCATTAAGGGCCCGCTTGAAGCCTTACTCAGGTCGCTGACCGACCAGAAGGCTGATGAGACAGTTGTCGGATTTAAAGGAAAGGTTGAAACTAGGATGGGATCTAGCAACGACTAACTTTAAGCAAGCACGCGCAAAGCACGCTAACCGATACAGGAAAGTCGCGAAAGAAAGAGAACTGGAAGCAGGAGAGAAAGTTTTGGTGTTACTCCCTACCGGGAACAACAAACTGATTATCGGATGGCAAGGGCCGTTTACCGTCCTGAAAAAGATTTCTAAGGCTAACTACCAGATCTCTATTAAAGGAAAGGAAAAGGTTTTCCATTTAAATCTGTTAAAGAAATTCTTGGAAAGACCGGTGCCGACCTCCGAACATCTCCTGACGATCGCCAAAATTGACGAAGATGACGATAGTGGCAGGGAAATTCCACTGCAATCACACGGAATCTTTCAAACATGTCAAAAGCGGCGACGCTCTTTCAAGAGCGCACGGAAGACATTCCAGAGAAGGAAGAAGAATTGAGCAGACTTCATGAGTAGGAATTGGAGAGAGACGGAGGGGGGAGATGAGCGGGAAGAGAACAGACACACTGAAGCTACGGATATAGGAAATGTATTTCCATAACGAAGACATGGAGTGCTTCCATATCTTAAAGGGGGGACGTTCTGTCGCATAGAGAATTATGACCAATAAATTGTCTATATTCTTTTCTTTTCTACCCGTGTCCTCTACTTTATTATCGCTCTTTTATCCATTTCCTGTTTTTCGCATTCGTTCGTTTGCGACTAAATATATTTTCCCATTCTGACTTTGCCGTTTCTGTTCTCATGCTAGTAACGCATTTTGTTGCGTAATATGTCAGTCCTTGGACGAGACAAAATAGTGTGAGAATTCGTCTAGTCAGACATAGAGAGCAGACATTTGTCTACATTTTCAGCTGTCACGAGAGTTCTCTTCGGCTAAGTTCTCGGCGTGAGGTGTGAACGGCGCCCTGATGCATAGCTCAGAAATGAGACATGTCGTGTGAGGTGTGAAGACGCGTTCTAGCAGTTATGGCCAGCGTCTAAGTTAAGTGTTAAGAGGGGGGGGGGGGGGAGACCGGCGCTATTTCGCGTTTTCGTAATAGCGTGGGATCCTTTGTCCGTTTTCATATATCTACACGAGTAGCTTAGACTATTCATTCAGTTCTCCAAATTTTGCAGTAGACAGGTTGCTCGTGCTAAGGAAATAAGCTTGCATAGCGAAGTCTTAGTTTGCTTTCGACAATTTGCCGAGCTTCTAGACTACCAATAAATATAAGCGTATAAATTCTAAGTTGTGCGATCGCCTGTAGTTCTGTCTGGAGGTAAATATTATATATATATATATATATATATATATATATATATATATATATATATATATATATATATATATATATATTATATATATTATATATATATATATATATATATATATATATATATATATATATATATTAATATATATATATATATATATATATATATATATATATATATATATATATATATATATATATATATATAATATATATATATATATTATATATATATATATATATATATTATATATATATATATATATATATATAATATATATATATATATATATATATATTATATATATATATATATATATATATATATATATATATATATATATATATAGTAGTGTTGAGTGATTCAGTGATAACCGCTTATTTCATTTTACTAGTGAGATTCCTGTGCAGAAGTAATTAATTTATAAGGCTGTTATATTCTCTAGTCGACATGTTACAGTGGAAAGCAGAATAAACTATAATTTCTAGCTTAAACTCATGCAGCTGTAAATGAATTTTATTAAACTGCTAATAATCAGTCGAGGATATTTTAAACTAACTTATAACTACACTGATTCATCATTGAGTATTGACGAAATACGTATGTATTTCTAATTCATGATGACTGATTTTGGAAATATAACTCATTTCACGGGAGTTTTAAACGATAAGACAAGCTCTACGCTTGCAGTTTATAATGTAAGTTATAACCGAGGAATAGTATGTATAAGTATTTTATATGTTGTTTTCTCTTTATTCAGTGAAACTGGGGTAGCCCAACTCTACCAGCGTTTTAGTACATGAGAAATAACTGTGAAGAACTAAAACATTTTTTTCTTAAAGACTTGGGTGTATAAAGTAAAACCTGTCTGGCATTGCATTGGCATCCAGAACGACAGAGTACCCATTTCATGAACTTTAAGATTAAATGAAGTAACGGGCCTATCGCGCCAGATTTAATTCTTCCTGAGAAAAACTCAAGTACATTTCAGCCCGTGTGGAAAGTAAAATATTACAATCAATAACCTTTCCGACACTGTTGACAAATTGTGGTGTGACCAAGAATTTTACCTTTGATCGAAGTTACAAACCTGACATTTTTCCTAAGTAGTGGAAACCTCGTGATTCTGACACTGTGAGCCCGCTTAAAACTAATTCTTACCTCGTGATTCAAGTGACACTAACCTTAGTCTGAAAAATATCCGCATGAAGAGGACGCTCCCCGGAACTTTGGAGGAACCCAAATCTGCAGAGCTGGGATCCGCTTCATTAAAAGAAAGACAGATTAAAGTGTGTGGGTGTCCTGAAGTTTGCGCCAGACGGCGAACGACAGCACGATTGTAGGTAAGAATGTATGTCAGGGCCCTGATGAATGAACAGAGAGAAAGGAGGAACGAGTGACTCTTTTATGGTATACTAAATTTCACCCACTTTGTATTTCTTTATGCAAGGTTTTTTTTTTTTGTTGCTAACAATACTTTCCTTAGGATAGATTAGAGTATCAAAGTCTGTTCATACCTTTAAAGGGAAATCATTAGACTACAGCAGATGTATCCGTGACTCTTTGGGGCTATCACTTTTCTTCTAACAGGACTGTGGGCTATACATCGAGGGAAAGGATCATACCAATGGGTCTATCATTCTTGTAGCAAATTCATGGACTTTATGACTATTTGTATATGCTCGATGTAATTTTTATGTGTTGTGATAGAATTTTCTTCTGATAATTAAAAATTCAATTAAATTTAATCAGTGTGTTGGTCAGCTCGTTCCAAATTATCTATATTTTCATTTGTCATAGTTTCACGTCTGTGCGTCTATTGTAGTCACTTATGTGTGTGTGTAAGTGAGGTATATATAAATTAATATATATTATACTAGACGGCTTGACAAATCTTAATCTGTTGTAGATGATAGGCTGACTGAGAGAAATCATCTCGAGGGTCAGAGACCGACTCTAATATGTTTCCTCCATCTCACTCGTTAAATCTATTTCTACTTACATCTCACTGAGATATCACCTTTTTCTATTGCTATTCAGAAGGGACCAAAATTAAGTCTTAATTCACCTATCGCAAATCTACGACAGCTACCTTCACTAGCTTGCTTTACTGCATCTTTACCTATGTTCCACGCGGATTAGAGGGCTCCTATTGTTGCTTGCTACCGGATTTGGTTGTTTGAGGTCGTTTTTATTTCTGTCTATGATAGCCAGAGTGCCTCTTTCACTATTCTTCTTCGTTTTCCTCTTAGCATCTCCATCTTCCTCTTTCCTTGCGGTATTCAGTCAAGGGCATGTCTGCTTATACTGGTTGTGTGTTTCTTGAGAATGTGTTCTATCCAGTTCCTTTTTCTGTCTGTATACTCCGATTGTATTAGTTGCTATCTAGTTCTTCTTCTTCTTCTTTTGCTTCTTCTTCTTCTTCGTACACTCTCAGACGTCCACTTGAATGTTTTCAAAGAAAGTAGTATTCATTTTGAGGCTATTTGAATCTCTGTAGAGAACAATGACGGGAAAATTGACAGTGTATAAAGTTTATTTCCATTTTTTGTGTGCTTTTTCTAAACGTGCCAACAAATCTCCAATTGTGATAAAAGCTTTATTTGTGATCAGAAGCAACTGACATTTTCCTACATTATGTAAAGATGGATGTACTTTAACACGAAAGTGGTTTTAGGAGTTCTGCTACATTAAAATGTTATTTCAAACTTTTTAAACGCCTCCCTCCATTGCATGGATCAAACGTGGATCTGCCTTGACTTAGATCAAACGTGGATCTGCCTTGACTTAGATCAAACGTGGATTAGCCTTGACTTAAGTCTCGTCAAATTCGGAGTCGGGACATTTGTTACCGACTGCCACTCCACGACTCCGACTCCACAGCCCTGTGAGGATGCAGCGAGGGCATCTGTCGGTAAATGCCCGGAGCTTGGACTATAAATTCTTTGTGACATTCCATTTTCTGAGCCTCAGAGTTGGCTTTACATTTACTATACGTTATCGGGCCCCCTGTAATTCCTGGTGGGGGGGGGGGGGGGGCCCCTAGAGAGACAAAGAAAAAGTAGGATTACTACACCCCCAGGCATGTCGTACCAGGCGACTAATATGAGGTTGTTAATGAGGCTGGCAACCTCATCATGTACGACAGACTGTCACAGAAACCAGGACTACAAGAGCACGTGCATGCTTGGTGCAGATTAGTTGTTGTCGGTATGATCGCATGAGTGAGTGTCGGGATACAGAATGAAAGACAAAGGGCAGGATGGTCAGACGGACCTGCATGCCCAATTCTCTTAAAATAAAGTTATGTCTATCTATCTCTCTTACTGATTTTGCTCTTGAGTTAAGGAGGGCGATGAAACACACACTAAGTCTTACCTCATTCAACAGTAGACTGTTCAAATACTTCATGAGTTCTGATTCCATTCCACCATAATCTGATTATGTTCGAATTATTGATTTACTGTACGAATATTTTGGATTTTTTTTTTTTTAAATTTAAAAAAAAAAAAAAAAAAAAAAATTATTTTACTTTATTTATTTATTTCATTTTTTATTATTTTTTTTAAAAATTAAATTAAATTTATTTTGTCTTCTGTTGTATGTTTGTTTGTTTTTCTTCATTACTTTCTTGTTTGTTAAAAAAAACAGACTTAATTTTTAAGTTTGCTAGGGTGTCGGAGTGGCTTAGTAGTATGCGTCCGTCTCGAATTCTAGAGGTACCGGGTTCGATTCCCACTAGAGGGAACATAATTTATGGAAATTATTTTTCAGAACCAGTGGTCCTAATGATGTTTTCATGGGTAGTGAGATCGGATGCCTAGCCTTCTCAGATAAGGGCGAAAACATAGGAGGTCCCGTGTGCAAATTGCGCACGTTAAAAACCCCACGGCAGTTGCAAATCGTAAAGAGTAGGCCATAAGGCCGCTGCACTGGCAAAATTTAAACATTAGAAACCTACCCACCGAATATATTTATAGAATGTGTAATTTTTATATACACACATTTGGGATTTTCGCCGGTGCTACGGAGTTCGTGCACTGTGCTGAGATCATCCTTGTGTGATCTAAAGGAGGAGTTCGGAGCACTGTTGGAGTTGTCCGTGTGCAGTGAAGATAGTCCTTCAAACCAAACCAAACCAAATGTATGCTGTTATATTACCTTTATCAACTTTTTAGAGGATGATATCAACTCAATCACAGAGAACATGAAAGACGTGCTCATTGAATCAGCAACATAAATACTTGGTAAAAGAAAGAAAATAAACAAACCATGGGTTACAGATGACATTCTAAAGTTATGTGATACACGGCGGGAAATGAAAAAGGTTAAGAAAGAGGTTCCTGAAGCAGCATGGCAATACAGTATGGTGAACAAAAATATTAGGAAGAAAATGAAACAGGCCAAAGAAAAATGGGTAGCTGATCAATGTGAGTCCATTAATACGGGGCTAATAAAAGGTAACAGCAAGGCAGCTTTTGACACATTAAGAAAACTATCAAAACCTCAACAGCCCAGGGTAACTGTCATAGAAGATAGCAATGGGGCTCTGCTCAATGAAAAAACAGCTGTAACGAGAAGGTGGACAGAATATTGTAAAGAATTATATAACTGTAAACTTGACACTGACTTAGGCATATTAAACAACATTAAGTGCGAAAACAGGGAACTCGGAAATGCAGCAATATTACGGGAAGAAGTGGAAGAGGCTATATGTTCGATGAAAGGAGGGAAGTCACCGGGTGTGGATAATATACCAGCAGAGCTCTTGAAATATGGAGGACCAGATATAGTAAAAATCATGACAACAATTTGCCAGAAGATATGGAGAACAAAAAAATGGCCAAAAGAATGGACGCAGTCATTAGTAATACCGCTTCCAAAGAAAGGAAATCTAAAAATGTGCAAGAACTACAGAACCATTAGCCTTATTAGTCATCCAAGTAAGGTAATGTTAAGGATACTTTTGAACAGAATAAAACAGAAATCAGAAGAAATCTTGTCAGAGGAACAGGCTGGCTTTAGACCAAAAAGAAGTACCTCAGAACAAATCTTCAATATTAGATTACTTATCGAAAAACATCTCCAACATCAACACGATTTATACCATAACTTCATCGATTTCACAAAAGCCTTCGATCGAGTCTGGCATGAAGGCTTATGGCAAGTAATGAGAAAATTCAATTTTGATACCAACATCATAGATATCATTGAAGCACTATACAAGGACGCAAGCCTGGAAAGAAAAATTATTATACTCAGGCAGACAAAGTGCAATGGGAGCCCCCTTTTCACACCCAGTCTTCACTTGAATGGATTAACATGGCCACTATGCGACGAGTACAAAGAAGAAATTTAACCCAGAATAAGCTGACAATCCCTCGGTCAGGATTATATAAACTGGAAGAACAGAAAAGAGAGCGAAGATCTCTCATAAGCAATCTAAAGTGGGAAGATAAACCCAAGAAAAAAATTGGTAGTGGTCGATTTGTGAGTGGTGATTCTAGGAAGAAAAGTCCTCACTATAGTGCTTCTAATGGAAGGGACCCGACGGGTTCCATGAAAAATAAGTATGATAAATTAAAGGTCCAGATGTAGCACTATTAAGGACCTGGACAGATGAGAAGGCGGAAGAGACTGTTACCTCATCTTATCAATACGAGAACGAACTGACCACTCGTCTGAAAGCTGGATGGAAACTGGCAAATGATAATTTGAGACAAGCCAGGAAGAAACATGCAGCATATTTTAATAGGAAGGCAAAGGACAGAGAACTAGCTGTGGGAGAGAAGGTGCTGCTTCTACTACCCGGTAGCCAGAATAAATTACAAATTGGATGGCAAGGTCCATATACAGTTCTAGAGAAGGTGTCTAGAACAAACTATAAAATTGACAAAAAGGGGAAGGAGAAAGTTTATCATGTAAACCTGTTAAAGAAGTATCTGGACAGACCACTCCAGGAAAGCACCCCCTTACTGACCTTGGCTATCGCAACTCAAATGCAAAAGGAACCACTCACCTCACATGAATACCCATTACATCCTTGTGAAACAGCAGCACAGGTAAAAGTCAGTAAGCACCTGACTAAAAACCAGAGGGAGAGAGTTCAACAGGTTCTGGAGGAACATACAGATGTATTAACAGATAAACCAGGCCATACAAATTTGCTACAGTATGACATGAAACTGGTAGACTCAAACCCAATCTGTATGAGAGCCTATTCTATTCCGTTCGCGAAGGAGAAGGCATTGAAGGAAGAAATAGATTATTTGTTGAAGGAGGGGATTATTTCACACAGTGAATCATCTTTTAGCTCCAGTGTCGTTTTGTTGAGGAAACCGTCTGGGGAACACAGACTGTGCATAGATTACAGGAAACTGAATGCTGTCACAGAAGGACAAGTGGATCCATTACCAGACACAAAACAGTTATTTGCCAGATTGAACAAGGCAAAATACTTTTCAAAGGTGGATCTTAGTAAAGGCTATTACCAGATTCCAGTGAAGCCTGAAGTGAGACCTTATTTGGCTTTTAGCACTTCGGATGGACATTATGAATTCAACATGCTACCATTCGGACTGAAAAATGCTCCGAGTGTATTTTCAAGGATGATGCGCAAATTGTTGGATCCCCTGAATAACCCATGTATCGCGAATTTCATGGATGATATTCTCGTCGCCACAGAGACATTTGAAGAACACATTGAAGCTCTAAAAATGTTATTTGATAGGCTTAGGGAGGCGAACTTAACTGCTAGGCCAACAAAATGTTGTATTGGATGCAAAGAGTTGGAATTCTTGGGACACACTGTATATCAGGGTAACATGACCCCTGATCCCAAGAACTTGGAAAAACTGCAGAGAGCACCTAGACCACAAACAAAAAAGGACGTGCGATCATTCGTGTCGTTATGCGGATTTTATCAAAAATACATCAAAGATTTTAACTCTATTTGTGCTCCTCTGACTGATCTGACTCGCAAGGGACTTCCAGATAAAATTATTTGGACTGCGCAAAGTGAATTAGCGTTCCAAGAGTTAAAGGAAAAACTCACTAGCAAGCCTATTCTCAAACTGCCTGATTTGACACAGGACTTTGTCTTAAGAACCGATGCAAGTAATGTAGGACTCGGGGCGGCTTTGTTGCAAAGATCATCTTCACCTGATGGGGAACTGAAACCAGTCGCTTATGCAAGCCGCAAATTGAATAAGGCGGAACAAGGATATTCCACAAGCGAAAAAGAATGTTTAGCGTTAATCTGGGCAATAAAGAAGTTTCAAATCTATCTGTATGGTAGGACTTTTGTGGTCCAGACGGATCATCAGCCCCTCGTATTCTTATCTCAGGCTAAGCATGAAAACGCAAGATTGCTGAGGTGGTCTTTATTGCTTCAACCTTATCAGTTTAGTATCCAATATATCCCAGGCAAATTGAATGTCGGTGCAGATTTCCTCAGTCGGCACCCCTGTGATCAAAATTAGAGTAGTGGCAGGCGTGAGGAGTAATTTTATCTATGTGTATCACTGGTTTTGGAACTTGCCGTAGGCATGTTTTCAAGTGGGGAGATGTGTGATAAAATTAACCGTGATACAACGTTAAAATATCTCCAAAGATAAAATGTAGGGATAAAAATAATGCGTAAGCTACTAGAAGACATGATCGCCCATGCCGCGGGTCACTACCCGCCATGAAATTAACTTGTTAGACGTGAAGGCAAAACGTTTACCCTTGTAGACGGGATGAGAACGGAGATCAAAAAGAAAAATATGACTGAACACGTGCTTGAAACTAGCAAGGCTAAAAAGACGCAATTGGTGGGGAAAGGAAAAAAATTCACGTCCCCAAGTTGACACAAGGTAAAGAAATGGACAAAAGGGACCTTAGCTATTATACGCAACAGTCATTTCTTGGACGCTTTTACGATACTTAGCCCTTTTATTTGAATTCAGCGGCAAACGCATTACAGAAGATGCTCGAACACATTTCAAAAAAAAAAAAAAAAAACTAACCTTGAAAAGTAACTTTTTCTTAATAATAATGTTAGGAATATAAAACCTAGCTGGCCTGATGGCCCATCTTGAGCAGAGAAATAATATGCTTTCATTTATACAGACGGATAGATAATAATGAAGATATTGACAAAAGACTGTGTTGTTCATATCAGCGAGCGACTGCATTGAAACAAAAAAATGTCACTAATTTTCAAAAAATTGCGGCCTTGAGACTCAGTGCTAAAATCTAGCTAGAATGAAAGAGAGGGGGAATTAGTGGAAAGTTGTGGCTAAAAATAACTCTAGAGGCAGATTCGTGTAGGAAATGCATGTATAAACAAGTGTGTTTTTGTAAAAAACGCAAGTAGAGACAGACGGACCAACAGACAATAATACATACTTGACTGAGGTATGACTGAATTGACTTTTGGTAGGAGGTTTGAAATTTGAAAGGGGGAAAGGCGGTGATTGGCCACAGATAAACATATTATCGGCGCTCAGACGCGCATTTTTGCCATTCATCATAAATTGTCCAGTAGTAGACACAGTAATTCTTCAGTGGTGTAATTCCCAGAAGCTAATTGCAATATTTAGAGGGACGCCATACTAGAGCCAGCAGCTCAGCTGAGTTTTGCTAGCATATAACTGTGTTCTCTATTCATAATTCTGAACTGTGAGTTTTTTATTTGGCACCAAAGTGGTGTCAAATGCTGTGTTGTAAAATACAAGTGAGGACCCGTGCAGTCTAATATTGTGGCAGAGCAGCCTTATATTGCCCCCAAGCACGGAGAGGTGGGGCCACCAGATTCCAGCACCAGAACTACTCAGTCAAGATACGTGAGCGTCTGGCCTGCTGGACATTCACCAACTTATTTTCAAACTAACACACCAACTATATTCCCATCAACTAGAACATACCATGTTGGGAAATAAACTTGTATTCCTCCCATCAGTAAATGGACAATGTTTGGTAGTCATAGACTGGGAGTGATGAAGCCACCCCAACAGCACATCCATTTATCGTTCTCCCAGATAAATTACAAATATAAACAGTAGTAATATTAACTAGTCTTGTAAAATACATATGTACACACCTTTCATTTATTATGCCATATATTCATGCATTTCATTCATAATTTCAAAATCTTTCATATGTTCTGACCAAAATAAAACCTTGGTTCAGAACAAATAAACTTAAAGAAAATTTAATATCAAAATTTTAAACAGCTTGAGTTAGTTCAGTGTGTTATAAAGTTTAATAATATTATTAGACTTATTAAATATCTGTGTGTGTGTTTGTATATACTAATACAACACCTTACATATCAGTACCCTAGAATTTTAACGTAGCCACATTCATTAGAAAAAAAAAGATATGTGTGAGGTCGTAAGTGGTAGCAAGAAGGGCCTTCTGTAAATTCACAGCTACATTTATCTCAGGAGCCTTCACAGCTGACCTCATGCATCACACTAAGTAATATCACCACCATACAGTACCATCAAATCCACTACATATATTGGGGTCTTGTCCAGGGATAATTAGCTTAGCAGTAATATTAGGATCTCCTGGTGGGAGAATTAAATTAGGGGAACACATTGTAAAAATTAAAAGTGTCCCTTAAAATTAAAAGTGAAAATAAAAGTTGGTGAATCTTCACAGCCAGTGGTAATTAATTAGTTAACTGGCTAATTAGAATTATTTTAGACTATAGTAATTAGAATTACTTTAGTGGTTGGAAATTTTACCTTGATCATTGTATGTGGTGTGATGGCGGAGCTAGCTAAGTTCAGATCAGCTGCTGTGCTAACGGCAAAGGATATGGGAATGGATGGTCAGGTTTTAATTCAATATGTAACGGCTGAACGTGATAAGTATATTGAACGGGAAGAAAGAAGATTAGAAAAAGAGGCTGAAAGAAAATTAGAGTCGGAAAGGTTGGCTGAAGAGAAGAGGTTAGAGGCTGAAAAAGAAATTAAGAGGCTGCAGATTGAGGCAGAAGAAAGACGACAGCAAAGGGAGGCAGAAGATAAAAGATTGACTGCCGAAAGGGAGGCAGAACAAAAAAGGTTGACTGCCGAAAGGGAGGCAGAAGATAGAAGGTTGCAAAGGGAGCACGAATTACGACTAAGGGAGCTGGAGTTACAAGGCCAGGCTCCTGAAAATGGTGCCAGCCCTTTTGCCTCAGATGCTACGCCCAGTCTGGGAGCCTCAACATCAGCTATGGGGTTTCATTTAGACCATTTTGTTGAAAAAGACGATGACATCGAGGGGTACCTCGGACGTTTTGAGTTATTAGCTACTACATATGGGTTAGAGAGAGAGAGGTGGAGTTTAAAGTTATCACAGGGACTGAGAGGTACTTCTTATGAAGTCTTCGCAAAAATGAACAGAGAAGACCAAGACAATTATGACATGTTAAAGCAGGCTTTGTTGTTAAGGTACGAAAAAAATGGTGAATTTTATCGTAAGAAATTTAGAAATGCCAAACTGTTGTCTGGGGAGACATACCACCAATTCTCTGCCAGACTGGAAACCTATTTGGAGAAATGGACGGCTCTGGGGAAGACCCAAGATCTTAAGGAGATGATCATGATAGAGCAATTGAGAGAGTCCATGGCTCCAGACATGAGAAAATTTCTCATGGAACAAGGTGCAGAGAAGTTGGGGGAGGTTTTAAATGTCGCTGAGAGGTATCAGGCAGCCCAGGCAGAGGTAAGTGGCTCTAAAAAGAAGCACATAGAAACTTTTAAAGCTCCACAGCCAATTAATAAATTTGAAAATAGAGAACAGGGTAATAAGGGCAGGACAAACTTTGAACGGCCAAGAAATGACTATCGAGACAGAAACTCACAGTTCAATGACCAAAAATCCAATGAAAGAAAACCGTTTAACCAAGGAAAAAGATGGTGTAAATGGTGCAAGAAAGATAACCATAACACCGAATTTTGTAGAAGGAAACCTTCAAACATTGCTGCAATGAAGTCGGGGACTCAAAGATTAAAGGTTAATCCTAATGGACAGCAGGAACCTTATCACCCCCCAGTTTGTGAGGATGTTATTTGTAATGGGGTCACCATAAGGTGCCTTTATGATACAGGTTTGGATTATGATTCAGTTGTGAAGTCTAGCCTAGTGGACCCAAGTCAGTATACCACAGAAACAGTGGAAATACAAGGGGCAACTAAGGACATACCACTCATGACACTTCCCATCGCAAGGATAACGGTGAAAACTCGCTATGTGGAAGGAGAAATCAGAGCAGCAGTGATAGATGAACCAATCTACCCTCTGATATTGGGGTGTAGATACGTCTTCTTGGGGAATCCCGAGAGACCTGTGATCATGGCGACAGTGCAGACCAGGTCACAGAAGAAGGAGGAAGAAGGTGAACCTATAAATGCTCATCCAGAGGAGATGAGGAAGGCGCAGGCTGAGGATAGGACACTCAAGCCATGTTTTAAAAAATTGCCCAAATGCCACACACCTCCGAGCAAGGGGGAATATTTTATGAAGGACAGATTGCTATATAGGAAGACAGGAACTAGATCCACTGGTCACGGACAGTTGGTTCTTCCCAAGGTATATAGGGCAAATTTAATAAGGAGCTTACATGTTGGAAAAGATGGGGACCATGAAAAAGTCGGTACCATCTGCCAAAAAGTTGCTCGCAAATACTATTGGCCCGACGTAAATGTCGATATTGAAAACTTTGTAGAAGCATGTGGCGTATTTCATGAGGGAACACCCACAAAGGGAAAATATGTGCAGGACCTAGAAACGCCACGGGGCACTCTTAGGCCTGGAAAGAAAAATTATTATACTCAGGTAGACAAAGTGCAATGGGAGCCCCCTTTTCACACCCAGTCTTCACTTGAATGGATTAACATGGCCACTATGCGACGAGTACAAAGAAGAAATTTAACCCAGAATAAGCTGACAATCCCTCGGTCAGGATTATATAAACTGGAAGAACAGAAAAGAGAGCGAAGATCTCTCATAAGCAATCTAAAGTGGGAAGATAAACCCAAGAAAAAAATTGGTAGTGGTCGATTTGTGAGTGATGATTCTAGGAAGAAAAGTCCTCACTATAGTGCTTCTAATGGAAGGGACCCGACGGGTTCCATGAAAAATAAGTATGATAAATTAAAGGTCCAGATGTAGCACTATTAAGGACCTGGACAGATGAGAAGGCGGAAGAGACTGTTACCTCATCTTATCAATACGTGAACGAACTGACCACTCGTTTGAAAGCTGGATGGAAACTGGCAAATGATAATTTGAAACAAGCCAGGAAGAAACATGCAGCATATTTTAATAGGAAGGCAAAGGACAGAGAACTAGCTGTGGGAGAGAAGGTGCTGCTTCTACTACCCGGTAGCCAGAATAAATTACAAATTGGATGGCAAGGTCCATATACGGTTCTAGAGAAGGTGTCTAGAACAAACTATAAAATTGACAAAAAGGGGAAGGAGAAAGTTTATCATGTAAACCTGTTAAAGAAGTATCTGGACAGACCACTCCAGGAAAGCACCCCCTTACTGACCTTGGCTATCGCAACTCAAATGCAAAAGGAACCACTCACCTCACATGAATACCCATTACATCCTTGTGAAACAGCAGCACAGGTAAAAGTCAGTAAGCACCTGACTAAAAACCAGAGGGAGAGAGTTCAACAGGTTCTGGAGGAACATACAGATGTATTAACAGATAAACCAGGCCATACAAATTTGCTACAGTATGACATGAAACTGGTAGACTTAAACCCAATCTGTATGAGAGCCTATTCTATTCCGTTCGCGAAGGAGAAGGCATTGAAGGAAGAAATAGATTATTTGTTGAAGGAGGGGATTATTTCACACAGTGAATCATCTTTTAGCTCTAGTGTCGTTTTGTTGAGAAACCGTCTGGGGAACACAGACTGTGCATAGATTACAGGAAACTGAATGCTGTCACAGAAGGACAAGTGGATCCATTACCAGACACAAAACAGTTATTTGCCAGACTGAACAAGGCAAAATACTTTTCAAAGGTGGATCTTAGTAAAGGCTATTACCAGATCCCAGTGAAGCCTGAAGTGAGACCTTATTTGGCTTTTAGCACTTCGGATGGACATTATGACTTCAACATGCTACCATTCGGACTGAAAAATGCTCCGAGTGTATTTTCAAGGATGATGCGCAAATTGTTGGATCCCCTGAATAACCCATGTATCACGAATTTCATGGATGATATTCTCGTCGCCACAGAGACATTTGAAGAACACATTGAAGCTCTAAAAATGTTATTTAATAGGCTTAGGGAGGCGAACTTAACTGCTAGGCCAACAAAATGTTGTATTGGATGCAAAGAGTTGGAATTCTTGGGACACACTGTATATCAGGGTAACATGACCCCTGATCCCAAGAACTTGGAAAAACTGCAGAGAGCACCTAGACCACAAACAAAAAAGGACGTGCGATCATTCGTGTCGTTATGCGGATTTTATCAGAAATACATCAAAGATTTTAACTCTATTTGTGCTCCTCTGACTGATCTGACTCGCAAGGGACTTCCAGATAAAATTATTTGGACTGCGCAAAGTGAATTAGCGTTCCAAGAGTTAAAGGAAAAACTCACTAGCAAGCCTATTCTCAAACTGCCTGATTTGACACAGGACTTTGTCTTAAGAACCGATGCAAGTAATGTAGGACTCGGGGCGGCTTTGTTGCAAAGATCATCTTCACCTGATGGGGAACTGAAACCAGTCGCTTATGCAAGCCGCAAATTGAATAAGGCGGAACAAGGATATTCCACAAGCGAAAAAGAATGTTTAGCGTTAATCTGGGCAATAAAGAAGTTTCAAATCTATCTGTATGGTAGGACTTTTGTGGTCCAGACGGATCATCAGCCCCTCGTATTCTTATCTCAGGCTAAGCATGAAAACGCAAGATTGCTGAGGTGGTCTTTATTGCTTCAACCTTATCAGTTTAGTATCCAATATATCCCAGGCAAATTGAATGTCGGTGCAGATTTCCTCAGTCGGCACCCCTGTGATCAAAATTAGAGTAGTGGCAGGCGTGAGGAGTAATTTTATCTATGTGTATCACTGGTTTTGGAACTTGCCGTAGGCATGTTTTCAAGTGGGGAGATGTGTGATAAAATTAACCGTGATACAACGTTAAAATATCTCCAAAGATAAAATGTAGGGATAAAAATAATGCGTAAGCTACTAGAAGACATGATCGCCCATGCCGCGGGTCACTACCCGCCATGAAATTAACTTGTTAGACGTGAAGGCAAAACGTTTACCCTTGTAGACGGGATGAGAACGGAGATCAAAAAGAAAAATATGACTGAACACGTGCTTGAAACTAGCAAGGCTAAAAAGACGCAATTGGTGGGGAAAGGAAAAAAATTCACGTCCCCAAGTTGACACAAGGTAAAGAAATGGACAAAAGGGACCTTAGCTATTATACGCAACAGTCATTTCTTGGACGCTTTTGCGATACTTAGTCCTTTTATTTGAATTCAGCGGCAAACGCATTACAGAAGATGCTCGAACATATTTCAAAAAAAAAAAAACTAACCTTGAAAAGTAACTTTTTCTTAATAATAATGTTAGGAATATAAAACCTAGCTGGCCTGATGGCCCATCTTGAGCAGAGAAATAATATGCTTTCATTTATACAGACGGATAGATAATAATGAAGATATTGACAAAAGACTGTGTTGTTCATATCAGCGAGCGACTGCATTGAAACAAAAAAATGTCACTAATTTTCAAAAAATTGCGGCCTTGAGACTCAGTGCTAAAATCTAGTTAGAATGAAAGAGAGGGGGAATTAGTGGAAAGTTGTGGCTAAAAATAACTCTAGAGGCAGATTCGTGTAGGAAATGCATGTATAAACAAGTGTGTTTTTGTAAAAAACGCAAGTAGAGACAGACGGACCAACAGACAATAATACATACTTGACTGAGGTATGACTGAATTGACTTTTGGTAGGAGGTTTGAAATTTGAAAAGGGGGAAAGGCGGTGATTGGCCACAGATAAACATATTATCGGCGCTCAGACGCGCATTTTTGCCATTCATCATAAATTGTCCAGTAGTAGACACAGTAATTCTTCAGTGGTGTAATTCCCAGAAGCTAATTGCAATATTTAGAGGGACGCCATACTAGAGCCAGCAGCTCAGCTGAGTTTTGCTAGCATATAACTGTGTTCTCTATTCATAATTCTGAACTGTGAGTTTTTTATTTGGCACCAAAGTGGTGTCAAATGCTGTGTTGTAAAATACAAGTGAGGACCCGTGCAGTCTAATATTGTGGCAGAGCAGCCTTATATTGCCCCCAAGCACGGAGAGGTGGGGCCACCAGATTCCAGCACCAGAACTACTCAGTCAAGATACGTGAGCGTCTGGCCTGCTGGACATTCACCAACTTATTTTCAAACTAACACACCAACTATATTCCCATCAACTAGAACATACCATGTTGGGAAATAAACTTGTATTCCTCCCATCAGTAAATGGACAATGTTTGGTAGTCATAGACTGGGAGTGATGAAGCCACCCCAACAGCACATCCATTTATCGTTCTCCCAGATAAATTACAAATATAAACAGTAGTAATATTAACTAGTCTTGTAAAATACATATGTACACACCTTTCATTTATTATGCCATATATTCATGCATTTCATTCATAATTTCAAAATCTTTCATATGTTCTGACCAAAATAAAACCTTGGTTCAGAACAAATAAACTTAAAGAAAATTTAATATCAAAATTTTAAACAGCTTGAGTTAGTTCAGTGTGTTATAAAGTTTAATAATATTATTAGACTTATTAAATATCTGTGTGTGTGTTTGTATATACTAATACAACACCTTACATATCAGTACCCTAGAATTTTAACGTAGCCACATTCATTAGAAAAAAAAAGATATGTGTGAGGTCGTAAGTGGTAGCAAGAAGGGCCTTCTGTAAATTCACAGCTACATTTATCTCAGGAGCCTTCACAGCTGACCTCATGCATCACACTAAGTAATATCACCACCATACAGTACCATCAAATCCACTACATATATTGGGGTCTTGTCCAGGGATAATTAGCTTAGCAGTAATATTAGGATCTCCTGGTGGGAGAATTAAATTAGGGGAACACATTGTAAAAATTAAAAGTGTCCCTTAAAATTAAAAGTGAAAATAAAAGTTGGTGAATCTTCACAGCCAGTGGTAATTAATTAGTTAACTGGCTAATTAGAATTATTTTAGACTATAGTAATTAGAATTACTTTAGTGGTTGGAAATTTTACCTTGATCATTGTATTTTGTGTGATGGCGGAGCTAGCAAAGTTCAGATCAGCTGCTGTGCTAACGGCAAAGGATATGGGAATGGATGGTCAGGTTTTAATTCAATATGTAACGGCTGAATGTGATAAGTATATTGAACGGGAAGAAAGAAGATTAGAAAAAGAGGCTGAAAGAAAATTAGAGTCTGAAAGGTTGGCTGAAGAGAAGAGGTTAGAGGCTGAAAAAGAAATTAAGAGGCTGCAGATTGAGGCAGAAGAAAAACGACAGCAAAGGGAGGCAGAAGATAAAAGATTGACTGCCGAAAGGGAGGCAGAAGAAAAAAGATTGACTGCCGAAAGGGAGGCAGAAGATAGAAGGTTGCAAAGGGAGCACGAATTACGACTAAGGGAGCTGGAACTACAAGGCCAGGCTCCTGAAAATGGTGCCAGCCCTTTTGCCTCAGATGCTACGCCCAGTCTGGGAGCCTCAACATCAGCTATGGGGTTTCATTTAGACCATTTTGTTGAAAAAGACGATGACATAGAGGGGTACCTAGGACGTTTTGAGTTATTAGCTACTACATATGGGTTAGAGAGAGAGAGGTGGAGTTTAAAGTTATCACAGGGACTGAGAGGTACTTCTTATGAAGTCTTCGCAAAAATGAACAGAGAAGACCAAGACAATTATGACATGTTAAAGCAGGCTTTGTTATTAAGGTACGAAAAAAATGGTGAATTTTATCGTAAGAAATTTAGAAATGCCAAACTGTTGTCTGGGGAGACATACCACCAATTCTCTGCCAGACTGGAAACCTATTTGGAGAAATGGACGGCTCTGGGGAAGACCCAAGATCTTAAAGAGATGATCATGATTGAGCAATTGAGAGAGTCCATGGCTCCAGACATGAGAAAATTTCTCATGGAACAAGGTGCAGAGAAGTTGGGGGAGGTTTTAAATGTCGCTGAGAGGTATCAGGCAGCCCAGGCAGAGGTAAGTGGTGCTAAAAAGAAGCACATAGACAATTTTAAAGCTCCACAGCAATTTAATAAATTTGATAATAGAGAACAGGGAAATAAAGGTAGGACAAACTTTGAACGGCCAAGAAATGACTATCGAGACAGAAACTCACAGTTCAATGACCAAAAATCCAATGAAAGAAAACCGTTTAACCAAGGAAAAAGATGGTGTAAATGGTGCAAGAAAGATAACCATAACACCGAATTTTGTAGAAGGAAACCTTCAAACATTGCTGCAATGAAGTCGGGGACTCAAAGATTAAAGGTTAATCCTAATGGACAGCAGGAACCTTATCACCCCCCAGTTTGTGAGGATGTTATTTGTAATGGGGTCACCATAAGGTGCCTTTATGATACAGGTTTGGATTATGATTCAGTTGTGAAGTCTAGCCTAGTGGACCCAAGTCAGTATACCACAGAAACAGTGGAAATACAAGGGGCGACTAAGGACATACCACTCATGACACTTCCCATCGCAAGGATAACGGTGAAAACTCGCTATGTGGAAGGAGAAATCAGAGCAGCAGTGATAGATGAACCAATCTACCCTCTGATATTGGGGTGTAGATACGTCTTCTTGGGGAATCCCGAGAGACCTGTGATCATGGCGACAGTGCAGACCAGGTCACAGAAGAAGGAGGAAGAAGGTGAACCAATAAATGCTCATCCAGAGGAGATGAGGAAGGCGCAGGCTGAGGATAGGACACTCAAGCCATGTTTTAAAAAATTGCCCAAATGCCACACACCTCCGAGCAAGGGGGAATATTTTATGAAGAACAGATTGCTATATAGGAAGACAGGAACTAGATCCACTGGTCACGGACAGTTGGTTCTTCCCAAGGTATATAGGGCAAATTTAATAAGGAGCTTACATGTTGGAAAAGATGGGGACCATGAAAAAGTCGGTACCATCTGCCAAAAAGTTGCTCGCAAATACTATTGGCCCGACGTAAATGTCGATATTGAAAACTTTGTAGAAGCATGTGGCGTATTTCATGAGGGAACACCCACAAAGGGAAAATATGTGCAGGACCTAGAAACGCCACGGGGCACTCTTAGGCCTGGAAAGAAAAATTATTATACTCAGGTAGACAAAGTGCAATGGGAGCCCCCTTTTCACACCCAGTCTTCACTTGAATGGATTAACATGGCCACTATGCGACGAGTACAAAGAAGAAATTTTACCCAGGATAAGATGACAATCCCTCGGTCAGGATTATATAAACTGGAAGAACAGAAAAGAGAGCGAAGATCTCTCATAAGCAATCTAAAGTGGGAAGATAAACCCAAGAAAAAAATTGGTAGTGGTCGATTTGTGAGTGATGATTCTAGGAAGAAAAGTCCTCACTATAGTGCTTCTAATGGAAGGGACCCGACGGGTTCCATGAAAAATAAGTATGATAAATTAAAGGTCCAGATGTAGCACTATTAAGGACCTGGACAGATGAGAAGGCGGAAGAGACTGTTACCTCATCTTATCAATACGTGAACGAACTGACCACTCGTTTGAAAGCTGGATGGAAACTGGCAAATGATAATTTGAAACAAGCCAGGAAGAAACATGCAGCATATTTTAATAGGAAGGCAAAGGACAGAGAACTAGCTGTGGGAGAGAAGGTGCTGCTTCTACTACCCGGTAGCCAGAATAAATTACAAATTGGATGGCAAGGTCCATATACGGTTCTAGAGAAGGTGTCTAGAACAAACTATAAAATTGACAAAAAGGGGAAGGAGAAAGTTTATCATGTAAACCTGTTAAAGAAGTATCTGGACAGACCACTCCAGGAAAGCACCCCCTTACTGACCTTGGCTATCGCAACTCAAATGCAAAAGGAACCACTCACCTCACATGAATACCCATTACATCCTTGTGAAACAGCAGCACAGGTAAAAGTCAGTAAGCACCTGACTAAAAACCAGAGGGAGAGAGTTCAACAGGTTCTGGAGGAACATACAGATGTATTAACAGATAAACCAGGCCATACAAATTTGCTACAGTATGACATGAAACTGGTAGACTCAAACCCAATCTGTATGAGAGCCTATTCTATTCCGTTCGCGAAGGAGAAGGCATTGAAGGAAGAAATAGATTATTTGTTGAAGGAGGGGATTATTTCACACAGTGAATCATCTTTTAGCTCTAGTGTCGTTTTGTTGAGGAAACCGTCTGGGGAACACAGACTGTGCATAGATTACAGGAAACTGAATGCTGTCACAGAAGGACAAGTGGATCCATTACCAGACACAAAACAGTTATTTGCCAGATTAAACAAGGCAAAATACTTTTCAAAGGTGGATCTTAGTAAAGGCTATTACCAGATTCCAGTGAAGCCTGAAGTGAGACCTTATTTAGCTTTTAGCACTTCGGATGGACATTATGAATTCAACATGCTACCATTCGGACTGAAAAATGCTCCGAGTGTATTTTCAAGGATGATGCGCAAATTGTTGGATCCCCTGAATAACCCATGTATCACGAATTTCATGGATGATATTCTCGTCGCCACAGAGACATTTGAAGAACACATTGACTGCCTAAAAATGTTATTTGATAGGCTTAGGGAGGCGAACTTAACTGCTAGGCCAACAAAATGTTGTATTGGATGCAAAGAGTTGGAATTCTTGGGACACACTGTATATCAGGGTAACATGACCCCTGATCCCAAGAACTTGGAAAAACTGCAGAGAGCACCTAGACCACAAACAAAAAAGGACGTGCGATCATTCGTGTCGTTATGCGGATTTTATCAAAAATACATCAAAGATTTTAACTCTATTTGTGCTCCTCTGACTGATCTGACTCGCAAGGGACTTCCAGATAAAATTATTTGGACTGCGCAAAGTGAATTAGCGTTCCAAGACTTAAAGGAAAAACTCACTAGCAAGCCTATTCTCAAACTGCCTGATTTGACACAGGACTTTGTCGTAAGAACAGATGCAAGTAATGTAGGACTCGGGGCGGCTTTGTTGCAAAGATCATCTTCACCTGATGGGGAACTGAACCCAGTCGCTTATGCAAGCCGCAAATTGAATAAGGCGGAACAAGGATATTCCACAAGCGAAAAAGAATGTTTAGCGTTAATCTGGGCAATAAAGAAGTTTCAAATCTATCTGTATGGTAGGACTTTTGTGGTCCAGACGGATCATCAGCCCCTCGTATTCTTATCTCAGGCTAAGCATGAAAACGCAAGATTGCTGAGGTGGTCTTTATTGCTTCAACCTTATCAGTTTAGTATCCAATATATCCCAGGCAAATTGAATGTCGGTGCAGATTTCCTCAGTCGGCACCCCTGTGATCAAAATTAGAGTAGTGGCAGGCGTGAGGAGTAATTTTATCTATGTGTATCACTGGTTTTGGAACTTGCCGTAGGCATGTTTTCAAGTGGGGAGATGTGTGATAAAATTAACCGTGATACAACGTTAAAATATCTCCAAAGATAAAATGTAGGGATAAAAATAATGCGTAAGCTACTAGAAGACATGATCGCCCATGCCGCGGGTCACTACCCGCCATGAAATTAACTTGTTAGACGTGAAGGCAAAACGTTTACCCTTGTAGACGGGATGAGAACGGAGATCAAAAAGAAAATATGACTGAACACGTGCTTGAAACTAGCAAGGCTAAAAAGACGCAATTGGTGGGGAAAGGAAAAAAATTCACGTCCCCAAGTTGACACAAGGTAAAGAAATGGACAAAAGGGACCTTAGCTATTATACGCAACAGTCATTTCTTGGACGCTTTTACGATACTTAGCCCTTTTATTTGAATTCAGCGGCAAACGCATTACAGAAGATGCTCGAACACATTTCAAAAAAAAAAAAAAAAACTAACCTTGAAAAGTAACTTTTTCTTAATAATAATGTTAGGAATATAAAACCTAGCTGGCCTGATGGCCCATCTTGAGCAGAGAAATAATATGCTTTCATTTATACAGACGGATAGATAATAATGAAGATATTGACAAAAGACTGTGTTGTTCATATCAGCGAGCGACTGCATTGAAACAAAAAAATGTCACTAATTTTCAAAAAATTGCGGCCTTGAGACTCAGTGCTAAAATCTAGCTAGAATGAAAGAGAGGGGGAATTAGTGGAAAGTTGTGGCTAAAAATAACTCTAGAGGCAGATTCGTGTAGGAAATGCATGTATAAACAAGTGTGTTTTTGTAAAAAACGCAAGTAGAGACAGACGGACCAACAGACAATAATACATACTTGACTGAGGTATGACTGAATTGACTTTTGGTAGGAGGTTTGAAATTTGAAAAGGGGGAAAGGCGGTGATTGGCCACAGATAAACATATTATCGGCGCTCAGACGCGCATTTTTGCCATTCATCATAAATTGTCCAGTAGTAGACACAGTAATTCTTCAGTGGTGTAATTCCCAGAAGCTAATTGCAATATTTAGAGGGACGCCATACTAGAGCCAGCAGCTCAGCTGAGTTTTGCTAGCATATAACTGTGTTCTCTATTCATAATTCTGAACTGTGAGTTTTTTATTTGGCACCAAAGTGGTGTCAAATGCTGTGTTGTAAAATACAAGTGAGGACCCGTGCAGTCTAATATTTTGGCAGAGCAGCCTTATATTGCCCCCAAGCACGGAGAGGTGGGGCCACCAGATTCCAGCACCAGAACTACTCAGTCAAGATACGTGAGCGTCTGGCCTGCTGGACATTCACCAACTTATTTTCAAACTAACACACCAACTATATTCCCATCAACTAGAACATACCATGTTGGGAAATAAACTTGTATTCCTCCCATCAGTAAATGGACAATGTTTGGTAGTCATAGACTGGGAGTGATGAAGCCACCCCAACAGCACATCCATTTATCGTTCTCCCAGATAAATTACAAATATAAACAGTAGTAATATTAACTAGTCTTGTAAAATACATATGTACACATCTTTCATTTATTATGCCATATATTCATGCATTTCATTCATAATTTCAAAATCTTTCATATGTTCTGACCAAAATAAAACCTTGATTCAGAACAAATAAACTTAAAGAAAATTTAATATCAAAATTTTAAACAGCTTGAGTTAGTTCAGTGTGTTATAACGTTTATTAATATTATTAGACTTATTAAATATCTGTGTGTGTGTTTGTATATACTAATACAACACCTTACATATCAGTACCCTAGAATTTTAACGTAGCCACATTCATTAGAAAAAAAAAAGATATGTGTGAGGTCGTAAGTGGTAGCAAGAAGGGCCTTCTGTAAATTCACAGCTACATTTATCTCAGGAGCCTTCACAGCTGACCTCATGCATCACACTAAGTAATATCACCACCATACAGTACCATCAAATCCACTACAGGAGTCATGACGAGTTACATGCCCAAACCAGGCTAGCTTTCGACGTTTCACTACTGATAAAAGTGGTTCTTGGTGGCCTGCATAGGTGTTTATTTTCTCTCTAACATAGACATTTGTTTTGTGCTCTTTATAGCAAATGCGCAAAATTCTTCTATAACATTTATACTCGAAAGCCTGAATCCTTCGCTCCGTATCTGCAGTGAGTGTCCAGCCCTCACACCCATACAAGAGAATAGATAATACAAGTGATTTGTATAATTTGATCTTCACAGGAAAACTGATGTTACTTTTCCAGATCACATTCAGCCTTGTCATGGCAGCTTTAATTTCTTTACTTGATCTTCCATCACTTCTTATAGTGGACCCGAGATATTTAAAGGTGTTAACTTCTTCTAACGTTTGCCCATTTAACGTAATGTTGGTCGGAACATGTTTCTTATGGCTATTCACCAATATCTTGCTTTTTTCTATATTTTTTTTTTCCGTACGCCCGCTAATACTCGAGGCGAAATCTCAGGTTATTATTAATGTCTAGCCTGACATTGATTTTACGTGAGTATCCCTTTTTTCTTGTACAGAGACAGGTGTCCCTCGCCATTCAGGCAGATACTCTCCGATTTCGGAGGTACCCATTAGAGCTGGGTCGGCTCAGGAGCCGCCAATCCCTGGTCGACGACACTTCTTCAAATGTCTTCGCCAGGTCTCGAGTTAATCCAGTCCAAATCCCGGTCGACGAAAAATCCTCAAATGCCGTCGCCCGGGTTTGATCCTGTATCACCCGGTCGCCAGAGCGGTGTTGTAACCACTACGCTAGCGCGGCTCCCTTTCTATATTAATTTCCATCCCATACGTTCTTGTTACTTTCTCCAGTCTAGAGAGAGGTAAGGTCTTGAAGTTCTGATTCTGTTCCAGCTATAAGATCAATATCATCAACAAAACGTAGATTGCAAAGAGGTCGGCCTCCAATCGATATAGTGACTTGCACATATTTTATATTAAAAGGCACATATTTAATATTAAAACACCATACTAAACTGTAATGAACATAAACCTTGGTTATTTGCAGAATGTTACAATTTTCTCAGTTGAATCTGAAATGTTTCGTTATCTCATTAACCTAAAGCTATGAGAATAACTTATTGAATTAGTGGCTAACGTAGGAAAAAAACAAACTGTTGCGAGAATTGTGGTTCTTTTACCCGTGTGATAATGTTACCGTACTTCTTCTTCTTCTTCTTCTTCTTCTTCTTCTTCTTCTTCGTTCACCCTCAGATGTCAACTTGAATAAGTTCAAAGAAAGCAGTGGTCAGCCTGAGGCTGTTGATATCTCCGTAGATTTTCTCCAAGAATGGTACTGGTGATGGCCATATGCGTCTTCTCTGTTCCTCATATGTTGGGCACCTTTGAAGCAGGTGTTCGGGAGTCATTTTACCAGTGCCACAGTCACACTCATCCGTAGTTCCTATCTTTAATTTGTTGAACAGATGGTATCTCAATCTCTTATGACCAGTGCGAAGTCTAAAGATTACCACTTGTTCACTTCTGCTGAGCTGGTAATACGGATCATTTTTTGTGTGGCCTGGATGCTCTTCTTCCCACTTGTGCCTGTATCTGCGCTTGATAAAACTCTTGGACTCCTCATAGGTTATATTTGTGTCCAGCTGAGGAAGTTTTCCCCCTTTCTTTGCCAATCTGTCAGCCTCTTCATTTCCAGGGATGTTGCAGTGAGAAGGGATCCACTGTATCACAACTCTTTTGTATTGCTGACATAGTCTGTGAAGTGTTACTCTTAGGTCATCCAGTTCAGCATTAATTTGACTTTTCAGTGTTGTAATCACTGACAGCGCATCTGAGAAGATAACTACTGGTCTCTCTGAGCTTTTTTCTGTCATTAGAATTTCTGATGCAGTTTTTATGGCCTCTGCCTCTGCTCTGAATTTAGTTGAAAATTTCCCTGTTGCGACTGCTATCGTTTTTTGTATTTTTTGTATATATTGCTGCTTGCAAAGTTGCAGTAATTATTTGAAGATGTTATAGTAACTATCTGAAGCTGTTGCATCGTCTGTTTTTTTTAAATTTGCGGTAACAGTCTGTAAATTTTATAGTAACGTATTGTAGAAGTTACAATTCCTGCTTTTAGATGTAATACCATTTTTTTAAAATTTAATGTTACGAGGAGTTTTTTACTGATAGAATACCTGCTTAAATGTAATGTTACCTGCATTTGTATGTTGCAGTGAATGCTTCAGCCACTGTTAGACATTGTTATAAAGCTTAATTATAACTGTTAGTTTAACTGGTTGGAAAGTTGACATGCACAGATTTAATATTATGCACATATTTAATAATACAAATGACTTTTGACAGGTGAAAGTCAATTAAATATCTATTAAAGTCAGTTATATAACTGGAAACACCAGGCCTTTACACCCCTCCCCCTTATAATTAATTGTGTTTGATATTTATGTTTGGTTTTGTTATGTTTTATTACTGGGGAATGCGCCTGTTAAATACGTTGTTGTTGTTATTGATCCAGCGGCGCTTGGGTTCTCTCCCTTCGGCCCAATGCCATGTTTTCGTAAATTGTTTTGTTTCTCTGTACAAGGTTATATATACGTTATATGTTGGTGCGTCAGAACGGAAGCTCGTATTTTTACATACTCCAAGTATAATTTACTGACATTACCTCTAAATTGAAGTATATGGGCCTAAGTTGACATTCATTATCTTGCTTTCAATTTATTTTGGCTGCCTGTTTAACAACATCAAAGCGAACTTAAAACAAGTGGTAAAGTCACATGAAAACGTTCTAATTTAGGATACGGTCATGTGGCACCACGGGGTAACGTACAACACTTGAGACAACTTGGTAAAGTCGGAAATGTGTTGTCTTTGGTAGGAAGTGTAGATTGCTATCTCGCTTACAGCTGTGCGCATCTTATTTGCTCTATCTGAGTGACAGTGATGTCGTAATTAGTAAATGGAGCAGGGATTCTCAAACTGTCCATCTTTTGACCATGAGAATTCCAGAATAAATATTGCCTTTAAACACTGAGAAGCTTCCCGCCACTTCTACTGACACCACAGGTGCATACTTGAAATAAACTTCGTCAATTTGTTCCAAGTCCTCTAAAAATTCACCAAGGAAATTGTTTTTTCCCCGATAGCATATCAGAAATTAAGCACAGCTTTTCATATCCCACATTTTTGTTTCAAAATCTGCTCCATTTTCTTTTGTACAGCTTTTCCCGCGTCTCCTTTCACACAGTTGCCATTTTCTGATCCACTAATAGAGCAGCAGACTTCGCCAACAAATTAATGGTAACGCGCATAAATCCAAAATTTGAACGTAGGGAAATTTACCGGCAACATGTGTTTACAGGGGTTTAGGGAAATTTTTTAAACAGCATGGGGAAAACGGTGAAGTAAGTAAGAACACGCTAACACTAAAAATTACCTGTTTTTATTGAAAGTGCCAAAATATGCCCACCTTCCCCAAATGCTTTAAAATGACCGAAAAAATCTAAAAAAATACCAAAAAATGGGAAAAAATGCAAAATAATGCTGTAACAAACGCTCTTAAATCAGCTAAGTTTTTTTTTTTTTTTTTTTTTTGGTTTGATAATGAAACATTTATATTCAACTGAAGAACGTTTCGATTACGCCCCAAAAAAAAAAAAAAGCAAAATCATAAAAATCCTAGCTCTGTGTAACAATCCCAAAATCAGTAGTGTACGGCAAACCAACAATCAGTGGTGTTAATGATGGGTGTTGTAAGTAGGTGAAGACTGGGCGTGTGATGGAAAATAAAGGTCAACTCGACCGACGCAGGGTTGTGTAAACATGGAGTGAGAGTGCAAGGTACGCGAATGATGGAATGTTCTGTAGAGTTGACAAATGGACTTGACACACACTCACTCAGCTGGGAGTCAATGACATAGACGACTGTGGACGTTTCTATGGTTTAATAAGGACGCACACTCGGACATCACGATTACAGTCACAGTACAGGTTGGCAAAATATCATCATATATTTGACAAATGGGTGGCAACATCAGCAGTATATTCATGTAGCATATAAATACAATGGGGCAATAGTAGGCAAGCACTCAATGTTCTGGTGGTCTATCGCCCCATGCTTCCACTGACTAATCGCGTCAGTAAAGGTAAATACATCATCACAATGGTTCACTGTCAGAACCTTCTTTTGGCTAAGTTTCACAAGCCGTAAGTTTATCAAAACTTGATAGTACCAATGTGAGACCACAATAGTGGGTTTTCATAATATGTAGATCCAGTGGCGGTTCCAGGGGGTTGTCATTGGGGGTGCTGCACTGTTCATTCATTTCAAATACTATACATAATAGTCACAAATTGTGACCACCATGTGAAATATCAACCCAGACACAAATGATTAGTGTCTTATCTCATCTAAAATCTGTCAAGAAGTTCTGAAAAGTTATTTTAAAAGTTTACAGCAACTAGGAGTAATCATTGGCAGTCGTAGCAGCTTCCCGAGTCTCAAATCGGTTACACAGACTTGTATGCACTATTTCTCGTGTTTAAAATTTTCATTGTAACTTCCCTTTAATTAGAGATAATTTACACGAGCTGCGATCCGTTGCAGCTCATGATAAAAAATTCAAACCAATCGTAATTCGTCTCTAGCTGTGTGTATGACAAGCATTCGCTTATAAGAGGTCAAGGTCACTTGAGCTGAAATCGTTCGCAGCACATACGGTGTTAGATAAATTTTTTTTTAAATTTAACCCCTCCGGTGTAACCTCAATTTTTTGGTCTGTCCGTATTATGTATTATAATGTAGTAGAGACAGCAGTATGCAGTCCTTTTCTTTGGGAGTGCTGCAGCTCTACAGCTCATTAAAGAAAGCCGCCACTGTGTAGATCTCTGTACCATTGTCCGATAATAAGACCTTTTTCTGTTCTCCGACAATGATCCGTTTACAATGACGGGAATTCAAAATGGCTTTCCTCCTTGAGCTTCGCTCACCCAGGATGATAAATGATAATCAGAATTAATTCATAATTCGAGCATAAATGTTCTCATAGGGCTTCCATACATTCTGTTATCAACAAGGCTGCTTCATCAAGTAATCAGTGCTGCTGGATTACACGTCATCTTCATCTGCATTCAAACAATTCTAATGTGCGATAATACATCTGCCATCTAGGCCTAGCCACAAAGTTCAGCAAAAGGGTCTGGTTTTACCTTGATTTAGGAATAAACACAATAGCGAATAACCCACGCCATTCCTTGGCGTTAACAAAGAACATTAGGAGAATCTCTGATCATACAATCATGCAGAGACACCATCTCCTTCCTAGAATCATTCACAGAGATCATTCTACAACGTTTCTAAACGACCGGCCCAAAAAACACAGCCATGACATGACAGCCTTCTTCGTCGACACCCTAAATCGACGCATGCGCAGAAAATGCCCTTTTGACTATATTCAAGTGGGGCGACTACATATTTACTTTCACTCGAAGCAAAAAATGAGTATTCGCCCTTTGACTAGAGTTCTAATCTAGACCCAAAATATTATTACCAAATATTTCCAAACATAACAAGTATACAAACAAATAAATATCTTCCTATATATATATATATATATCTCTATATTCATTGCCATCAGTAATCTGTTGGTAACACTCTGTTTATCACTATCTTAACAATATGCTTTCCGGCGATGAGTAAGGATACGAAGAAAGGCTAAACGATTCTTCGCTCGGAACATCTATAAGAGACGGCGATTGTGAGATTGTGCACTGGGCTAGCAATACGGGAATCAATACAGAACATCAAAAATGAAAACATTATACTTGAGATCAGATCTGAGCTTAACATCATCCAAGGGTCATCAACCATTGCCCTTCAGTGGTTACCCTCCCATTGTGGAATCACGAGAACTGAGAGAGTAGATGCTTTATCTAGAAGTGGCAGTAAAATGGAACAATTCAGCCACCCATTGCCCTATTGAGAAGCTAAAAACTATCATTCACAAGTACAAATGCCAGTGGAAGAAGAAAGGTAACATATACAACAGATATAACCCAATCCACCAGCTTAAAAGAAACCAGTAAACCATCAGTTTGCACCTGAGAACTGGCCACTGCAGATTACTAGGCCACCTCTTTCGCCTCAGGATATCTCATACGAATGAATGTCCATGTGCAACCGGAATCCAGACCCTTCAACACATTCTCCAAAACTGCCCAATGATGACCCACGACACCTAACCTGGCCAGTGGGGGCTGAGCTCAGGCAGAGGCTATGGGGCTCCCGCGCTGACCTGGAAAAGACGGTGGACTTCGTCCTGGCGACAGGCCTGCAGATTTAGCGTGACATGCCTGGCGGATCAGTAGGCATATTCCTTCTTTGTCTAATCAGAGAACCCCCCCCCCCCACCCCCCCACCCCCTCCCCCTTCCAGAACTACATGGGGTTTACCAGTTGTTGCCAATTTACAATTGGTTTCTTCAGTAATAAAAGTGTTAATAATTACACTCGTCATCATATTGATTATTGGCAGCAACAGAAAATATAACAATACAGGTACGGGCTAATTTTAAAAAAACTGTAATTTTAGCTTTTGATTTTGTTTCCGTTGCATTAGGAAATACATGGGGATCAAAAGAAATCAGGCTCATAATAAAAATAAAAATATTTAACTCAAATGTCAAGACTGTACTATTGTATGGTAATGAATCATGCAGAAAAAAAATGATAATCAAAAATACGGAGAATTCATGAATAGGTAGAAGTTAGTGAAACGGTAGGACAGTATCACCAATGTAGAGCTGCTGAAAAGAAACAGACTAATATCAGTGGCACAAGTTCTGCGGATAAGACGCTGACGTCGGATAGGACACACACTGTGGAAACCAGCTAATAGCAATACAAAGCAGTTCTTTTTCTGAAATCCCAAGCGTAAAAGAAATAGAGGGACACCAAAAAATAAAAATAACAACAACAAAACACACTCCCGCAAGCGGTTAAGAGAATTAGACATATCCATGGGAGTGATAAACAAAGACATAGAAAGATCTTTAACGAACGGCACAGGACAGGAAGGTTTTTGTTGAAGGTCACTGCTCCACATGAAGCTGGAAGGTAATGAAATGAACGAACCTGATTTGATTTGTAACTGAACAAGCCTGAGGCTCACTACTTGACTGCAATGAGTATTTGTGCTACCAGATGCTCTCATAGCATAGCGGAAATTAGATTACAAGCACTTTAAAGAAATAAATAATGTTTGATTAATATCTGTAGCACGGATTATGGTTGGTAGACCCAAAACTACCATCGTAACATTAAAAATACAACTTGTAACTGTAACACTATTTCTTTGTACGATGAGCAAGCTAGGTCAGCGTGATAACGAAAACAAGACGACGTCATACATTAGGAGGTGAAGGCTGTGTTAAGAGGTTTGGCCGCAGTGAAGATAGTGATCCGAGCAAGCGAGGACAAGGCCGTGGAAATAGTTAAAATGCAAGGAATGGTAAGTATATGAAAATACAGTAGTAAAACACAAGTATAGATAAGAGCAACAAAATTAGTAAAACACAAGTATAGGGAAGAACAAGGAAATAGTAAAATACAAATAGAGGGAAGAACATGAAAGTATTAAAATACAAGTATAGGTAAGAACATGAAACAGTAAAATACAAGTGTAGGGAAGAACATAAAAATAGTAAAATACAAGTTTAGGGAGAACATGGAACAGTAAAATACAAGTATAGGGAAAAACATAAAACAGTAAAATACAAGTATAGGGAAAAACATAAAACAGTAAAATACAAGTATAGGGAAAAACATTAAACAGTAAAAGACAATATAAGTAAGAACATGGAAATAGGAAAAGACAAGTATACGTTAAAATATGAAAATAGTTCTCAAACCTGGCCCCAGGAGACGAAAATGGAAGAGAAACTGTGGGGCACCCGCGAGGATCTGCTGTTGACGACTGGATTCCTGGAGACAACTCATCTCCTTGTTTAGATTGCTGAGCATAGGAAACTGATCGCAGAAGAAGAAGAAGAAGAAGAAGAAGAAAATAGTGAAGTACAAGTAACAACATACAAATAGTAAAATACAAGTATGAGTAAGTACATAAAAATAGCAAAACACAAACAAAGACTTGGAAGATCATGCTAATTGTACAGTACAAGTGGCCGAGTTGACAGTGTCCAGTATTTTACAGGATTTCCCTTCGCATTTGAAAGTTGAAAAAAAGAAACGCCTTGTATAAAATCTGTGCGAGGTGCATCCGTATTAGGTAATTTTACGTCTTAAATTTCAACTATGGAGCATGTCGATAGTTTTTACCGGCTTTGATAAGAGATTCTACAGCAGCTTCATGGCAGTTTATCAATACAATGAGAATGAGAGTGAGAGAGGGATGCCTCTTGCCTCCATTTATTTTCTTACTAGCAATAGATTGGGTTATGAAAACAACGACATCACACAACAGAAATGAAATTCAGTGGAATCTGACTAAACAGCTTGATGATCTTTATGTTGCAGATGACTTGGCTCTTCTGTCCCATAACCATAATCAGATGCAAGAGAAAATGAAAATTCTCGATGAGAGGTCACAACAAGTCTGCTTGAAAATACAAAGGGAAAAGACAAAGATAATGAGAATAAATGCAAGAAATGATAACAAGGTCGATCTTGAAGAAACACCACTAAAAGATGTAGAATTGTACACATATTTTGGCAGTAATATAGACAACGTTGGAGGGACAGACAGTGATATCATAATAAGAAAACAAAAAGCAAGAGGAGCTTTCATTGCATTGGGAAATATATGCTTTGCAGTAGTGGTCCAACAGTGACCAAAACTCAAGATTATCTAATATTGGCTTCCAAGGTATCTACCTGCGCGCAAGATTACTCTTGGCAGAGATGTAAATAGAAGATTAATGACACTTCTACATTAAGGTAGCATTCACAAGATATTTCCAGAAGTCACGAACAATGTTGCATTGTGCTGAACAATTGTTAACGCATTATATCTGGTCCGTCGCCAATGGTTTAGCCCGTTCAAGCCCCGAGTTGGTGTAATCCAACGAAATTATATATATAATCTTCTGGTTCATACGTTTGCTTTCATACATATAAAACACTGGAGCGACTATGATTGTTTAGTTTTAAAACAACATGTAACAATTTTAATAATGAATTAGTCTTTAACAGTTAAAATAAATATGGAAAATTTGATGAAATTTAGATAAAAGTTTTCGCCACGGAGACGTAGGTAAGGATTTATCAAAAGTCGTTGCTTTCACCTATTTTACAAGAAACTTCTCTAGCTGAGTCCTGCAGCTGTGGTTCATCACTTATGTGATGACGAAAGCCTTCTCCACACTCTCTTCTACTGTATTCGGTTAGGGTGGATGCTTTTCTCTCACACCAGCGGCGTGATGGCTTGTAACTACGAACTTTAGAAAAATAGAAAAACAAATGCTTTCTGCTAAGTACATTTGTTTGGAGCACTCTAACAGGCTCACGTTCCCGTTGTCCGCCCACCAACGTTAAACTCTCAGAAGAATTTCTCGAGCACGCACAGCGTAACTCCGAGAAGATGGTTAAAATTCACCAATATTACTCTGACGATTAACGGGTAAAATGTGTCTGGACAGTGAGAATATGATTTGTGCCTGAACTAATATTAACGAGTTACATACATCTCAAAAATGATATGCTACACTTGAGGCACACATGATGTAATCAGCACTAATTACTGCTCTAGTCGGAGTCCTGGGGTCACATCTGCTGTCGGGTTTCCGCACGACTAGTCAGAAACAATCACCAGCTCTTGCAATAGTGGTTCATGCATATAATGTTTTCATATGTTGAGGTTGCTAGCCTCATATACAAACCACTAAGCAAGAAACGTGTCAAATTTCACATTAGTAAATAAATTGTTTACACTTACCCCAAAATTTTGGGAATACACAATCTCCTTGCACAGATTTAGACTGGACACAGCTCTGTGGTAGATGCTTCGAAATCACTTAGGTCTGGAAATTAGAGTTAATTCCTCTGACGGTGGGTGTTCTGCGAAATCACTGGCCTGGGAAAACTTTTGTTTAATTCCTCTATGACTTGGTCTGGGAAATTAGAGTTAATTCCTCTGACGGCGGATGTTCTGCGAAATCACTGGCCTGGGAAAACTTTTATTTAATTCCTCTATGACTTGTGATCAAATTCCTAAGTTTCCAGTCTTGTATTAAAAATGCTGGTTTACTTGTAAATCCCTAAGTTCCCAATACTCGATCTGTTACTTATAGTTGTGGAATTTCTAAGTCCAATGTCTCCTTTTTCGTTCTGGCTTTTATGAGTCGCTAGCCTGACGTTTGCGCTGCAGTGTGTGTACTGACTTTGATTTCACTACATTATATCTCACAATCCTCAGTTCAAATTCCAGCTGTGTTTCCGCCTAATTCTCCACTGAGATACATTGTATATTCCGGCCTCTCAACTCAACCAATTCAATCGAATCTCGTTAAGCACTACGTGGGTAGGGGTGTTTCAAATTCAAAAAATACCCTCACGTGTTTCAAAATATTAAATTTCATATCCACGCGTGACCTCTGCGTATCGTTGCGTTAGACTTCCGACGGCATCTTGTGTTATCTTCACAAACAAATGTTGTGCACTGATACTGCCCCGATGCTATCGTCTGCAAATCATGAGTTTCCAGACAGATTTATCTGTAATATCGATACAGAACGTACATCGGAAGCGATTACCTCATTATCTCCCGTCTTGTGCAAACATAGCGATAGTCGCTATCCACGGGGAGTACAGTGACGGACCGTCACGTTCAAAGGGATCAACAGAGATGACCGTCTCTATCAAATGTGGCTAGACGAATGAAGCGAAAACTTATCAGTCGCTGATCGGTCAAATTACATGGCGTCATTACAGTTCTGTCTGGGATCGGCTCTAAGCAAACATGTGAAAATTAAAGATAGTTCCGTGGCCGATACTTCCGTAGGGGTGTGGAGTGTTAGAGACTTCACCCTACTAGATCTAGCATAGAGAGTAAATAATGGTGCATAAAATATGCCACATAATAATGACAGGGGAGAGAAAAATAAGAAAATATCACTCGCACGGGAATGTAATGCAATCCTGCCGGAGTGGACTTGAGATCGCACAACCGTATCATCACAGATTGACACATGACAATAGTAATGAAAATGCTATACATCATCATCGTTATTACCTTAAGCTCCTATAGATCCATCAACCAACTCACGCTAAACCCTTCTGTCTTGTGACGTACGTCAACCTTTCTCCACGTCTTCGTTATCCTCATTATAAGATTGCCTTCACTTTTCTTGTTCCTATGATGTTATGTCTGTGTTTACACTACTCTGCACCTTTACCTTGGGCATTTGATTGCAGATATTATCTTGTAACGCTACCAGCACGTGTTCTCGGTTTTATGCCCTATCTAATGTGAATGTACAAAGTGACAAATGGCGAGGTGTTATCACGTGCTGGCCTTCAAAGCATGTATACACTGCTTAGACAGCGCAGACGTCGCTGACTTGGCCATGTCCGCCGCATGAAATATTGTCGCATCCTGAAAGATATCTTCTACGAACAACTGGCAGCTGGCAAAAGAACAGTTGGCCGACCGCAGCTGAGATTCAAAGATGTGTGCAAGAGAGACATGAGGGCACTGGACATAAATCCAGCAACCTGGGAGGATGAAGCTGCCGATAGCACCAAGCGGCGATGCTATCTATGGCGCCACCTCAGATTGGGCGAAAAGAAGCTCACACTACACGCAGAAGATAGGAGAAAACGTCGAAAGGAACACCAGGAAAATAAGCAGCTGAGGGTTGTCACCTCAAGGGCGCATTCCCATAGTCAGTTATGACTGAAGGGGCTATTATTATTATTATGATTATTATAATGTGAATGTATTGTCCTCCCTCTTCTTACACTAGGATTATTTTTGTCCACTCCATCAGTTCCACAAGTGTGAATTTATTTCAAGCATTCTATTAGGCTCAAGGAGGCATTTATGTAAGTAACTTCTTGGGTGTTATATTTGTTGTTCTCTTTTGTTTAAGAGACATGAAACACAATTTGAAATAAGAATTCATATTTTTTGGGGCGTTATATTTAGTTTTCTTTGACTTCTATTTATTTCCCTATACAACGGTTACTTCAACGGTTTCTGTAAATTGACCTCCACCAAGAACTCTTCATTACACTCTATATGCTCCAGTTCTTACCTCAAGGGTTTCTATAAATGTTGCTCTAAAAAGAACTCTTCATTGTGCTCTACACGCTTCAGTTCTTACAGTTTCTGAAAACTGTCCTCCATGAAGAACTCTCGTGACACACTACAAATCCCAGTTCTATCTCAAGGGTTTCTATAAACCTCCATGAATAACTCTGCATTACACACTACGTTCTCCTCTTTAATATTGTTCCATTTTATTTTAGTCGTGCTGTATTTTTTTCCAACTGCGTGTGGAAATTAGATACAGAATGCCTTCTTCTTAACTGTTCTATTCGCCTGAAAAAAAAGACAATGCGCACTATATTTAAACAACAACAACTAAAGGCAGAGCAAAATCCATGGGGCTAGTCTTTGCAAATATCTGTGTTAAAACAAAAATAAAGAAATATAAAGCAGACTAAAATAATTATAACAAGAAGAAATGGCTTTTGTTCAGATTTTTCCTCGTTTCCACAAAAGGCTCAATAGAAGATCAACAATCATGTTTGTGTTCGTTAATACAAATCACTTCTAAAAAGTCTTATTTATTTCATTACTGTATTTATATACAGTTATATTGAGTTATCACATGTATTCTTTACTTCTTCATCTTAAAATTTAAACTCCCACAGGATCATTGACCTTCAACAAACTTGTGCCAGGTCTTCCTGTTCCGTGCCATCTGTCAAGGTCTGTCTAAGTCATCCGCTCCATATCTATCTCCAGTTCTCTTGTCCATGTTTTCTTTGGTCTTTCTCTACCTCTCTTACCCCAGGCATTCCAAAACAGGGATAGTCTAATAATGCTATCAACAGGTTTTATTAGTGTGTTTCTTATCCAACTCCAGCGTCTTCTTCTCATTTCTTGTTCCACTGACGATTGTCTAGTTCTTATCATTAGTTCCCCATTAATGATCTAGTTCTTGTCATTAGTTCCCCATTAGTGATCTTGTTCTTGTCATTAGTTCCCCATTAGTTATCTAGTTCTTGTCATTAGTTCCCCATTAGTGATCTTGTTCTTGTCATTAGTTCCCCATTAGTGATCTTGTTCTTGTCATTAGTTCCCCATTATTGATCTAGTTCTTGTCATTAGTTCCCAATTAGTGATCTAGTTCTTGTCATTGGTTCCCCATTAGTGATCGTGTTCTTGTCATTAGTTCCCCATTAGTGATCTTGTTCTTGTCATTAGTTCCCCATTAGTGATCTAGTTCTTGTCATTAGTTCCACATAAGTGATATAGTTCTTGTCATTAGTTCCCCATTAGTGATCTAGTTCTTGTCATTAATTCCCGATTAGTGATCTTTTTCTTGTCATTAGTTCCCCATTAGTGATCTAGTTCTTGTCATTAGTTCCCCATTAGTGATCTTGTTCTTGTCATTAGTTCTCCATTAGTGATCTAGTTCTTGTCATTAGTTCCCCATTAGTGATCTTGTTCTTGTCATTAGTTCCCCATTAGTGATCTAGTTCTTGTCATTAGTTCCCCATTAGTGATCTTGTTCTTGTCATTAGTTCCACATTAGTGATCTTGTTCTTGTCATTAGTTCCCCATTATTGATCTTGTTCTTGTCATTAGTTCCCCATTAGTGATCTTGTTCTTGTCATTAGTTCCCCATTAGTGATCTTGTTCTTGTCATTAGTTCCACATTAGTAATGTAGTTCTTGTCATTAGTTCCCCATTAGTGATCTTGTTCTTGTTATTAGTTCCCCATTAGTGATCTAGTTCTTGTCATTAGTTCCCCATTAGTGATCTTGTTCTTGTCATTAGTTCCCCATTAGTGATCTTGTTCTTGTCATTAGTTCCCCATTAGTTATCTTGTTCTTGTTATTAGTTCCTCATTAGTGATCTTGTTCTTGTCATTAGTTCCTCATTAGTGATCTTGTTCTTGTCATTAGTTCCCCATTAGTGATCTAGTTCTTGTCATTAGTTCCCCATTAGTGATCTTGTTCTTGTCATTAGTTCCCCATTAGTGATCTTGTTCTTGTCATTAGTTCCCCATTAGTGATCTTGTTCTTGTCATTAGTTCCTCATTAGTGATCTTGTTCTTGTCATTAGTTCCTCATTAGTGATCTTGTTCTTGTCATTAGTTCCACATTAGTGATCTTGTTCTTGTCATTAGTTCCCCATTATTGATCTTGTTCTTGTCATTAGTTCCCCATTAGTGATCTTGTTCTTGTCATTAGTTCCCCATTAGTGATCTTGTTCTTGTCATTAGTTCCCCATTAGTAATGTAGTTCTTGTCATTAGTTCCCCATTAGTGATCTTGTTCTTGTTATTAGTTCCCCATTAGTGATCTAGTTCTTGTCATTCATCATCATCAGTTGCCATCTCCACAACGAAGGTTGGCTGTAATGGATCTCCAACGTCTTCTGTCTCTTGTCTTGATTGTGCACTCTGACAGACTCTTTCCTGTCCATCTCTTGATGTTGTCTTCCCACTTATAGCGCTGTCTTCCCCTTGCACGTTTGCCTTCAACTCTCCCTTCTGTTATGGTCTTCTGCAAGGTGTTATGCCTTTTTATGTGGCCAAAGTATTTTAGCTGTCGAACTTTGACCTCCCTCATTAGTTCTCTTTTCATACCTAGATTTTCTAGGACCTGCTTATTTGTTTTCATCTCTTTCCATGAGATACGCCCCATTCTTCTATATATCCACATTTCAAGAGCCTCAATTCTTTCTTCCAAATGCTTATTCATCGTCCATGTTTCTGCACCATACAGAAATGCAGAATATATATAACACTTTATAATTCTCAGTTTTAATTTGTGAGATAACTGTTTGGATGTCAGTATATGTTTCATGTTGTTGAATGTAGCTTTGGCCATTCCTATTCTCTTCTTGATTTCTGTTTCACATCTGCCATCTTCTGTTATTATATGACCGAGATATACGTAGCTCTTGACTTGTTCCAGGATTTCCCCATTTACGCTTATCTTTAATGTGGGTTTATCGTCTGTTTTGCTAATTATCATAGTTTTTGTTTTCTCAATATTAATGTCGAGTCCATATTCATGACTTATACTGTTCACTTGCTTCACTTCCTGTAACTCCTGTTCGCTTTCAGCTAACAACACGGTATCATCTGCATATCTAAGGTTGTTTATTGACCTTCCACTGATGTTCAGTCCTGGTATTTCCTGTATCTGTTTGAAAATTTTTTCAGTGTATAAATTAAATAGGCAGTTCTTGTCATTAGTTCCCCATTAGTGATCTTGTTCTTGTCATTAGTTCCCCATTAGTGATCTTGTTCTTGTCATTAGTTCCTCATTAGTTATCGTGTTCTTGTTATTAGTTCCTCATTAGTGATCTTGTTCTTGTCATTAGTTCCCCATTAGTGATCTTGTTCTTGTCGTTGATTCCCCATTAGTGATCTTGTTATTGTCATTAGTTCCCCATTAAGGTAAGGAGCACGGCGAGGCACGTAGAAAGCCCTGGTCATCCACTGCACCTGACTTCATCTCCAGTCGTCTTGACTTGTCTTGCCACTGGATTGAGATGGACCCAGGCGAGAGAGTGAGGTCGACGAATTGCGCAACTCTTCCTCACTTTAATCCAAATCACCGTGCAAGTCACTCTTTCATCCATTTATCCATTCATCCATCCACTCACAACAAGTCCTGTGGCGATGGGCGAGCGGCGAAGCGGCAGGCGTGGGTACGCTGGCAGTCGTAGTCGCAGACCTACACACAGGCGGCTCAGGCCATATGGTCGTCTTCCACTGATCGGAGCAGCAGTGGGATTCGGCAGCCCCCTGAGTGTCTGAGCAGCCCTCTTTAGGAAAGCACTGCTCACCTCCATGGCATGAGGAAGGGGCTAGAAAAGGTGCCCTAAACATTGCCTGCTTCACCATTACCTAACCAGCTTACCGCGGTTGGTGGGTACCCTACTTCTTCTTCTTCTTCTTCTTCTTCTTCCGTCCTTAGCCACCGACCGTCAAAGCAGTCAGTGGCCATTACGCCTAGTGGCGTCTTAGGGCAACAGTAGATAGGTTTTCTTTGCCATTGTTTCCCATCACGCCTATTGGCGTCTTTAGGGCAACGGCAAATCAATCCATTTGCTGTTGTTTCCGTAATCGAAGTGACTGGCAAACGGGTGATCAGCCCGTTGGTACCCTACTTCGGCGGTCGACATATAAGAAAAAGAAAGGACAGATTTTCCCCCCTCATTCTAGGCGCATGGAATGTGCGCACTTTACTTGACAAAGACTTTAACGCAAACAGACCTGAGAGACGAACTGCCCTGATTGGGAGAGAACTGGCCAGGTACAACATTGACATAGCAGCACTGAGTGAAACTCGACTTGCAGGCGAGGGCCAACTTTGCGAAAAGGGTGCAGGTTATACATTCTTTTGGAGCGGAAGAGGAACTGAAGAAAGACGAGAAGCAGGGGTTGGATTTGCAATCAAAACAGCAATTGTCAGCAAGTTAGCGGGGCCCCCAAAGGGAATAAATGACCGACTCATGACGGTCAAGATCCCTCTGTTCTATGGAAGAAAACATGCCACCATCATTAGCGCGTATGCACCAACTATGACAAACCAGGATGATGTCAAGGATAAGTTTTACGAAGAACTACATGCAGTCATTGCATCAGTTCCTAAAGCAGATAAGCTCATCATTCTTGGTGACTTTAATGCAAGAGTAGGCTCAGATAACATCTCCTGGAATGGCACTATTGGTAGGTACGGCGTGGGTCGCTGTAACAGTAATGGACTTCGTCTCCTCCAGACTTGCGCAGAACATGACCTCCTTGTCACCAACACCATTTTTCGACTTCCTACCCGCAACAGGACCTCCTGGATGCACCCTCGCTCAAAGCATTGGCACCTAATTGACTATGTAATTGTTAGGAAGAAGGACAGGCAAGATGTCCGGGTGACCAAGTCCATGTGTGGTGCCGAATGCTGGACTGATCATCGCCTCATTGTATCTAAACTTAAAATTCGTATCCAACCAGCCAGGCGCCCTCAGGGGAAGAAAACTCAAAAGAGGCTGGATGTCACCAAACTAAAGAAGACAAAAATCAAACAGTCATTTACTGACACCTTAGAAGACCGTCTCAAATCTATCTCGCTAGACGGCCAAAGTGTGGAAACAAATTGGGCAGCCCTAAGTGAGCAGATCTACAACACTGCTACAGAGGTCCTGGGTCCTTCCATCAAGAAACAAAATGACTGGTTTGATGAGAACTCAGATGATATAAAGCAGATGTTGGCTGAGAAACACCATCTCCATAAAGCATATTTAAATGATCCAAAATCTACATCCAAGAAAGACGCTTTCAACAACATGCGTAGAATCGTCCAACATAAACTACGCCAGATGCGGGATTCATGGCTGAGTAATAAAGCAGATGAGCTCCAAGGCTTTGCTGACAGCCATGACTTGAAAAACTTTTACCTTGCACTCAAAGCGGTCTATGGTCCAACATCATCAGGATCATTTCCCCTCCTTAATGCAGATGGAAAAACACTAATTACAGACAAGGAAAAAATGCTCCAACGCTGGGCTGAACATTTTAATAATATCTTGAACCAGCCATCATCTATTAACGACGAAGCCATCATCCGCCTGCCCCAAATTCCTATAAATGAAGCATTAGATGATGTACCAACTCTGGAGGAAACTAAAAAAGCGATTCGTCAACTGTCTAGTGGAAAGGCCCCTGGCTCCGATTCAATTCCTGTTGAGGTTTATAAAGATGGCGGTGCAGTTCTGATAGAGAAACTTCATATGATCTTCCAGCAAATGTGGCAGAGTGAAACCATCCCACACGATCTCAAAGATGCCTCAATTATACATCTATATAAACGTAAAGGTAATCGCCAAGACTGCAACAATCATCGAGGCATCTCTCTTTTATCAATCGCTGGGAAGATATTCGCCAGAATCCTTTTGAATCGCCTTACGGCTCATCTTGACAAAGGTCTTTTACCTGAAAGTCAGTGTGGATTCCGGAAAGAACGTGGAACCACAGATATGGTGTTCGCTGCAAGACAGCTACAAGAAAAATGCCAAGAACAGCACTGTGACCTGTACACAGCTTTCATCGACTTGACAAAGGCGTTCGACACGGTCAGTAGAGAGGGTCTATGGAAGATCATGGCAAAATACGGCTGCCCAAAGAAATTTATCACAATAGTGCAGCAACTGCATGATGGAATGCAGGCTAGAGTTCAGGAAAACGGTGAGCTATCAGAGCCTTTCCCCGTCTCAAATGGAGTTAAACAAGGGTGCGTACTTGCACCGACTCTGTTCAGTATCATGTTTTCTGCTATGCTGACTGATGCTTTTAGAGACGGGGACACAGGAATCGACATTAGTTATCGTATTGATGGAAAATTGTTTAACCTTAGGAGGCTTCAAGCAAAAACCAAGGTCAAATCACACACCATCAGAGATCTTCTGTTTGCTGATGATTGTGCCCTCAATGCTGGCTCAGAGGCTGATCTGCAGCATAGTGTGGATAGATTCTCCGAAGCCTGCGCCAACTTTGGGCTTACCATCAACACGAAGAAAACAGAAATCATGTACCAACCAGCTCCTGGCACAGTTTATACTGAGCCAGTCATCAAGGTTAATGGTGAGAAACTGAATGTTGTGAACAGATTCACATACCTTGGTAGCACACTATCCCAGAACATTGTCATTGATGATGAGGTGAACACCAGGATCTCCAAAGCCAGCAGCACATTTGGCAGACTATACACCAACGTTTGGCATCGAAGTGGCATTAGTCTACAGACAAAGCTGAAGGTGTACAGAGCTGCGGTGCTTCCAGTGCTGCTATATGCATGTGAAACATGGACTGTATACAGGCGCCACGTAAAGAAGCTAAACCACTTCCATACAGTCTGTCTCAGGAAGATAATGAACATCAAATGGCAAGACAAGATCCCGGATACCGCCGTTCTTGACAGAGCTGGTATCCCTAGTATTGATACTATTATGATGCAGTCACAAATTCGCTGGGCAGGTCATGTAGTCCGCATGCCAGACCATCGACTGCCAAAGATACTCTTTTATGGTGAGATGCAGAAGGGTAAACGCTCCCATGGTGGCCAAAAGAAGCGCTTCAAAGACACGTTAAAGACGTCATTGAAAACCTTTGACATAAACCCAGACACATGGGAAGCTGCTGCGCAAGACCGAACTGCTTGGCGCACATCTCTTCGTAAAGGTGCAGCAGCATGCGAATCATCCAGAAGAGCAACAGCGGAGACAAGCTAGAAAGGACCGTGAAATAAAGCCTTCACATGAAGCAAACATTCCCTGCCCACACTGTCCAAGATCTTTCCAGGCCCGCATCGGGCTCATCAGTCACCTTCGTACCCATAGACTAACCTAACATATTCTTAAATAATTGGATGAACAGAGTGGTCTTCATCACCCGTGATGGACGAACAACCAGTTCCCCATTAGTGATCTTGTTCTTGTCATTAGTTCCCCATTAGTGATCTTGTTCTTGTCATTAGTTCCACATTATTGATCTAGTTCTTGTCATTGTTTCCCAATTAGTGATCTAGTTCTTGTCATTAGTTCCCCATTAGTGATCTAGTTCTTGTCATTAGTTCCCCATTAGTGATCTAGTTCTTGTCATTAGTTCCCCATTATTGATCTAGTTCTTGTCATTGTTTCCCAATTAGTGATCTAGTTCTTGTCATTAGTTCCCCATTAGTGATCTAGTTCTTGTCATTCGTTCCCCATTAGTGAGATATCGGCCTGCTCAATAAATGACTTCATTGAATAACTAATCACAACGTGAAATATCGGCCTGTCCAATAAATGACCATAGAATAACTAATCACAACGTGAAATATCGGCCTGTCCAATAAATGACTTCATAGAATAACTAATCACAACGTGAGATATCGGCCTGTCCAATAAATGACCATAGAATAACTAATCACAACGTGAGATATCGGCCTGTCCAATAAATGACTTCATAGAATAACTAATGATAAGACCTAAAGGTCTGTTATATTTGGACATGGGCCCTAATATAACGGACTGAAGCTACATTTTTTTAAAATTCATAGCGGGCTGAATTTTGTTGTTAATTACAACTGTTATCAGACCTAAAGGTCTTTTATATGTGGACATACACCCTAATATAACCGACGCGGTTGAACGGGACGCGCCTCGCCAAAACGTGGTCATAAACGATTTCCTTTGATACGGAATTCCATACCACATTGGGCTATTGTTAACTACCAAGATAATGCGGCTGAGACAAAGGATTAGTCTCTTTATTGCTCGGCCGCTGTCCATACAAGCGACGGGTCACCACATTGGGACAATGGCGCAGGGAGACGCCCAGCTTGGCCAGGTGAAGAAGTCTTCTCATGCTGTTTAAACCAACCGCCATGTAATACAATAGGCGGCGCCACAATTGGACTTGTTAGCATACTGGCGACAATGGACCGAGGTAACAAAGGCCGCAGCCAACACGCGGAGCGATAGACAAACAGAAAGTGATATGACAGTTGGAAGGCGGGGAACACTTTTGCATTGGCCAGCCAATTATCTCCACACCTGTTTGTCAGGCAAGCCCGGCAACGAGAAAGTTGGTCGTGAATTGCTCCACCCACTTTTGGACAGACAGGGGACAAGAGAGATCCTAAGAATGAATGACCAGAGCGACTCTTAGCTATTGGTTGTATGGGCGGAGTTGTACGCCACCGGTCCAAGGGACCTACATTTGACTTTTAGAGATACAGTATACCGCACAGCTCGCTAGAGAGAGGATTTCAGTTTTTTAACATTGTGGTGTAGAGAAAAATCCCAAAAGCATAGCCTGCAATTAATTCAGTATCGATAAATATATCATATCTGTGTGTATTGTGTTCTTAAAGGATTTTGCGAAGGGAAAAGAAGTCCAACAGAAGTCTGAGTCTACACGCTACGTGTCTGACGTCTAACCAGAAATAAGTTATCAAAACGGACATTTGGTTTGCAGAATTCGCCATAGGACATTCTTCGTTCCCCACTTAAAAAGGAATATTCCTCGTCCACGATCAAGAAGGGGGACGCATCATTTTTCGTCAACATATATCACATGCGCACACGTTCAATACATAATTATAACAAGTTCAAATCACTCAAAAGCTTACTACAGGAGTCAAGCTTAAAGCTCACAGTTGATTACTCATATCAAGTTCAGCTCAATCCGAAGCGTACTATCTGAAGTCAAGCTAAAGAGCTCAAAAGTTGAATCTCATATTTATACCAAGTGCAACACACTCTTAAGCGCATTCTATGAAGCAGACTCCAAAGTATATTTTATGAATCACGATTACATACTCAAGATAATGAGTCTACATATCCAGAACATTTCGTGAAGATATCCAGTCTGGCCAGTACCCTCCGGAGATTAGACAACAGATATTTTCATACGACCACTGTTAACTGTTGATCAACGCTACAGAGATATACTCAAACAGTGAAGGATTATATATCGTCAACGTTCTCAGTACAACCAAAGTTTTCATCAGAACCTCCTCGACTTAGAGATACCCCACTCGACATAACTTATAACAACTTGGGACATTCTATGGATACATGTGAATCATCCTATCCGGGTGAAGCATTTAGAGACACACGGACTGTGTAGAGTACTCACCATTTTGGTAACACGTATCATATCACATCATCATCATTTCGCTTACGCAAGCTCATTCTTAATTAACTATTACTTAATAAACTACAATATTAATATCTCATCTGTGTGTTTTGTGTGAATTGTCTTCCACCATCATCACGTTCTAACCATTACTAACCAGATATGTGTAGATATTTAATTAATAAACCCAATAATCGTTTGATCATTATCTAGTTTGTTAATGTATCTCTCGTGCTGTCGGTGTTAAATATTTACATATAGGGAAATTTCTTCACTCAAATGAGGTGGGGGGGGGGGGGGGGGCTTTTCTGTTACAGATCTAAGGACAGAAGCTAAGGTCGTGGGGAAACAGAACTCTTTCCATAATTAACTAGAAAACACTGTCCAGTGGAAAGCATTCGCATTCCCTTCTTCTTGTCCCTATCTCGAATAGGTCTTTATTCTTTCTTAACGAGCCAGTTTCTAGAGACCTTCTACCTAATATCCCATATGCTATTACTCACCACACGACAGCTATACTAAAAAATTTTTCTTCATGTTCTTTTTTTTTACAGTGACTGAGCTATCTGTCGTGTCTAAAAACAATATTGTAAATTTTCGCAGCCGAAATGTTTTAGGCTTCCGTATTTCAAGAATGCTTTTGTCTTGTTCATTTTACGTGACACTGGTCACATAAGAGCTAAGGCTCAGTGACAGTGGATCAAAGGCAAGTCAAGTCACTTAACGCTATTTAGAAGTCTTTAAAAACATGGACAATTAAATGTCCTCATTTATTTTTTGTTATCGTTTCTTTCGATTCCTGTACAGGAAAATAGCAAACACGCAACGTGATGTATTTTTTCTCACTTCACAGCTTAATGTTCTACTTCATTCCAGCGTCACCGCCCCCCCCCCCAACCCACTCCCCCACCACCACAGTAAAATAGGCCTCAAATAAGTGGCTCTCTTGTTTGTCTGTGAGATAGCCTATAAAGTCATGTTAGACGCTGTGCTTCTGTGACAGAAGTGTCCGTTCTCTTTTCCTAGCATTCATATTTCTCGCTGACATTATTGCACAACGTCTCATTTTCTGAACTTAAACATTGTTTACACTGCCTTCCCTCAATTACTGTGACGTCAGGACTCCAGCGACTATCTTTTGCTGATTAGGGTAATCAATCACTTTCGTTTGAACCCATATTGACACCTGAATCTGTGGAGTGAAATGTTGTAACACATTTACGAGCAGACAGCGTGTAGGTGCGACCGGATTAGTGAGTAAACAACCTTAGGTTGGCCACAGTCGATTATCTTATCACTTGTTAATAGTTCTGTCTGACCAGTTTGTTGATTATTGACTAGACTGGATAAATGAAATACCTATTTCTGGACAAGACTTGTTGGAGAATAATAATGCATCTTGAAATAGATTACCTGTGATAGATTATGAAGTCGTGAGTGTAAACATGATCGATAACAGACGGAAGCTGACGTACCATATTTGGAGAAGTAAATAACACACCTTTTGCGGGTGTCACGCAGGAATTTTCAGTGAGAGATAGAGGAAATATACCGCACCAAAACATACACAAATTGCATGCTATTGGCATCTTAATCAAGTTGCCGAAACTATTTCTATGAGCCAGAAGTCGGTATTCCCAAAGATGACAGTGAATGACAGTGAATTAGGAGGCTGCTGTAAAACTGGTAAAAACAAATTTATAAATTAAATAATAAAATGGTATGAAATCAGTTTTGCAAGTTAACCGTACACAGGAAACAAGGGACGTTTCGGGTTTTACCCTTCGTCAGCCACAGTTACGAACATATTCCCAAAGATGCTTGGGGTGAGTTGTACATTTTATAATTCAATATTTTGCTTTTATTAACATGTGAAAATTGCTAGTGGATGTCCAAGTCATACAAGGCTGGCAACTTCAGCATATAGAATGATGGTTTCATGAACCCCCACTGCAAGAGCTGATGACGGCTTTATGCGGGTTTCTCATAGAGAACCAAAAGCAGAGGTAGTCCCAAGTTCCATATGGTGCAGGGAGTGGACGATGAAAGAACTGATACATACTTATTATATTAACCTTTTCAATCAGTGCATATGTAAATGTAAACAATGTCAATATAAATGCAATGGGTGTTTTCCGCTCACTGAGATTAATATTAATGTTCAGAGAGGGTAAAGTTCTGAGGCAGATGGTGGAATGAAAAGGGGGACACCTAACTTTGTGTCAGGAAGCCCAATACTCAGGAGGGTATTTATTTCTCTCTTATTTCATAATACTAGTCGGTGGTACCAATTGGTGGTGCTATCTGTGGAGCAAATGGGTGCTATAAGTGGCCTTCAGTCAAAGCTAGACACCTTCAGCAGACGGGTCTTAACAGACGCTGCACCATCTTCGCATTTACCCCACGATACTACGAGCGACATTTTGCGGCCACCAGACTTGACAAGTAACGAGAGTGAACAAGCATCGGCTGGAGCAGGAACCCACCGACATCTTACTGTTAGCTAAGTACCCATTCAAAGCTGCCAAGTGAACTCTCTAATAACGAACTTTTAAAATCAGACCATCACCTGTGATTACATTTTAAAGACTCTATCTAATTCACCCCACCTTTATTTATTTTACATTTGTTAACGATAATTGATTATTAAATTTGTTATCTGTAAATATGCAAATTAATAGTTGATTTAATAATTTTTTAGTTAGCTGCACCCGTATATCCGAGTCATTTAAATACTTATAACAGAGCTATTAAAGTAACATTTTACTGAGTTAAATCAGTTGGGGGCTCATCAGAACGAGCAAAATCCTTACTCATAGAAGGTCTGGGAAGATATAATGTTTACATGGCCTGGGTTCTATCAGCCATAGTACTTGATTTCTTAAATTCCTATGAGGCTCCCTAGAATTAATGCATCATTCTTCAGTTAAAATCTCTGCCAGAGCAATCTTGAGCTAAAGGTAGACACCGTTGAAGCCCCTCAGTAGGTACTCTGAATTGTGGCCACTGTTGGACCATCACTGAAGAGCAAGGGGAGTAAATCTCGTGACAGCTTCGAGGCATCGGTGATCATGTTCCTCTACAGATCTCGATTTTGTAATGCTCTCCATCAATTCTGTTGTTGATCTTTTCTCTGCTTCTCGTTCCCTTCACTTTACCCCTGGTCACAATGTTTTCGAGAAGTCCTCTTTGTCATCATGTGTCCAATGAAGGTTTATTATGTTCTTCTTTCTTTGTTTATTAGCAATGCTCGTGCATTCTTCTTTAGTTATTTTAGTGGTCTATTCGATTCTTATTATTCTTCTGAAGAAAAAAAACCACAACAAACAAACAAACATATCTCTGTTGCCTTCAGTAATTTGAGCATTTTGTTTCTTATTGTTCGAGACTCACTTCAGTACAACAATATGCGTTTGATGTAACATACCTTGTATATTCCCTTACAAATTCACAAAAGTTCTCTCCTCAAACTACAAAATAGCCTAAATCAGACATAAACATAAAGGGAAACCTGAGTCCTGCGAGTAGCCAATAATAAACGTAACTAGGTAAATGATAGGTAACGTATTCGTAAGAAAGATGAAAAAAATGAGGACACGAGACAACAGAAAAGTAAAAGAAGTGATAGGCATGGCGGAGTTCGAACCAGATGCATGTGTCCTAGTGTGTTTCCCCCTCGCAGCGAGACGATGTTGTCGTTCGGATGGTCTCTCTTTCGAATACCCAGAGTGCCTATCACTTCTGTAAGTTTTCTGCAGTCTAGCGTCTTCTTACTTTCTCTATCTATCTATCTATCTATCTATCTATCTATCTATCTATCTATCTATCTATCTATCTATCTATCTATCTATCTATCTATCTATCTATCTATCTATCTATCTATCTATCTATCTATCTATCTATCTATCTATCTATCTATCTATCTATCTATCTATCTATCTATCTATCCATCCATCCATCCATCCATCCATCCATCCATCCATCCATCCATCCATCCATCCATCCATCCATCCATCCATCCATCCATCCATCCATCCATCCATCCATCCATCCATCCATCCATCCATCCATCCATCTATCTATCTATCTATCTATCTATCTATCTATCTATCTATCTATCTATTTTTTTTTTCAATTACTATCTTGTTTGTTTTAAAAAAAACCTACTCATTTTTTTATTATGATTGCATACTGTAAATGAATGCTGTTATGTCAACTTTATAATGTTGCATGCCTTTAAATTAATGCTTAAAGTAACATGTGGGAATGAAAGGATATAGTATGCAAGAAAAACGAGAGTGAAAAGGCAGAATGTTAGACGGGCCTGCGCGCCCAATTCTTAACCCTTCGAAAATAAAGTTCGTTCGTTCGTTCTATCTATGTCCATCTATCTTTCTATCTATCTCTCTCTCTCTCTCTCTCTCTCTCTATCTATCTCTTTCTTTCCTTCTTTCTTTCTTTCTTTCTTTCTTTTTTCTTTCTCCTTTTCTTTCTATTATTTACCTATTTTCGTTTATCATTTATAGCCAACGCCTTAAACTGTAATACACTGGATGTCTGGGTGGGCGTACTTCTATTGATAAGTCATTTAAAATATACTGTTATCTCATCTACTTGACACAGTCTTACTTCATTACGCCTGTTCTTTTGTTTCAGTTTAAACATATGAAAGAGGTGATTTGATTCGCTGAAATAATGTAAAGTGAAGAAATGTTATGTAAAGTAGAATGGTTGTGTCACGGGACAATAATTTAGTTTGAAACGATGTGTGCGAACTATTTGACAAACACGTAATGCGTCTTGTGGATAAAATGTTCACTGTGAAATTAATTTCTCCCAGGTTCATGCTATCTGTGATCTTCTTCACCTTTTGGTGTTCACCGTTCACATTCGCAGACGGTAAGTATTTCGACGTTACCCAATTATTCCCCTTTAAAAGCATTGCCTTATTGGTACCGTCATTTTACCTAAACAAAGTTTTTCACCAAACCTGCAATTTGTCACCTAGCAACGTGAGCGCGAATTGAAAGGATGCGCATTTTATTCTCACACTTGATTATGGTGGATATTTTACTTTGGACATGATTTCTTGAGTTTTCCCTATTTTTAGTGCGGGTGAGTATGAATAAGTCTCTTACATTCAGTAGATAATGAATGGTGCTCGTTAAATTTGCAGTAACTCGGGAGATTTAGTCGTTCAAGTCGATATGCCCTTAAATTACGATTCGGAGACGGAATAATAGAGTTTTGAATTTTTGTTGTGTGTTTTTATAATACTTAGCAAGGCAAGAGTTTAAAAGATATCCGTATGATGTTGTGATAAAACAGTTGTTAGTTATTTAGTCAAATTTCAGCCCATTGATTTGTTTTACTTCTTCCCATGCCATTTTTTGACGCGTTGCTCCATAGCTTCACAGCACCCAGGTCAATGACCACAGGAGAAGTGTTTCCGTCGTGAGGACATGCAGCAGAAAAATCCCAATATAATTCTTGCCCGCCACGTTTGGTGGGTGACTTACTCGTATAGACAGAATATCTGTGAATGATGTAAATGACAACGACATTTTTAAAGTGCAATTCAACGCTCTTATCTATTATACAGTCACGTACTTGATTGCTACATCCTCGTAATCTCTATTGTGCAATACGTTGTCTCGTTTAAAGATCTTAAACCTGCCATGAAGTACATGCATGAAGTCCACGTGCATAACTTCTTATTAGTCGCCTTGTACGACATGCTTGAAGGGGTAGTGGTCCTGCTCTTCTTTGGCTTATCAAATACGTCCCGTGAACTATACGGAACAACTCTGTGAATACCCAGGTAATATCTCATTAAAGAAATGAAGTAATAAGAATTTGATGATTGATGAATCATTCATTTGTCATCAGATATTCGACTTAGTTAAGAAGGTTAAAGGTGCAGCCCAAAGAAAGCAGAAAACCCTTGGCTGCAGAATCATTTTTTTTTTTTTTTGAGTATGAAAATCTTCATACTGAACACTTGTAGTGTTCGTGTTGATAATTACTGTTGTGTAGAGTGAGTGTTGGTAGACGTAAAGAGACGTGGCTGGCTATCATACATTCTCACATAATGAAGAACAGCCATAAGTCCGAAACACATTAGATCAGGGGTTGGCAACCCAGGTGCTTTTGGGATCTGCTTTAGTAACACTGAGCCTTCTAAAGATCAACTATATATATATATATATATATATATATATATATATATATATATATATATATATATATATATATATAGAGAGAGAGAGAGAGAGAGAGAGAGAGAGAGACAGAGACAGAGACAGAGACAGAGACAGACAGACAGACAGAGAGATCTACATAGAGAAATCTACTGTCATATATGGGTGCTGGCGCAGAATAGATCAACTGAAATGGTAAAATTAGAATCACCATTGCGACACTAGTGGGAAGAACCATTGATGAGAAGACGACGCTGGCACTAGAAAGAACACACGTTGGGGAAACCAGTTTATAACATTATAAGAAAATCATTCTTCTGCAATCCCCAGTGTAAAAGAAATAGAGGGGGACCTGAAAAAAAATAGCTCAGTTACCAATTCACAATATGTCAGACTTTTGAACTATCAGTTTTCTGGTTCATTCATAACTAAAGATACCAATGTTTGTATGCTTACTTGTTATCTCTATTTACGAAACCCTTGTATGGGAAGATAACACTGCGTTTGTCAGAAGCTATCTGCATTTTTTTTTTTTTTTTTTTTGGTAACGTGTGCGTTCTCGTTTTGACAAGACGTAGTCCGTTCAACCAAGATACACTATCCGTCGGTTATACCGTGGGAAACAGCAGGGGAGGGGTTTACAGACATATGACTGGTCCTGATCCTAATGACAACATCAGCCATCTTATAGGGAGGGATACGGGCAACATTTTTCGGCTCCGAACACAACATATACCCCTCAACAATCTCTTGAACAAAATCCAACCACAACACACTCCAGAGTGCCAGCTATGTACCTACCCTTATGAAACTGTTGACCACCACCTCTTTGAGTGCCCAGCACTCGATGATGTTAGGAAAATGTTCCTTCCTCCGACGCCAGATAAGTAGAACACCTTATATGGAGCAAAGGAACAACTTGCGAACACATGCAAATACGGTATACCACTACATGGCTTTGGGCCGAAGGGCGAGAGCCAAAACGGTGCTGAATAAACAACAACATACTAGGGCGAATGTCCAAATATAAAAGACCTTGTGGTCTGGTATGTCATAATGAGCTAGCTGTATCTTCTTCTTCTGTGAATATCCTCAGACGTCAGCTCGAATACACTTGAAGAAAGGTGTGGTCAACTTCAGGTTGCCGACAGTAAATAATTAAAGAAAATAGGTAGGCACTCGTAAATAAGAAAGGAAGAAAGAAATAAGCAACTAAGGAAAATAAACAAAGAAGGAGAACATCTAGACACAAAAAAAAGAGAGATAGACGTTCCGGAGATTCGAACCAGGGACCATCCTCACCTAGCTGCGAGATTTAATCGTGACAGGGTGTAACCGTGACTGAGAACTGGTTACGGCATCAATTAGTATCGTGTAACAGCGCTACTCGTCTTAATCTTTACTAGGTGGCAGGTGGCAGGCCTAGTTGTGTGACTCACACCAGTTTCCTTGTATATCTTCCAAGTTTTAAGTTAGTAGTGTTTGGTACTGGCCCTCTCCGCCAGAGTTGACAATTCTTTTCCTTCTTACTTTCAACCCTTGGCTCGTTCGTACCCTTCTTTGTTGTTAATCAGTGACTGATTCGTATAGTGGAGTTATTATAGTGATTGATGATCAGGCATTCAACAACAATCCTTCATGGATCAACTCAAGCATTTGTTTGTTCTCTTACAAAATTCTATTTATTTACATGTAATTTAAATATATTTCAAAGATGCAGGTAATTCTTCATATAGAGCACACCTGCAGTCATATCATAGTTACCTCAAGTACAAGGTATACATTCTGTATCTCAAAAGTATGTAGGCATTTAATCCCCTTTGTGCTTATCTCATCTCAAATTATTTAATTAGCTTCCTCAAGCTCTATTTCATTTTGCCCAATCTGCCTCAAAACTCCTGATCAACTTTATGCAAAGTACTCATCTCAAAGTAATTAATTAGCTTCCTCAAGCTCTATTTCATTTTGCCCAATCTGCCTCAAAACTCCTGATCAACTTTATGCAAAGTACTCATCTCAAAGTACTTAATTAGCTTCCTCAAGCTCTATTTCATTTTGCCCAATCTGCCTCAAAACTCCTGATCAACTTTATGCAAAGTACTTTGTATTTCTATTCCACTGGTACATCCTGGGCATTCCATTGCTTCTCTTCTTTAATCTTCTTGCCTAGTACCATTTCATTTACTCATTTTTCTAAAATATCGTCTTGTGATTTCTCTGCTGCGAGTCAGGAAAAATATTCATCAAAGTGCATAATAATTCATAAAAGGTCAATACTTACAGGTGATTCCCTGAATCTCTCCTGTGAATACACTCACTAGTGACATTATAAAACAAATTCTCTTAAGTAGCATTTTTCTCTGTCTATGAAACTACTTAGTTTACTCATACTGTTCTGACTAATCTTTATCACATCCTCCGAATTTCCTAGGACTAGCATCTCCTAACTTATCTATATACCTTTTGAGTTTACTTTGTCACTTCTAATCTATCTGTGATAACATCTACAGATCTTATCAAACTTGTGGCAACCGCACAACATTCTTGTTTCGTCATCTTCAGAAATACACGACCGCACACTTGCGAGTCGTAAACTGTTCTGCCGTTGACTTTTAGTCAATGCTCAGCTGATCTGTCTCTGTTTACCCGCTAAAACGATTGGTCGGCCTTATTTCCACTCACTGGAAAAAATATGCTCACGCGTAAGCGAATTCAGTGAACTATCGTCTGTTATTTTTAGACTTCTCTCACTCTATTCCCGTGTGTATTTTTTTTCCTCAACTTACTAACACCTGCAAGGGACTTAATTCTACGTTATCTCCCTTTGACGTTTTAACTGAACACTGTATTCTCTTCTTTAAAGCTTACTACAACATCGTTACATGCTAATTTTCTCAACCAAAATTGAGAACCCACTAAATCTGCTTAACCCTAATTCAAGACTTTTATCCACCAACCGTAATATGCGGAGTTTCCTCCCTTATCTCAAAGCATCCCTTCACTCACTTTATCTCCCTTCAACTAAGACAAATAGTCTGTATCCAAATCCATTCATTTTTCCTAAACCATTTTTCTACACTCTTTTACTTGACTAAAACCAAATCACCGTTCATATAAAACTTGCTTGAAGCACAAATAATGCTTTGGGCAAACTCAACGGTGACAAGGGCACCCAGTCTGTTAAGCACCTTAGATTAGTTACATCTCTATATAGCTTAACTGGGACTGATCGCGTCAACGACCATCAGCGCTTTCTCTGTTCCTCAGATGTGAGGCATTCCTGCAGCATTTGTTGAGCAGTCATTTTACCAGTACCACATGTGAGCTCTTTGGTAAGTCCTATCTTCAATTTATTGAATAAATGGTACCTCAGTCTGTTTTGGTCTGTGCGGGATATGAAAATTATTAATTGTTCTCATCTGATTAGCTGGTGATATGTATCGTTTTCCTGGTGGCCTGGTGTTCTGCTTCCCATTTATTTCTGTATTTGCTGATTAAATGGAAACAGTCTACCTAAAGCAACATTTGATTACAAATGTTTATAGATGATATAGTGGTCTGGTTGTTTTTAGCGGATTGCCTCCCCTGCTTAACAGTAGTGGTCCAACAGTGGCCAAAACTCAAGAGTATCTTATATAAGCCTTCAAATGTGTCTATCTTCGCACAAGATTACTCTTGGCAGAGTGGTAGATAGAAGGATAATGACGCTTCTATCTCAAGGTAGTGTTCATAAGATATTTCCGAAGTCAAGAGCAAAGCTGCATTGGCAGGGCAATTGTTAACTTTATATCGGTCCGCCGCCTTTCACGAATAATTTATCAATGATTAATTTCAGCTGGTCAAGCCCCCACCCTGATTTACTCAGTGGAATTCTTCTTATTAAGATATAGCTCTGTTTAGAGTGTTTTTAGTAAATTGACTGAGACAAACACGCAGTACATTTAAAATGATTAAATCGAAGTTACATTTGTATAATTACAAATAACAAATTTAATAATCGTTTAGGTTTAACAAGGGTTTAGAAAATTTGAATAATGATTTAACAGAAAGTTGTCATCACTGTTGTGATGGGATGAAACTTTATTAAGGAATTTACGTGGCAGCTTTAACGTTTAACGTATCTGCCAATGGCAGGTCTCCTGCTGATGGGTTGGTTCTTGGTAGACAGATCACGCTCGTCGCTGGTCAAGGTTGTTAGGGCGCAGCACGTTCCTAGAAATGCCAGAGAGTGTCTACAAAGTTGGTCCCTCGTCTTAAAGCTCAAGCCACTGTCCCCTTCTTGTTCCAGAGATAGTACCCTCAACTGGTACCACCAAAAACTACGGTAAAAGAATAGAAACGAAACGCTCTCCTGAGTATTGCGTTTCCCGACGCAAACATATGTGTCCCCTTCTCTCTATTCCACCATCCCATCTACCTCAGAATTTACCCTCGATGAGAATTAAACTGAATCCCCGAGAGAAAACTTTCTTTACATTTAAATTGAATAGTCTTTATCTTTAATTTACGTCCAAGTGACAAGGTTAATAGTACAGATAGAATATGTTTACATTTACATCTCCTCTGATTGAAAAGTATTCACAATATAAATTGAATATGTTTTCATTTATATCTACACTTGTTGATCAGTTTGAAACTTTCATTAATTTTAAAGTGAATATGTTTACATAGACATTTATACTGGTTTGAAAATATAAATTTATACTTAGAATGTACATCATTTCTTTCATCTTTCCCTCCCTGCTCCATATGGAACTTGGGACTACTTATGCTTTTAGTTCTCTCTAAGAAACTAGCGAAAAAGCAGTCACCGTCTCTTCCAGTGGTGGTTCATGAAATTATCATCCTATACTCTGAGGTTGCCAGCCTCAAATGACTTGAACATCCACTAGCGATTTCCACATATTAATATTCACATGGCAATATATACATATTAGTTCACATGTTAGTAATGGAAAAATATAAAATGTAAAATACACAACTTACGCCAATCCTGGCTCACAGACATTTTTCTCAGATGCATAAAGGCACTTGTAGATGCCTCTTACACGTGTACTTGGGGGTCGTTATTTTAATAATAGATTCCCCCTTTTATTCTGTGTGTTTCAGTTTCCTCAGATTCCGGTTCTTATAAAAATGATAGAGTTTTTCATGGGTCTGTTAGTCCTTCCAAAATACTTCAATAAAAGTCCAGCCTGATAAATGGAATTCTGAATCTAACTTCTGGCAGTCTGATGTTGTGTTGGCAAGCGTGAATTTTCACAGTGAACTAGACTTGCAAAAATTGTCAGATTATATTGCAAGTCTGCCCCCACATTTGGTTTGTTACAAGGCTAATCAGAACGCCAATCGTTTTCAAACATGCTTGTCGTTTAGGGAAATTCAAATATTCCGACATGGAATAATTTCTGTGTATAATGCAGAGGTCACATCTCCCATATATGGTAATAAAACATGGATTGCCTGCCCTGCAAACTCATCAACACATCTGTAAACTCGTACAACAATGTGATTCAGATGTAACAACTTATTACTTTGGTATAAAGTAATGTCTTCAAGAAAGTCGGACAGGAAATGATTATGTCATTTATGTCTATCCATAAGGTGTCTCACAGACGAGTACTCTTGTTATCTCTCGCTTGAGCACGCAAAACCCGTCTCTTTACCACCTTGACAACAGACGCACCATTGCCTTATCAGCGCTTAAACAAATACGCTGGGGCTATTTTAGTGTTAATCAGTTGCTGCTAAGGTTTGGTACACGAGAATGTTACCAGCCTGACTGCCGTTTCAATATTGCATCACCTGTCTACTATCTCAGCAAGGATGGGCAGGTAAACAGACAAGACGAATTATTACTAAATGGAGTGTAAGAATGAAAGTACCAAATATCTGCTACATAGCAGAGAAAGAAAAAAAGTGCTGACCATGGAAAAGCACGCGATTAGTCAGTACAACAATTTAAAATGAGTACTGCCGGAGTGACAGAGAGACCGAGAAGGGGTCGCCCCAAATCCAACTCTTGACATTGTTTCGCAAGGCAACAGGAAGTGAGTGAAAATTTAATTTTTTTGTTCAGAACATCACAATAATTGAAGCATCCGTGTTTTTGGTGGACATTTTTATTTTGGTAACAACACCTTAGCTAAAATGTAAAAATATGAAATTAGGACAAAAATATTTTAAGTTGTACTTAAACTTTTTTTTAAATAATATTTTAAGTTTTACTCTTGCTTTAAGGCGCACTAAAAGTGGGGAAAAAAATAGTTTCCACAGTCAGCTCAACAATGAGTATTCTGAAGAAAAAAAATGTGTACTGTAAATTATATTTAAGGAAATAGAAAATGTGAAGGGGAAATATGTCTAGCACATATGCTTAAACATATACATATATATGTTCATACATAAACAGCGAGTTTAAACAAATGTACTACATCTTACTAGGATAAAGGACAAATAAAATTGCCAACATTACATCTTAACCGTTATCATGCTTCAAAGTTGCCCCTTATATGCGGTCCAGAGAAAGCGAATTTGGCCGACGCCAGCTCCTTCCGTGGAAAAGCTTTACGGGGATTCAGATAGCCTCAAACTAACTACTGCTTTCTTTGAGAACATTCAAGTGGACGTCTGAGGGTGTACGAAGAAGAAGAAGAAGACATCTTAACCTTTGATAACTTTAGCCAAAGAATTCCATCAGTCTAGGTGTTGTTTGTCATGCGATATATTTTTTTAGCTTAGGATAGAATTGTGATGTGTGTCTTGCTCTATGTCTTATAAATGCAGATATGTCAACTGTGGTAAACAGTCAAACATATTCTTAAATGGAATTAACTCAGCTGATGGACTTATTTCCCCCAATAAGATTTCTGCTTTATAAGTTTTAAAAATATATAAATAACAAAAATTAAAAAGGTACTGGAGTCAGTTTTACAAATAAACAATAGACGAGAAACACGGAACGTTTAGGGATTAACCTTCGTCAGCCATAGTCAGGATGTGACAAATCTGGGCAGCCCCTATCGATCTTTGTTTCTCTTCGGCAGTATCGGTACATTTGTGGTACTGATTTTTATTATGTGCTCTCAAGTATAGCACTTTTCTTCCTTTCTTTCGTCGTTATTTTTCTGCTAAGTAGCAGATATTTGATTTTATCAAATCATTCGACACTCCTCTCTGTGATGTCACCGGTTTGTTACCCGGTCGTCCTAGCTTGCGGTGAGCAACTGAGATAAGATAGTCGCCGGCGTGTTTAGATTGAACCGCTGATAAGACGTATCGTGTGGTAACCCAGATGGGCAGACACGGAGTTTTTGCGTACTCATACGACAGATAACGAGATTACTGTCTGTGTGAAACATGTAGGCAGACAAGTGTGACATAATCGCTTCCGGGCTTGTTATGACAACATTACTTTCTAATAAAGTAATAAATATTACAGCTTACACATGTTGTCATGTGAGTTCCCCGATCTGTCTGTAAGTTTGTACACAAGGGCATCGGACATCATATTACCATATATGGGAGACTGACCTTTGCAACATTTTTCCATGTCGGAAATATTTTGAAAGTTCCACACCCGACCTGTTTGAATATGATTGGAGGATTTATTTAACTCAGTAACAAACGAAGGCGTGGGAAGGCATGGAATTTAGTCTGACCATTTCGTAATTTTATTTCACTGTGAATTTCACGCTCGCCAAGACAATATCAGACCTCGCCAGAGTGAAGCCTAGATTCATAATTCCTTTTTTTAACCGGACCTCTTATTGGAGAAAGCACAGGAAATCTCTACATTTTAATAAGGAACTAAAGAAACGCACGGAGTCAGAGAGGGAATCTATTGTAAAATTAAAGACACCCCCAGACGCGTGTAAGAGACCGACTCGTCTCTTTTATTCATCTGAGCAACAAGTCTGTAGCCAAAATTGGCGTAAGTAGTGCATTTTTCATTCTGTTTAATTATTAACATGTGAACTAACATATATATGTATATATTACCATGTGAAGTTTATTGGGTGAAACTCGCTATTGGATGTCAAAGTCATTTGAGGCTGGCAACCTCATCATCTAGAATGATGATTCATGAATAACCACTGCATGGGTTGGTAATTACTTTATTTATAGTTTCGTAAAGAGAACTAAAAGCATAAAGTAGTTCCAGGTTCTCTGTGGAGCAGGGAGGGAAAGATGAAAGAAATGATGTGCATTCTAAGAATAATACTTACAGTTTCAAAACTTTTCACTCAGTGTAAATATAAAGGAAACATAAATAAATTTATATTGTGAACACTTTTCAAACAGTGGAGATGTAAATGTAAAACATATCTGTACATTTAACCTTTTCATTTAAATGTAATGTAAAGCTAAAGCATTCAGTTTAAATGTAAAGAAAGTTTTATCCCGAGGGATTAAATTTAGTTCTCATCGAGGATAAATTCTGAGATGGGATGGTAGAATAGAAGAGGGGGGTACATAACTATGTGTCGGAAAACGCCATACTCAGAAGAGCGTTTCGTTTCCGTTTCTATTACCAGTTATTGGTGGTACCAGCAACAAGAACCATTTCTGGGACAAGAAGGGACGAGTAGTTACGCTTTAAGACGAAAGACCAGCTTTGAAGACTCTCCTAGATTTTCCTGGGAAACGAGCTTAACCCTACGAACTGTGGCAGTGCGAAGACGATGTGTGAAGAAGAATAAGGATTCGTGTGTAATGTTGTCATCACTCTCTAGCCTACTTTCACACGCGTTCCGCAGTCACAGAAAAAAACTCTCTTGATGACAGGGGTCCCACTTTTTATTAATGAAACCCTATCAGGTAGCATATGAATCATACAGAAAACAATATTGTCCACAAGTTTACTTTGCAGTTAATTCCTATGCAACATTGGTTATAACCTAGCTTTTTTAGGTATTCACTACGTAACACGATATAACCCGGCACAGACTGCTGGACTCTCTCAATGTCGTTAGTTCTCTTAGCACAGACGCAACTATGCAACAGCCCGAACCTCACTTGCTTATCATACGAGGGCGCGTTTTGCACAAGAAGACGATCTTGCTACTTCTCACCTCTGACTGAAACCTTCAACTCTTTTAGTTTAAATCTTACCTATACTCCCCGGTACCTTATGATAGCCATGTCAAAATGTCCGGCAAGCCCATCCTTCTAGGTAGCAAATCACGAGTCTTGTACTCAGTTTGGGCGACATGAGATCAAATTTTAGTAAGGATTATCTTTCTAATCGTACACAACTCAAGGTCATCCCACTATGGTAACATTCCCACGATATTTGTTGCCCGAGTCACACCTCTCACGATTTTGTGCTCAGCCAAGGTGTGTTCCTCTGGTGTCAGACAGCGCCAAGATGTCTAACAACCGAAGGCTGTCTCTGATTACATGCCCCGAGTCTCAAGTTTCAAAGATGGCAACTGTGTATTTCCTTAGGATTGCCCACTCCAGTGTGAGAATGTCACATGAGTGCAAATGTACACCGTAGACCAGATCAAAAATTAATTACCCGGTCTAATATTATATCCTTCTGACCACACGGTCACAGAACCTTGACCAGAGACGAGTGAACGCAGCGGACAGAAAACCAACTCATCAGGAGGAGGAGGATCAGAATCGTCACTGGCAGCTACGTTAACCCATATTCATTCATAACCCTCCACTCCCAAAGGAGCATAGGCCTTCAACAAACACATGCCAAGTCCTCCTGTCACGTGCCATCATCTCAAGTTCTTTCCACATTCTCCTTATCATTTTCACCTCTGTTTCCAGCTCTCTTCTCCATGTGCTTCTTCGTCTACCTCTGCTTCTCTTGCCCTGGGGGCTCTAGAACAAGGACTGCCTTGTAATGCTATCAACAGGCTTCCTCAGCGCGTGTCCTATCCATCGCCACCGTCCTCCTCTCATCTCCCGCTCCACCGGCACTTGTCTAGTTCTTGTCATCAGTTCCACGTTGGTAACCTTTGTCACCGGAGGGCCTGTGTTTAACGTAAGATAACACGTTAACCGAATTTGTAACAGTAGTAAAAGAACTTGAGCAAGATTAGTTGTTAAGATAACTTCACTGGTCGAGCTTGACCAATGAAATCGTTGATAGCTATTTCTGACCATCGCGGTCAGAACACAGTTCAGTCACGGGGTTCACTGTTAAGTGAGAGAGACGTGTTTCAGCCTTAGTGCGGGCCGAGTTTTTAAAGGTTGTGTAGTTAACCTTTGGTCAAGGAGATGCCTGACCACTGAAAGTTTCAATGTGATTCACAAGTATGTTATTTGAGGAGACTGTTTTTCTAGTTTTGTGGGATGTGTTCACCTGGTTGGTATGACAAACATTTTTTCTATTAGAACGATTAGTCTGCTACGAAAAGTATATTGCGACCCAAGGCAAGAGCCTATCGACATTTTTTAGCAGGGTCAAGCAGACATGTTGTTATGTTGATGTCTTGTTTTTGCAGAGAGCTCATGCTTCATGTAACCCACAGGCGTTCCGGCCGCTGATAGCCACATTATGGAGATGTGTAATGAGCATTGCCTTTTAGTCTATTAATAAACCATTTTTCATGATTTATTGTTGTCCCTTACTCATGTATGGAAGCACTAGGGAGATATGAGATACAAATGATCACTGACAACTTACGTGAGTAGTAAGGACCTGGGCTCGAACCAACATTCATTTGGGTAACTCTACCTCTGGCAGTCGCCAGTTGCTACCCACAAGATCTAAAAGCAAACTTGTAAACACCACGATCACTGGGAAATGCAGTATCAATGAGATCAGGATAAAATATAAACCACCTGTGACGAAACGTCCACCTGGAGTGAAGATTTGTCATATAACTTTGATAGATTGCAATCAACGGTCACATAAGATTATTTGCTGCAGTAACCAGCCACCACGGTTACATACTTTGATTTGGTCCCGTTCCCAGCGGCGACATACTTTTATTTAATGCTCGTGACCAGCTGTCACATTAGTTTATTTGGTGATCGTGACCAGTCGCCTCCCTGGAATACCTTGTCATACCATTTCAATCCCCCTATTCCACGCAAGCACCCACCCATGAAAGTCTGTAGCTTTTTGGTAGTTGTCTTTGTTGCTCTCCATGTCCCAGAGCCACACAACAGGACTGACTCCACACCTAAGCCGAAGATTCATATTTTTGTGTTTGATCCGATTTCTCTTGATCTCCATATATTTCCCAATGCAATGAAAGCTGCTCTTGCTTTTTGTATTCTTATTTTGATATCACTGTCTGCCCCTCCAACTTTGGTCTATATTGCTGCCAAGATATGTGTACGATTCTACATCTTGTATTGGTGCTTCTTCAAGTTCAACCCTGTTATCATTACCTGCATTTATTCTCATTATCTTTGTCTTTTCCCTGTGTATTTTCAGACCCAATTGCTGTGACCTCTCATCGAGTGTTTTCAATTTGTCCTGCATCTGATTACGGTTATGGGACAGAAGAGCTAAGTCATCAGCAAAATCCAGATCATCCAACTGCTTAGTCAGAGTCCACTGGATTCCATTTCTGTTGTGTGTTGTCGATATTCTCGTAACCCAGTCTATTGCTAGTAAGAAAAGAAATGGAGACAAGAGGCATCCCTGTCGCACTCCTGTTCTTATCCCAAACGGTTCTGTAAGCTGTCCTTCATAAAGAACTCTGCATGTCATGTCTTCATATGTTTTCTTTATTAAATGAATGATCTTCAGGGGAACTCCATAATGTCTCATCAATTTCCAAAGTGATTCTCTGTCTACACTGTCAAATGCCTTTTCGTAGTCCACAAATCCGATGTATAGTGGTGAATTCCATTCCAGACTTTGTTCAACTATTATTCTCAAAGTGGCTATCTGGTCTGTACAGGATCCGTTTTGTCGAAAACCTGCTTGTTCATCTCTCAGTTTCTTGTCTATGGACTCTTTTAATCTCTCAAGGATAATCCTGTTTAATACTTTTCCTGGCACTGATAGTAACATTATTCCTCTATAATTTGTGCACTCTTGTAAATTTCCCTTCTTAGGCAACTTAACCAGATATCCTTCCTTCCATTCTGCTGGTATCTCTTCCTTTTCCCAGACTTTACCAAGTAATTTATATAACATCTCTGTAGCTGTGTCGATATCTGCTTTGATGGCCTCTGCTGGAATGCCATCAGGTCCAGACGCTTTTCCATCTCTTAGAAGCTTTATGGCTTTCTTTATTTCTTCCTTCGTTGGTCTTTCACCGTTAATTTGTAGCTCTTCTTCTGCTGGCTGGATGTCCGAGGGGTTTTGTGGAGCTGGTCTATTGAGAAGGTCCTCAAAATATTCTGTCCACCTCTTCATTTGCACTTGTATATTGCTGAGCAGTTTTCCATTCTTGTCTTTTATGAACCAACTTCTTTGCTTGTGTTTCCCCGTTAGCTTCTTTGCGCTGTTATACAGTACTCATATATTCCCTTTGGCTGCAGCATCTTCTGCCTCTCTTGCCAACTCCTCAATATACTTCCTCTTGTCTCTTTTGATACTTCTTTTTACTTCTTTGTTTGCTTCTGTGTACACTTCTTGAGCCTTGGCTTTGTAACTTCTGGTTTTGCTTGTGTTTAAATCTGCTTTCTTTGTTTTTCCTGTCTTTTATCTTATTGATGGTTTCTGTTGTTATCCATGCTTTTTGTTGTCGTTCCCTTTTGCCCAGTATTTCTTCACAGTCTCATTCCATACCGTTTTGATTTGCTGCCAATAGTCTTCTGTATTCTCTACATCTTCCAGCTGTTGGAGCACTTGGAATTTGTTGGATATTGTGACCGCAAATTTGTCTCTTGTTTCTTGATTTCTTAGATGTCCTACATTAAATTGTTGTCTATAATTTTGTATTGCTGCATATCTCTTGGAAACTCTGAACAGGGAACCACCAGAGACACAATTGAATGTCCCTGAGGCTGAAAACGATCTAAATGTAAATACAGACATTCCACGAAAAGAAGAAATCATCACAGCAATCAAAGGGTTAAAGAACGGAAAAGCTCCTGGCCATGATAACTTAAATGCAGAGCTATTTAAGACAGACCCTGAGCTAGCAGCAGAACTATTAGAACCACTATTTGCACAAGTGTGGAAAACGGGGACAACACCATCAGAGTGGAACAAAGGAATAATTGTCAAATTGCCCAAGAAGGGAGATCTTGCAGACTGCAATAATTGGAGAGGAATCACTCTTCTCTCAGTTCCCAGCAAAATACTAGGCAGGATAATTATACAGAGAATTTCAAAAGCAGTAGACCACAAACTGAGGAAAGAACAAGCAGGATTTAGAAAGAACAGAAGATGTGTAGATCATATATTCACTCTCAGGAACATTATAGAGCAGTGCTCAGAATGGCAAAGACAGCTTTACATTAACTTCGTTGATTTTGAAAAGGCTTTTGACAGCATACATAGGGACAGTTTATGGAAAATACTGAGGGCTTATGGAATTCCAAGCTGCATAGTGTCAGTCATAAAAAGCCTCTATGCCAACTTTACGTGTAGTGTTGGGCAGAGCAACCTAACCTTTGAGGTGAAGACAGGAGTACGACAGGGATGCCCCTTATCAACCACTCTATTTTTAACAGTCATAGACTGGGTGATGCACCAGACAACAGAGGGCAGTCCAAGAGGAATAAGATGGACTACATTTTCTACATTGGAAGATCTGGAATATGCAGATGACATTGCACTACTAGCACATTCACATCAACACATCCAGGAAAAACGGATAGACTTAATAAGTTTAGCTAGCAGGTGGGCTTGAACATCAATTTAAAGAAGTCAGAGGTCATGACGCTCAATGTGAGCAACCCTGAGCCCATATCAGTAAGGAATCAGCAACTGGTACAGACAGACACCTTCACATACCTAGGATGCATAGTAACACCAGACGGCGGGGCAGGCAAAGACATCAACATCAGAATGAATAAGGCAAGAACCTTTTTTAGCCTAAACAACATCTGGAAGTCCTCTCAATACAGCACAAGCACAAAATTAAGATTATATCAGAGCTGTGTGCTTTCTGTGTTTCTCTATGGTGCAGAATGCTGGAGAGTTACAGAGAAGGAAATGTCGAAATCGTCCTCTTTTCACACAACATGCCTAAGAAAAATTCACCGAATCTTTTGGCCGAATACAATCACCAACCAAGATCTGCTTGCTCGGAGCAAGCAAGAGGACATGCACACCATCATAGCTGGCAGACGCTGGAGCTGGGTTGGCCATGTCCTCAGAAGAGACCCCGATGCCATCACAAGAACAGCTATGCTTTGGACCCCTGAAGGAAAACGAAAGAGAGGCCGACCAAAAACAACCTGGCGGAGGAATGTGGAGGCTGAGATGCAAAGAATGAACCAGAGTTGGGGCACTGTACGAAGGATGGCCGCCGACCGAGCAAAGTGGAATCAATTTGTTGTTGCCCTACAAGACGCCACTAGGCGTGATGGCCACTGACTGCTTTGACGGTCGGAGGCTAAGGATCAAAGAAGAAGAAGCATATCTCTTGAGTTTCATTTTTACTTTGGCTATCAGAAGGTGGTGGTCTGATGCCACATCTGCTCCTCTATATACCTTTACATCCTGCAATGGTGATTTAAACTTCTTGTTTATGCATATATGATCAATCTGATTTTCTGTTCTATGGTCTGGTGATATCCATGTTGCCTTGTGTATTCTCTTATGTGGAAACATGCTTCCTCCTATAGCCAGTTGATTTGAAGCACAGAAGTTTGAGAATAGTTCCCCATTTTCATTCATTATTCTTAGCCCCTGTTTTCCCATGACTTCTTCAAAGCCGGTGTTGACTGTACCTATCTTTGCATTCATGTCACCCATCAAAATTGTGATGTCTCTTTATTTTACTTTTTCCATAATTTCCTGTAGTCTAGTATAAAATGCTTCTTTCACAGACTCTTCTTTGTCATTAGTTAGTGCATAACATTGGATGACATTTACATTTTTTTTTTTAGCTGTTTTAAAAGAAGCTGTTATTATTCTGAATCCAACGGCTTCCCATTCAATGAGTGCTTTCTGTGCTTCTTTAGATAACATAAGAGCTACCCCTTCACTGTGGTGTGAACTTTCGTCTTCATGTCCTGAGGACAGCACCAATTCACCTGTGATGAGTTTCTTCCTGTCTACCCCCTTCCACTTTGTTTCACACAGTCCCAGAACCTCGATTTTATATTCCCTCATCTCTGCTGCTACTTGTGCCACTTTCCCTTGTTCGTTTAATGTCCGAACATTCCAGGTGCCAAATCTGGAAGTTCTCCTAGAAGAAAGAAGGTTAGTCAGCAACACAGACTACTTTCGGCTTTCTCTGTGTTGCATCATACGCCTCCCTGCGAGAGGACCTTCCCCTGTCTTGGATGGCTGTGTTTTATTTTCTTTAATTGACTTGTCCATGTTTGTTGAAGTTTTTTGTGGTTTAAATTTTTTACAGGATGGGGTAACCGGCCCCATGCCCAACCCTCATTAGTCGCTTTCTACGACATGCTTGGCAGGGAACAGTGTTACTATTCTTTGCTCCCCTTTCGTGCCCCGGTAACACACGGGTGAAGTTAACCCATATGCTGCCACTTGAACCTCTTATCAAAAACCATCACCTGAGTGATGAAAATTTTATTTTGTAATTAACTATTATCCCTTTCTTTTAAACTGTTAAACTTAAAGTGATTATTAAATTTTGTTATTTGTAATTATACCAATTTAACTTCGATTCAATCATTTTAAATGTACTACATGTTTGTCTCAGTCAAAGTTACTAAACACACACTCTAAACAGAGCTATATTATAATAATAATTCCACTGATTAACTCAGGGGTGAGGGCTTAACGAGCCTGAATAAACCATTGCTTAAATTCTTCACAAAAGTTGTCGGCAGATTCCAGAATTAACGTGCTCAGCAAATGCCAGCATTGTTTTCGCTTATCGGAATATCTTGTGAAGACTCCTTTGTGGTAGAAGTGTAATTAACAATATAAATAAATAAATAAATAAAAAAAAAAAGATGTTTTCACAAAGACTAATCCCTTAACGCCCAGTGTTTATGGAAAAAAGAAACAAACATTATAGTGTTCGTTTTACGCCATGCCTTTTCATTATTTATTCATACGGTTATTGTAAGGCATCTCCTAATATGATGGCCTTTCGAAGAAACATTCTTTCTTTTTTTTTAGTCAGTGAGTGCCAATCTTTTCATGATACTGTTGCTGAAGAATGATATATTAGTAGACTAACATGTATTTTTTTGTTTCACGCAGAAAAAAGCAAAACAGTAATAATAATAATACTTTCTTTTAAAAAAAAGGCTTTTGCTACAGAGTAACGATCTTTTCATAACTCTGCTGTTGAGATTGATATGCAAGCAGAATTAATTATTATCCTTCAGTTTCTCATGTAGCATAGGCCTTCAACAAATACCTTCTAAACCTTCCTGTGCTGTGCCATTCTCTCGAACCAGACCAGAATGAAGACAACCGATATGATAGTATGGCGCTTTCTCTGGCAAACCTATTCACTCCAGGGTAGAAGATGAACTACCAAGTAAGTAAGTAGTAAGTTTCTTGCACAGCTGACAAGACGCAAAGATTTGTTAAGTCTTCGTTGAAAATTAGAAGGTCGCAGCTACGGCATCATTAGCGTCCCTTTGCTGAACGAGCGCTCACGTGATAAAGTCAATGCCCTTAAAGGGTTGAAACACTTGTTTAACGGAAAGGGGGGGGGGGGGGGGGGAGCCTACATGTACAGATTGCCTCATGTTGTAGCGCTCTGTAGAGTTTCCCATCATTGCATTATCAACATCACTTTGCCGAACAAACGTTCACATGATAAAGCCAATGCGGTCACGGTCAAACGATTTTGAATGGTTATAATCATGTTTTATATACTGTACTTTCAAAACCATTGATATTTGTTGTTGTTGATTCAACGACGTTTGGGCTCTTGCCCTTCGACCCAATGCCATGCAGTGGTATTTGCACGTGTTCTCAAATTGTTCCTTTGCTCCATATACAATGTTCCACTTATCTGGTCTCCGAGGATGGAGCATTCTCCTAACATCATCGAGTGCTGTGCACTTAAAGAGGTGGTGGTCAACAGTTTCATAGGGGTAGGTACATAGCTGGCACTCTGGAGTGTGTTGTGGTTGGATTGTGTTTAAGTGATTGTTGAGTGGTAGGAAAATGTTGCAATTGGAGCCGAAAAATGGTGCCCCGATCCCTCATTGTAAGCTGGCTGATGTTGTTATTAGGATCAGGACCGGTCATATGTCTGTAAACCTCTCTCTGGAGTTTCCCATCTGTTCATCCAAGTTTCTTTGTTTGTTGTTCATATGAGTTTGATAAAATTTATTCATGAAACTCCTGTAGAGAGGTCCACTTCTATTCCAAATAGTTCTACTTTTTTTTTAATTTGAGCAATAATGTCATTGTCGACCTAAAATGATTACTTTGATAAGATGAGGTGCTATATCAGCGCCTCTTTTCCTAGTTTCAGTAATTAAATGTTTTATAGCCTTTGTGCAACAACCCCCCCCCCCCCCCCCCCCCCCCCCCCCGCCAACCAGGTCTTCCACAAATACACGCCAAGCTTTTATATTTTGTACAACCAGTTTACGATCTTTCCGTGTCCTCTTTATGACTTTCATCATCTTCTTCTTTGATCCATAACCACCAACCATCAAAGCAGTCAGTGGCCATCACGCCTGGTGGCGTCTTGTAGGGCAGCAACAAATTGATTCCACTTTGCTCGGTCGGTGGCCATCCTTCGTACAGTGCCCCAACTCTGGTTCATTCTTTGCATCTCGGCCTCCACAGTTCTCCGCCAAGTTGTTTTTGGTCGGCCTCTCCTTCGCTTTCCCTCGGGGGTCCACAGCATAGCTGTTCTTGTAATGGTATCAGGGTCCCTTCTGAGGACGTGGCCAACCCAACTCCAGCGTCTGCCAGCTATGATGGTGTGCATGTCCTCCTGGTTACTCCGAATAAGTAGTTCTTGGTTGCTGATGGTGTTTGGCCAAAAGATTCGGAGAATTTTCCTTAGCCAGATTGTGTGGAAGGAGGACAGTTTCGACATTTCCTTCTCTGTTACTCTCCAACATTCCGCACCATAGAGAAGCACAGAAAGTACACATCTCTCATACAGTCCTAATTTGGTGTTTGTGCTGTACTGGGAAGACTTCCAAATGTTGTTGAGACTATCAAAGTCTGTTCTCGCTTTATTCATTCTGTTGTATATAAAGTATATGTGAAGGTGTCTGTCTGTTCCAGTTATTGATTCCTTACTGTTATGGGCTCGGGGTCGCTCACATTTAGTGTCATGACCTCTGTCTCCTTTAGATTGATGTTCAGGCCCACCTGCTGGCTATACTTATTAAGTCTATCCGTTTTTTTCCTGGATGACGAGAATACTTAACTGAGTGTATTCACCGAGAGGATGAGTGCATATCTAAATGGAAAACAAAAATTATCTAATACGAGAACCATGGATACTAATTTTGAGATCTTCTTCCTCTTCTTTTTCAAGTGCCATGTCTGGTGGCACAGGCGATCATGTATCTCCACAATGCCATGACTCCACTCTTGTTTATAAATTTTGTTGTTCACTTATTTTCATGCCACTACGTCAAGCTGTTCAGTACCTTCTCTATTTGTCCTTTGCCATCTCTGTTCCTTCAATAATTTATGTTACCACGATGTACTCCATCTTTCGTCTTTTCACAACATACCCAAAGAAAGGGAATTGTTTTCTTCTAACGTTAGTAATACGCTAGCTTATTTCATCATGAACTATTTTTAGCTGTCAATGGTGTTCTTACCATTCTTCTGTAAAACTCCATCTCTGTAGCCTTTAGTGTTTCTACTACTTGTTTTACTAATTGTCCACGACTCGCTTCCTTATATCATGACTGGACTTTATGTAAGTTAGATGTGTCAAAATGTGTAAGCACCTAATATCCCATAGTGATTTCTGGGGTCTCTGATGAGACAAAGAACTAATAGACCACCATTCCCGCCAGGCAATGCTGTAAGAGACGACTAAGTTGAGGTTGTGCATGGGCTGGTAATACCACTATGTAGAACAAATAGCTACAGAACACCCCACTGCAACAGTACACATCTGCCTTGGTGAAGATTTCTTGCATGGGCTTGTGGCTCGACGCTCCAAAGGAAACACAATGGAAGCAAGTGTGAAGTTACTGTTACCATGTTTGACATTACAAATAAAAATGGAATCTTTGTAATAAATAACAAGAACACAGCGGCCATTTAACTGAGTATGTCTTTTTTCCCCTCCGTCATTAAATACTCATCTAAAATATTTAACTCTTCACCTTTCACCTCCCCACTGAACATAGGCCTTCAATTAACCCATGTCAAGCCTTCCTGTCCCGTGCAATCAGCTTAAGGCCTGTCCATGCCGTCCTCATTCCTTTCATGTCTCCAGTTCTCTTTTCCATGTGTCCGACGGTCTACCTCTTCCTCTTTTACCACGGGGATTCCAGAACAAGGACTACCTTGGAATACTCCACACATTTCCTATCTATCGAGAGCGTCTTATTTTCATCTCTGGTTCCACTGGCACTTATCTGGTACATGTCATCAGTTTCACATTAGTGATCTTGTCATATGACTTCAATCCTTCTATTCTATGCAAGCACCCATTTATGAAAGTTTGTAGCTTCTTTAATTTGAGTAAATCTTTTTTTCTTTTCTGCCTCCATTAGATACACAAACACAAATTGTTTATTAAGCTGTATATTTTTCCAATTTTATTAGATACAAGATCCCAGAACTGTTTAACTCAGCCTAACTGTGCCAAACAGCCGTCATGTAACACAAACAGCGCAAGTCTACCAGCATGCAGCTTTGACCACATTGTGCAATCCTTCGTGAATAACTCACGGAGTGAAAGTGGTCTCTCATGGACACTAGGAAATGGAAGAAGTGGCCCCATTGGTTATGAACTGCAGTCATTAAATAAATCTGGTAAGACGAAATCCCACCTATTATTATTAATTAGTGACGAAAAGTATCACTTTCAACCTCTGACGGGTTATAATTAGGATATGTAGTGTCTCGATGTCCCTATAATGTCTTCAATTGCAGATATGTGAACGTTTACATTAAACCTTCTATCAAATCACTGTAAATGAAGTATGGTACCGGTAATTAAAATTTCAAAATTGTGCGTGGGTGAATTTTTTTTTTTTTTTTCGTTAATCCTAAAATGGTGGTCTCGTCATAATGTTATGGTGTAAAACAACAACAAATAAGAAAAAAAAACAATAAAAAAATATTTTTTAAAAATAGGTTTGTGTAAAAGCCTGAGATGTTTGTGTTGCTATTCAGTTGACTTTCACGTGTAATTAGTAATGTGTTATAGGAACCCAACCAGACCTTAACTTTCCCCACCACATCGCTACTAAACACTATATATTAATATATGTGCTATTTAAATATTGTTGGACTACATTGTGCAGTTGCCCCCGTGTAGTTATTATGAGACAATGAATAGGACCACAGCTCCCTCAGACATGTCGTACAATGCGACTAATATAAGGCTGTACACCCCGGTACACAGCTTCGACTGGCGGGCCAAACCAGGTGAGAGTAGCCGGAGGTTCCCCTTCGGTGAACATGGGTCTGTCTACCCAAGCATGTGAAGACTGCTACGGTCGGATTGGGCGGAAGAGACCACTAGTGAGTCCAACGGCCAAAAAGGCGATACCAACAGGCCTTGCAGAAGGCTAAGAGCATGGCGAGACAATGAAGAAGCCTTGGTCATCTGCTGCATCCAGACATTTCACAAGTAGTCTTGACATTGTCCTGCCACTAGACCATGTCGGGCATGGACCAGAGAGTGAGGCTGACTCGGCGCAAATCTTCCTCTCTTTAATCCAATTCACGCGCAAGTCACGACATCATCTCATTACATCTCATTACATATCATTACATCTCACTTAACATCATAGAACGAACTATATTACGAGAGATGTCGTTGGTCCTCATCGAATACGATGGACAAATCATCATCATGTGGGCTGGCAACCTCATCATTCAAACAAATTGCTAAAGAAACACTGCTGCAAGAACACGTGAATGTTTTGTGCAAGCTTTCTGCCAGGAGTACAGCTGTAGTAGTGGCTCCGTGCTTTATAGGGAGCGAAAATGAAAATGATAATAATATTGTGCAGTTAAATCACACCTGATTATTTGTATCTGCGAGAGCCATACATTCTTTATTAACATTGTGTGGTTGAACATTTTTTGCACGGAGATAAATATAGCTATGTACTTCTATAATTCTGCAGACATGGCCAAACCATCTTAGTTGGGAATGTTCTACTTGGGTTGGGTTTTTAGGCCTTGGCGTATCGTCTGATTGCGGACCATGTCTCTTCTTGTTACTTCAACCACCTTCCTAGGATACCTCATTTCTGAGGTTTAGTCTTATATACATACATTATGTATTGTCCAGTTCTCGGGGGGTTTCTGACGAGACTAAGAAATAATAAAGCTACTAGTCCTCAGGCATGTCGTAAAAGACAACTCATATTAGGGTGTGCATTGGGATAGCAACCTCATCATGTAAAAAACATTGCTACGGAAACAACAGCAAACGAGTTTATGCTTTAGCGTTGGTTTCTTCAACGGGACCATCTGCAGTGATTGCTTGTCACGTAGACAGATAATTTATTTTGCCATTTCGTTCCATATGTTATTAACTCTTTTAATGTTCTGTTTTCCTGGACATTTTGTATTCTTATTTTCTTTCATTTTCTCCTTCTCAAACCCTACCCGAGGTGTTTACGTTCTGGCTTCCAGTAGAAATCCCCCACTGGTCAGAAACGGCCAGCGTAGCGGTAATATTACATACACGCACCTGGTCCGTCCAGGGAAATTTCTCTGGTCGCTTTAAAACGTTTGATCACGAGCGGCTGGTACCCTTTGAGGCCTGGGTAACGAGTTTGATCTGTTTCAGGGGGAGATAACTATCGCGGTCAGTCTCTGGGTTTTTGCCCCTTAGAACGCATTAGTGATCATAATATTATGCATTTCTCTACCTGAAGGAACTTTCTTGCGGTTGTTGACTTCTGATGTCTCTAGAATAACCTCTGTCTTACTCTCTTGATTACGCATTACGCCGATACATCTGTAGAAATATGCAGGCCAGGTGTCCGGGGGGGGGGGGGGGGCGTCCTTTGTAATCTATAAGAGTAGATGGGTTTAATAAGCCAACACACTCGTGAATATTCCTGGCCCGTAGATGACCATCATGAGATAAGGCAAACTTTAACACAGTATTAGAATGTTTTTGCCTATGCTCTAGTCATTTTCGGGGTGAGTTGACATATCTTATAATTATTATATTATATTCATGTTAGTTTTTATATATATCTGATAGGAAGTGACGTGACTTCATTTTTGAGGACTTCTCCTAGTAATTTAGTTCAGTGATAATGTAGCGCTGTCTACGGCCTTAGTTAAGTGGTGCTTAAACTGTTACGGTTTATCATGGGTTAAATGTTAAACTTACAATAACAGATACTAGGCGTAGAATCAGTCCACAGATGCTTATCATGGGTTAAGAATAGGCTAAATTAACTGTCATTTCTGTAAGATAATGTCAGGTGTGGATTGTTCACTTAAAACTGAATAGTGAGATGCAGGTAATAATTCTGGATTATAGGAGATAGTCACTTATTCCTTTTTGATAGATATTCCTAGTGGCAAGGGAGAATCATTTTATGCTTACTTGTGTGGCTAGGCACTAGTCTATAACTTTCACAGAAAGCAGTCACCAGGCATAGATATAATTATATCTTATGATTTAGCCACAACTGTATTATTATAGCAAGAACATTGCATTTTCTATGTACTCATTTTGTGGAATGCTAATAAATTTCCCCAAGGGGACATACGATTTATTTGTGTAATGTCAAATGCTGTAATCTGTTTATGTAAATTCATTTAATGTTGTAAGATGAATAAGCATATTCATTTAACTTTAACTACAAGGTTAGGTTTCCTGTATGTTGAGATTTGGGAGAAGAGGAGGAGATTTTGTTGTCAGAACATTTAATAACAGGTACATGGGTGTACAAAAGATATTAAGCCTATGCGGGCACATGCTATAATTGATAGAATGGAAGGAGCGGAGCATGACTAGGTTATAAAACATTAGATTGATTTTGTTGTTGCTTGAGGTAAAGGGTGTCTTTTTTTGGGTCTCAGTTTCAGGGAGACCGAATCGCTAGAGCAGACTCCAGTCAGGCGAAGAACGTCATATTCTCTTCGATCTAGAGGGTTTCTGAATACCGCTAGCGTCACGAGTAGTCAACCCCGTTCCTGAACCTAAACCCTTTTGTCAACGCCAAGTTAGGCTCACGCAGTGCAACGGAGCCAATGCTAAATCTGGAATCACCAAATGCAGTAGTAGTTCCCTACTCGCCTATTGGATTACCAGGCAGAGCATTGCCGCTTCCAGAATATCAAAACCGCCCAGCATGTCTATAGCAGAATCTGATATCACCCGACTTTGTGTGCCTAAACGGGGCACTCAGCAAACCACAGCCAAACCAGTTTAAACAGGATTTACAGCCAAGCAGAGCCTATCGCCGGATAAGAGCGCCTGGGACTCCGTGTCCTCAAGTGACTTCTTCTGGTGTATTTCTGGATACTTAAAACCTCGCACGTATGAGCAGCCATCTATGGACAGAGTTCCCGCCCCCCTCACGCAAGTAGCGGTCACCAACGTATAGCACCTACAAGGAAAGTTGGGTATTTCACTTCACTCATCTTGAAGGATATTTATCCGTAAGACACTTTCTGGAGCTAGCACATTTGGTCCCACGAAAACAGCGGACAGGCTGTCGCTCAGTTCGTTTATTTGGCCAGCAGGAGATAGACAGTCTTCCAGTCCCCATCGCGAAATTAGGGGTGCCACCAACAATAGCGACTACAGTGGATTTATACAGGTCAAGTCCATTCCCATGGAGTATATTTTTAAGTAAAAGACACTGTCGGAAGCATTGTACTTGGTCCCACGAAAACGGACAGACTGTTAGACAGTTATTTCATTTCTCTGTGTTCTACAGGTTTATGAGTGTTGGTGGTGTGTGTGTTTGTGGGTGTGTATTTGCATTATTGATGACTACTGATGAATATTTTGATTATTGATGTAAATTTATGCTGTGTATGATGATATGCATTAATTCCATGCTTTTCTTCTTTAATAAAGTTTACACATTTATTAATGCGCTGTTCCCGACCCTTTTCATCCATAATTAACTTGTTTTAGCTCTTTACTAGAATCTCTATGTTTGATAAGAGAAAAGAGTGAGAGCAGGAGGTGCTTAGACAGTAACAGTGAGTTGAGGCTTGGAGAGAGAGATCACTTTGATAAATCTTCTTCCAGGTTGTCTCAAGTCCATCTCCTATTTACACCTTTCTGTGTGTGTAATCTATAACTCTGTCAGTCCACTATCCCTTGTCGATTTCACTACTACTGTCCAACTCGACAAATACTCTACACTTTACTCAACCACGACATTGCTCCATTCTCCATAACGAACATAAAAATGATTAAGATGGTGATACTAGTAATGAATATACTTACTTACTTAGTCGTTCCCCTTCTACCGTGAGGTGTAGAGGTTTGGAAGAGAGAGAGCCAGACTATCCTATCGGCTGTCTTCCTCCTGGCCTGGTTCCATTCTAGTCCTCGGTCTTTCAAAGATTGTCTAATGTTGTCCTCCCAGCGAACTCTAGGTCGTCCTGGAGGTCTGGATCCCTGGCTCTTTGTTTCCCATGCTTGTCGTGGTAGCCGATCTTCTACCATTCTGCAGACATGGGCAAACCATCTTAGTTGAGACTGTTCTACTTGGGTCTGCAGGGGGTGGGATTTTAGGCCTTGGCGTATCGTCTGGTTGCGGACCATGTCTCTTCTTGTTACTTCAGCCGTAATGAATATAATGAATGTAATGATGGTAATTATATTCTGTTTTATTTTCCAGACTCTTACCTTTATCTGAACGCCAGAAATTCAAGTAGCATGCCGAACTCTACAGCCACATTTATAGCTTGTCATCTAGATGTCATTGACTCAGCAGTGTGTTTAAGTTTTCACTACTCCACGAGTGGTAACGAAACACATAATATTAGGATTTATAGCATCAAAGATCCGAACTGTGAACTCAGACGGACAGACAGACTCATTGGCGAGCTCAAGAACATCAACACAGGAGGTCAATGGAAAGAAGCCAGTTTTGAAAGCTGTGTGGAAAGTGGTAGCTATGTACGTAATATCCAGTTTAAGACAGGGATTCTTAACCCTTTTTGCTCTCTTATCTCCCCTGAGAGTGAGCTTAATGTTCACATCTTCAGTCCTTCCCCAAATTAATCAACGAACGAATCAATACGTAATTAAAATGTTACTATAATGGTTTAATTTTAAGCCGATTCCTTTGATACCAAGAAGATATACTGGAAATGGCAAACGTATCCTTGTGCAAATTTTGAAAAGCATAGCGTTACACACAGATACTTGACGAGTTACCCCTAGCTGATCAAAAGGTGGCGCTGCACAGCATTACACAGACACTTGACTCTGTAGGTCATTGAAGGATAACGCGGAGCAGGGTCTCGTTTCATACAAATAGATGTAAAGGGAAAAAAAGCGATATAGTTTGAATGTAAACTTCAGAATTTTATCCAGTGATATAGCACAAGCGATGCGTTTTCAGAGGAGCGCCTCATACCTCCTCTGTATCCCCTTCTGCAACTTCATTTGGGAGGTACACCCTTCAGTTTAAGACGCTTGGTACGGTATGTTTGGATTGTATTATAGATATGTTTGGCTTCTATTACTGCTTCTATTACTACTTCTATTACTGCTTCTATTACTACTTCTATTACTACTTCTATTACTGCTTCTATGACTGCTTCTATTACTACTTCTATTACTGCTTCTATTACTACTTCTATTACTACTTCTATTACTGCTTCTATGACTGCTTCTATTACTACTTCTATTACTGCTTCTATTACTGCTTCTATTACTGCTTCTATTACCGCTTCTATTACCGCTTCTATTACTGCTTCTATTACTGCTTCTATTACGGCTTCTATTACTGCTTCTATTACTGCTTCTATTACTACTTCTATGACTGCTTCTATTACTACTTCTATTACTACTTCTATTACTACTTCTATTACTACTTCTATGACTGCTTCTATTACTACTTCTATTACTACTTCTATTACTACTTCTATTACTACTTCTATTACTACTTCTATTACTGCTTCTATTACTGCTTCTATTAATGTTTCTATTACTGCTTCTATTACTGCTTCTATTACTACTTCTATTACTACTTCTATTACTACTTCTATTACTGCTTCTATTACTGCTTCTATTACTGCTTCTATTACTGCTTCTATTACTACTTCTATTACTGCTTCTATTACTACTTCTATTACTACTTCTATTACTGCTTCTATTACTGCTTCTATTACTGCTTCTATTACTGCTTCTATTACTGCTTCTATTACTGCTTCTATTACTGCTTCTATTACTACTTCTATTACTGCTTCTATTACTGCTTCTATTACTGCTTCTATTACTGCTTCTATTACTGCTTCTATTACTGCTTCTATTACTGCTTCTATTACTGCTTCTATTACTACTTCTATTACTACTTCTATGACTGCTTCTATTACTGCTTCTATTACTGCTTCTATTACTGCTTCTATTACTGCTTCTATTACTGCTTCTATTACTGCTTCTATTACTGCTTCTATTACTACTTCTATTACTACTTCTATGACTGCTTCTATTACTACTTCTATGACTGCTTCTATTACTGCTTCTATTACTGCTTCTATTACTACTTCTATTACTACTTCTATGACTACTTCTATTACTACTTCTATTACTGCTTCTATTACTACTTCTATGACTACTTCTATTACTGCTTCTATTACTGCTTCTATTACTACTTCTATTACTACTTCTATGACTACTTCTATAACTACTTCTGTTACTACTTCTATTACTACTTCTATGACTACTTCTATTACTACTTCTATGACTGCTTCTATTACTACTTCTATTACTGCTTCTATTACTGCTTCTATTACTGCTTCTATGACTGCTTCTATTACTGCTTCTATTACTGCTTCTATTACTACTTCTATTACTACTTCTATGACTACTTCTATTACTACTTCTATTACTGCTTCTATTACTACTTCTATGACTACTTCTATTACTACTTCTATTACTACTTCTATTACTGCTTCTATTACTACTTCTATTACTGCTTCTATTACTGCTTCTGTTACTGCTTCTATTACTGCTTCTATTACTGCTTCTATTACTGCTTCTATTACTGCTTCTATTACTGCTTCTATTACTGCTTCTATTACTACTTCTATTACTACTTCTATGACTGCTTCTATTACTGCTTCTATTACTGCTTCTATTACTGCTTCTATTACTGCTTCTATTACTACTTCTATGACTACTTCTATGACTCCTTCTATTACTACTTCTATTACTGCTTCTATTACTACTTCTATGACTACTTCTATTACTACTTCTATTACTACTTCTATTACTACTTCTATGACTACTTCTATTACTACTTCTATTACTGCTTCTATTACTACTTCTATGACTACTTCTATTACTACTTCTATTACTGCTTCTATTACTACTTCTATGACTACTTCTATTACTACTTCTATGACTACTTCTATTACTACTTCTATTACTGCTTCTATTACTACTTCTATGACTACTTCTATTACTACTTCTATTACTACTTCTATTACTACTTCTATTACTACTTCTATTACTACTTCTATGACTGCTTCTATTACTACTTCTATTACTGCTTCTATTACTACTTCTATTACTACTTCTATTACTGCTTCTGTGACTGCTTCTATTACTACTTCTATTACTGCTTCTATTACTACTTCTATTACTACTTCTATTACTACTTCTATTACTACTTCTATTACTGCTTCTATTACTGCTTCTATTACTACTTCTATTACTACTTCTATTACTACTTCTATTACTACTTCTATTACTACTTCTATTACTACTTCTATTACTACTTCTATTACTGCTTCTATTACTACTTCTATTACTACTTCTATTACTGCTTCTATTAGTGCTTCTATTACTGCTTCTATTACTGCTTCTATTACTACTTCTATTACTACTTCTATGACTGCTTCTATTACTACTTCTATTACTGCTTCTATTACTACTTCTATTACTACTTCTATTACTACTTCTATTACTACTTCTATTACTGCTTCTATTACTGCTTCTATTACTGCTTCTATTACTGCTTCTATTACTGCTTCTATTACTACTTCTATTACTACTTCTATTACTACTTCTATTACTACTTCTATTACTGCTTCTGTGACTGCTTGTATTACTGCTTCTATTACTGTTTCTATTACTGCTTCTATTACTACTTCTATTACTTTTTCTATTACTGCTTCTATTACTACTTCTATTACTGCTTCTATTACTACTTCTATTACTGCTTCTATTACTGCTGTTTCATTTGTTTATTCTAACATAATCATCATCATCATCATCTTACGAGTACTTTTCGCTCCCCATGGGACATAGAGCCGCCACTGCAGCCTACACCAATCATTCACTTGTTCTTGCAGAAGTGGTTTCTAAGTACTTTGTTTAGCATGACGAGGCTGCCAGCTCCACGCACAATCTCAAATTGGTCGACTTTTAGGACATATATAAGGGGGGTGGCAGTTGTCATATACTTCTTGTTTCCCCGGAGACTTTCTGAACTAAACGGGGCTCAGAAACATTTATGGAGAATCAGTTCCCACCTTTCTAGTACACAGGCGACATAGGGAAGCACCGTCAGTGTTGATGGGAGAAGCAATTTATAACAGTGGCAGCAACAGACTGCTAAACAAAATTTGTAGAAATTTGTCACATTGTAATAAGCCTCGTATTGTTGCCAGGAGTTTCTAGTGAGACACAGAAATAACAGGACTTCTGCTCCGTCAGGCTGTCGGATGATGGTCCTTGATCCAGATAATGAAAGCCAGATATTAAGATTTACCACAACAAAGAAAGAAACAATTAATATGCAAAACTCTTGCGGTTGGGAAACATGAAGCCACGAAATATTTTAACTTCGGTACTACTGTTTTTCTCATCGTCGACATTTTTACTACTGTCTATTTATATTCATTTACATTTTTTCGAGCGTGTTCCTCCATGAAGGTCAAATCACGTTTGTCAGAAACGTAAGTGATTTTGTCTTCTTCCTCATAACATAACAGCCAACTGTTTCTGGCATATTTTCTATAACATGTTATAGTTTTACTTTACTTCATCATCACTTTCCATTTCGTTTCCTATGGAGCATGGAGTCACATAAGGAAGGGAAACCCGAGGCCCGTAAACAGTAAATAAATATTAGACAAACATAAAGGTATGTTTTCAGGCACTCGTAAGAAATAAAGAAGTAGAACACTAGACAACAGAAAAACAACAGACGTGAGTGGCTTATCCAGGACTCAAACCCAGGACCTTACGTGCGACAACCCCGCCTAGCTTTGCAAGCGACTCACACTATCCTCCCCGCCATCTAGGCACCACCAAAAATGATGCTTCGATGACGGCCAATTAATGCGACCCGCAACACATAACACCGGAAATTTACCATGGGCAGTCCAGCCTATTAATGACGCAATCACTTCTGTTATTCCTCTATTATACAGTATAGGTCAGTGTCGTAGATTTTTGATAGGGGAATTAAGACTTGGGTTGGTCCCTTCTGAATAGGTTAGAATGAGTGATAGCCACAGTGAGATGTGATATTAGAAATAGAGTTCCACGAGTGAGATGGTAGAAATTTATAGAGGCTGTCCCGGAAAATCGAGAATCTCTCTCTCTTTCCGCCTATCTTCTACAACAGATCCAAAGGAGTCAGACAGTCTATAAAAAATTCTATATATTAATATATCTCTATCCACTCACGTGCACGCACATACAAGTGACGACAGTTAGACACACAGACGTGGGAAAACTATAACAATGATTATATAGATATTATGGGAACGAACTGACCACCACACTGAAATAAATGTAGGTATAGTTTATTTATCGTAGTAAACTTACATCACAACATATAAAATACATCAAAAGCATACACATAGTTAAAAAAAAATCAAGGAATGCTACAATAGTGATAGACCCGTTGGTATGGTCCTTCCCCTGGATATATAGCTCACAGTCCCGTTAGAAGAAAGTGATAACCCCAAAGAGTTACAGATACATATGATTGAGTCTATGGTTTTCCCCCTTTTAAGGTATGGACGGACTTGATACTCTGCTTTTCTAAGGGTAAATATTGTTAGCAATAAATTTCATAAAGGAAGTTACAACAATTAAGAAATCACTCAGTCCTGCATTCACTCTATTCATTCAGCAGTGATCACGTGCATTTGCTCATACTCACAGCTTTGGTAGCCACTTCTGGAAAATACAATTTTTCAGGACAGTTACCTACAGAATCGTCAATGGCAGCCTTGACCAAGAAATCCCCAGTTCCAAAAAAGACGGGTTGAATTCTCTGCTTTCGGGAACAATTCCTTGGGGGTGCTTATTTGTCGAATGTCTGTTTAAGTCACATAAAATTGTCCAGGTACGAACGTTAATAGCAAGCACAGTGTCACTAGCTTAGTTTCTAGAAATAAGGAATGTCAGGTCGGTGGGTTCTTTCAGGATAGGACTATAATCGGTCACCACATCACTTGTCAAACTCCGTCGGAATGTTACTGACGTTAATAAGTTACTTGCCACACAGGCTAAAAATGTACTAGAGTTTTTCTCAGGAAGAATTTAATATGGCGCGATAGGCCTGTTTCTTCATTTATCCTTTAAAGTGCCCGTAAAAATTTTGCACCAAGTCACTCTAAGGAAAATGGGTTAGTTCTTCACAGGTATTTACTCTGTACTAACGCCGGCAAAGTTTGGGTCACCCCAGTATTCCCTGAATAAAGAAAAACCACATATGAAATATGTTACATATTATGTACTCAATATAACTTACGTTTTTTTTAAATGCAAGCGTACAGCTTGACTTATCATTTAAAACTTCCCGTGCAATAAGTTATATTTAAAAATCATCAATCCTCATGAATTAGGAATACATGCGTATTCCGTCAACACTCATGAGGCTTCTAGCATTTATAAGTTAGTTTAGAAAAAATTGTTCTCGTCTGATTATTTAGCAGTTAAATTAAATTCATTATAGCTACATTGTTGTTTAAGCTAGAAATTATAATTTATTCTGCTTTCCACTGAAACACGTCACTATAAAATAATACAGACTATATAAATTAAGCACTCTGCACCAAATCTAACTAGTGAAATATGAAATAAGCGATTATCACTTTAAACACTTCACAAAATACTAGATATTTAATATAATATATTTACCTCCATACAGAACTACAGACTAAACCATGAACTAGAATAGTGCAATCTAATGGTAGCCTAGAGCTTGGCAAAATGGCCAAGAAACTCAGACTTCGCCAAAACACAGATATATTTTGATCTAGCACAGCGATCTGTCTACTGCAAAATTTAGGAGCAAGAATGAAAATCTAGTTTCAAACTCTGGTTAATATCTATCAAACAGACAAAAAGGTGAACGTTTATTTCGCAAAACGAAATAATCATCCCTTTCCGTCTATAACACTTACGTAACTAGAAGACTACCATGAACTGACACTCGTGCGTTTTCACACCTCGCGCGGATTCAAGTAGCATGCCGAACTCTACAGCCACATTTATAGCTTGTCATCTAGATGTCATTGACTCAGCAGTGTGTTTAAGTTTTCACTACTCCACGAGTGGTAACGAAACACATAATATTAGGATTTATAGCATCAAAGATCCGAACTGTGAACTCAGACGGACAGACAGACTCATTGGCGAGCTCAAGAACATCAACACAGGAGGTCAATGGAAAGAAGCCAGTTTTGAAAGCTGTGTGGAAAGTGGTAGCTATGTACGTAATATCCAGTTTAAGACAGGGATTCTTAACCCTTTTTGCTCTCTTATCTCCCCTGAGAGTGAGCTTATGTTCACATCTTCAGTCCTTCCCCAAATTAATCAACGAACGAATCAATACGTAATTAAAATGTTACTATAATGGTTTAATTTTAAGCCGATTCCTTTGATACCAAGAAGATATACTGGAAATGGCAAACGTATCCTTGTGCAAATTTTGAAAAGCATAGCGTTACACACAGATACTTGACGAGTTACCCCTAGCTGATCAAAAGGTGGCGCTGCACAGCATTACACAGACACTTGACTCTGTAGGTCATTGAAGGATAACGCGGAGCAGGGTCTCGTTTCATACAAATAGATGTAAAGGGAAAAAAAGCGATATAGTTTGAATGTAAACTTCAGAATTTTATCCAGTGATATAGCACAAGCGATGCGTTTTCAGAGGAGCGCCTCATACCTCCTCTGTATCCCCTTCTGCAACTTCATTTGGGAGGTACACCCTTCAGTTTAAGACGCTTGGTACGGTATGTTTGGATTGTATTATAGATATGTTTGGCTTCTATTACTGCTTCTATTACTACTTCTATTACTGCTTCTATTACTGCTTCTATTACTACTTCTATTACTGCTTCTTTTACTGCTTCTATTACTGCTTCGATTACTGCTTCTATTACTGCTTCTATGACTGCTTCTATGACTGCTTCTAAGACTGCTTCTATGACTGCTTCTATTACTGCTTCTATGACTGCTTCTATTACGGCTTCTATTACGGCTTCTATTACGGCTTCTATTGCTGCTTCTATTACTGCTTCTATGACTGCTTCTATGACTGCTTCTATGACTGCTTCTATTACTGCTTCTATTACTGCTTCTATTACCGCTTCTATTACTGCTTCTATTACTGCTTCTATTACTGCTTCTATTACGGCTTCTATTACGGCTTCTTTTACTGCTTCTATTACTGCTTCTATTACTACTTCTATTACTACTTCTATTACTACTTCTATTACTACTTCTATTACTGCTTCTATGACTGCTTGTGAGTGCCTTGTCAGCTGGGATTTCCAGACAAATGTCTCAAACTGCGCCGAGGAGATGTCGGCTATCGCGCCTCACTGAGCGTTCAGCCGATGCAACTCGTTGTGGCAGGTGAAAATGCAGACAAATTTGTCGCCTATAGGTCTGGCGAAAGCGAATATTCACGGTGTATTTCGTCTGGTGCAAGGAAGGCTGTAGACATATGTCTGCTCCTATGTCTGGCCAGACGAATATGTTTACAGTTTGGTCCACTGACACCTAATGCCATAGAATGCATTTAACGCTCTCTCTCTCTGACACGTTATGTCATAAATGCGTTTACCAGTATGAGAAAGAAAACGGTAAAGTTGAGAATGGGGAAGAAAATATTTTTCGCACCCGAATGGATACGAAAAATACAGGAAAAAGGTAAAGAGTGATAAAATAGAGGATGCGGGTGAAAGAAAAAGAAGAGGATATAGGCAATTCAATGATCATAAAACCTCTGTGACAGTCAGGGTACACAAGACAAAGACCTTAATACTGTGTCTAGTAAATGACAGATGACTAAGAACAGTAAGTACAGGACAGAGGGTAGGTTTTTGGTATTGTATAAACATTTATAACACTTATAACATATAACGTATACTATTTATAAACATATATAAACCTCGGGTTTCCCTTCCTTATGTGTTATAAATGTTTATACAATACCTAAAACACACGATATAGAAGACTATCATTTACTTTTTGGTGAAGAACACCTAATAAGAGTGTATGTTATTCATGCATTGATTTTGTCTTTCTAACAACAACGCAACAAAAATTAGATAACAAAGAAGATAATTATTGCATACAAGCATGACTGTTCTTATGCCTAAAATGACGTGCACCAACCTCTAAACTGCATGTGTAGATGTTTGTGTGCAGTTGCTGTAATTTCTGAACTATGTGTGTAGTTGCTGTAACTTACAGACACGACAACAAACATATATATATATATATATATATATATATATATATATATATATTATATATATATATATATATATATATATATATATATATATATATATATATATATATATATATATATATATATATATACTAGCAATAACCAGTCAACATTGACAGGTTATTAATTATAGTGTGTTGTATCTGTTACATGTATTACAGACGGTACTATCACTACTTTGGTCATCTCATTGCAGGCGACCGTCATTAGATATTTGTAGTGAAAATTATATGGATGTATTAAATATGAAGACATGGAGTAACCTTACCTTAATGACATGTGGAGCAGTGATAATGATCTAATGGACCGTAAATTGACTAAATAACTAACATTTCTTTTATGACAACATGTCTCGTAATTGTTCGTGCATCTTTTAAAATCTTGCCCTGGTCGACTTACTGCCTCTGAGAAGCCATGGTCGACTTACTGCTTCTGAGAACAACATTTGAAGTTTGATGAAACTCCAGTTCATGTACTGTTTATCAATTGTGTTGTTGCCTTCTTTCCATAATCAAACTGTTCATGCACACCTTCATTTGCGTACTTTTTCTATTTTCGGGAGAGTACATATAAGGGGAAACAATACAATTATTGTCTAACTTTCAACCACAGTTGCACCCCCTTAGCTGTGGTTGAAAGTTAATGTACTCTCTCGAAAAAAGAAAAAGTGCGCAAATGACGGTGTGCAAAATGTGACTGACCGACCGACCAACCGAAGTACTTACGGCGGGTATTATGGTAGTGAATATAGCTTAATCAACATACATTTATACATAGCATGCTGATGTAATTATATTTCAGTATAAAACAGTAATTTTACCAGTTATAACTACGACTGTTTTTAACAACATAAACATTTTACAACCAAGAAACGTAAACTAACATTGCTTTCAGAACCATTATACATCGTCTGCGCCTACATCTTCATAACAGACGTCAACTGTAATTAATGTTTACATTTATGTAAAAGTAAACGTACTAATCACAAACATTTACATACTTCAACCAATGGCCACTTGAGTACGACCTGTTTTATAATGTCAGTTGTGTATTTTTCAGATTGTCTTTGAGAGCGGGAACACGTCACGTAACTTTTCAGTGGCCGTGGGTAATATCAACATTGGATTATCCACAGTAGAATGTAGATCAACGAAATCGACCTTGGTGACAACCGTCACGTCGATGTCAAACACGGCCAACAGAATGAAACCTGATATCATCACGACATTTACAGCAGCGTTACAAACTAATACTAAGACAACCACATCATCATCGTTCGTGCTACAAAATGGTACTTTATTAGCAACACCAACCTCAAAAGCGCGTTTATCAACTGCCAGTGCGTTACCAAATTCTTTAATGGCATTATTAACATCTGCCTTCTCGTCAAGAACTGTTACATTTGCAGCATTAAATCCAAATCCCTTTCTTCATCCACAAAGATCATCTACCTTTAAGCAAGCAACAGTAGCAGTAAATAAATTAACACCATCACCGACCACTATTCCTCCATTAGTAACTTTAAATTCACAATTAAAACTATTATTAGTTCCACTAAGAGTAAGACGATTAGCCAGTGATAAGTCTACAAAATCAACACTAGTACTAACTCTTACTGATTCCAAAACAAATATTACCACACACACAACAACTACCTCGGCACCAACAACAATCCATGCTTTCTCATCTACGCCAACCCGTGCAGATACAAGAATGACATCTGCCCCACCAATACCCAATGCACCAAAAGCATCACCTGCACCAACAACAACCTCTGCAACAACAACAACCTCTGCAACAGCAACCTCTGTAACAACAAAAACTCCTGCACCAACAACTACCTCTACACCAACAACAACCTCTACGCCAACAACAACCTCTGCAACAACAACAACAACCTCTGCAGCAACAAAAACTCCTGCACCAACAACCACCTCTACACCAACAACCACCTCTACACCAACAACAACCTCTGCAACAACAACAACAACAACTGCAACAATAACAACCTCTGCAACAGCAACAACAACCTCTGCAGCAACAAAAACTCCTGCATCAACAACTACCTCTACATCAACAACAACCTCTGCAACAACAATAACCCCTGCACCAACAATAACCCCTGCACCAACAACAACTCCTGCACTTATAACAACCTCTCTACCAACAATAACATCAGCCCCAACAATTCATGAACCAACAACAACCTCTGCAACTACATCAACCTCTGCAGGAACAACAACAATCAGTGTACAAAAAACAACTTCTGCACCAATAAAAACCTCTGCACCAACAACAACGTCTGCACCAATAACAACCTCTGCACCAACAACAACTTCTGCACCAATAACAATCTCTGAACCAACCTTAATGCCAGCGACAATAATTCCTGAACCATCAACAACCTCTGCATCAACTACAATCTTCCCACCAACAACATCCTCTGCACAAACAACAACTTCTGCACCAACAACAACCTCCGCACCAACAACAATCAATGCACCAACAACAACCTCTACACCTGCAACAACCTCTGTACCAATAACAACTTCATCACCAACAATTCTTGAACAAACAACAACCTTTGCGTCCATAACAACCTCTACACCAACAACACTCTCTGCACTAACAACAACTCCTGCATCACCAACAAGCCCTGTACTAACAGAAACCCTAGAACCAACGCCAACCTCTGTACCAACAACAACTCCTGCACAAACAACTTCTTCACCAACAAAAAGCCCTTCAACTGCAACCATTCCTGCATCAACAACAACAACAATTACTGTAGCAACAACAACTACCGCTATACCAATAACAACCACTTCACCAACAACAACCCCTTCATCAACAACAACCCCTTCACCAACCCCTTTACCAACAACAACCCCTTTACCAACAACAACCCCTTTACCAACAACAACCCCTTCACCAGCAACAACCCCTTCACCAACAACAACCCCTTCACTAACAACAATCCCTTCTCTAACAACAACCCCTTCACCATCAACGACCCCTTCACCAAAAATAACCCTTTTACCAACAACAAGCCCTTCACCAACAACAAGCTCTTCACCAACAACAACCCCTTCACTAACAACAACCCCATCACCAACAACAACCCCTTCACCAACAACAACCCCTTCACCAACAACAACCCCATCACCAACAACAACCTCTTCACCAACAACACCTTCACCAACAACAACTCCATCACCAACAACAACCCCATCACCAACAACAACCTCTTCACCAACAACAACCGCTTCACCAACAACAATTTTTTCATCAACAACAACCCCGTCAACAACAAACCCTTCACCAACAACAACCTCTTCATCAACAACACCTTATTCACCAACAACAACCCCATCACCAACAACAACCCCATCACCAACAACAACCCCTTCACCAACAACAACCCCTTCACCAACAACAACCCCATCACCAACAACAACCTCTTCACCAACAACACCTTCACCAACAACAACTCCATCACCAACAACAACCCCATCACCAACAACAACCTCTTCACCAACAACAACCGCTTCACCAACAACACTTTCTTCATCAACAACAACCCCGTCAACAACAAACCCTTCACCAACAACAACAACCTCTTCACCAACAACACCTTCTTCACCAACAACAACCCCATCACCAACAACAACCCCATCACCAACAACAACCCCTTCACCAACAACAAGCCCTTCACTGACAACAACCCCATTATTAACAACAACCCCTTCACTAACAACAACAACCCCTTCTCTAACAACAACCCCTTCACCAACAACAACCCCTTCACTAACAACAACCCCTTCACCAACAACAACCCCTTCTCTAACAACAACCCTTTCACCAACAACAACCCCTTCACCAACAACAACACTTTCTCTAACAACAACCCCTTCACCAACAACAACCCCTTCACCAACAACAACCCCTTCTCTAACAACAACCCCTTCACCAACAACAACCCTTTCACTAACAACAACCCCTTCACCAACAACAACCCCTTCTCTAACAACAACCCTTTCACCAACAACAACCCCTTCACCAACAACAACACTTTCTCTAACAACAACCCCTTCACCAACAACAACCCCTTCACCAACAACAACCCCTTCTCTAACAACAACCCCTTCTCCAACAACAACCCTTTCACTAACAACAACCCCTTCACCAACAACAACCCCTTCTCTAACAACAGCCCCTTCACCAACAACAACCCCTTCACTAACAACTACCGGTCTAACAACAGTAACAACACAAGAAGCAGGATATTCATCAACCATCAACACACACAACACAACTCTGTCAAATGCGGAGATATCAAACCACTCTATTACCTCTTACACGCCCATGAGAACATCACAATACAGTGTACCTTTAACAGAACCTTGGAACGTTACCGACGTACCGGTACGAAACACATCACAAACTTCAACTCCCGAGTTTATTTTCACAATCCAGTCTAGCAACAGCAGTCTTACACGGGCCACTACTTCAGTGGTTGCAATTACACAGAATGCAACGGAATTTCCAAGCAGTAATATGACTTCACCGAACATTATACAAACAACTGAAGCTTCAGACAATACAACAGCGTGGTTACAAAGTAACAGTTCCATAAACTACAAAACAGAAACGTCTGAAATTATAACGATAACTACAACGGCTTCAGACTCTAGCAGTCTAGCACAAAATGCGTCAGAAACATCTGAAGTTCTCGAGAATACAACACAATCTTTCAACAGTAGCAGTACCACACCGAACACAGCGGAAACGGCTGAAAGTGGCTCAAATAATGGGTGGAATGAAGGAGTGGAAATTGCAACCATCGTCGTGGTATCATTTTTTGGTGCGACAATTATTATTGTGGGCTTTGTGTGTTTATGCAAGAGAAGACATAATCACAGAGGGAAATATGTAACCAATATGTCACACTTAGAGACAGGTACCGTTTCAAACAGCAGTTTTCCCTTGCGTCCGTTTAGAACTGAAACATGATTGAAACACTTTATTAATATAATCACCACATGGAATTCGCTATTAGGAATGGTCGAAATTAAAGTGGACTGTTAGGACATCGGCTGGCAGTTTAAAAAGTAATTATGAAAGCTATAAAAATAATCCCTAAGTCACTAGACCAAAAGGCAGAGTGTTTGCACTTATGCCTTAATAACCCAAGGACCGTGTGTCTTTGCTGAAAGAGGCGAGTCTCATCAAACGAGGCAAACCCCAGATGGGCATGATCAAAGATGTATACAACGTTAAACTTTGGCTTAAGACAAATTTAGCACTATCTATGTATCAACGGAGAAGAGGAAGGCAAAGAAAATCCTGGGCTGATAACATCAAAGAATGGGCAGGACACGGTTTTTCCACACTTGTACGCATTGCTGAGGATAGAGAGCAGTGGAGGACCCTGTCTGCTGATGCTTCCACCATGGCACCCCTACGACCCATGACGGGTTACGGGTTGAGATGATGATGATGATAAATCAACTAGCCCCGTGTAACTCCCAGGGGTCTCTGAAGAGACCACTGCACCCTGAAGCGTGTCGTACAAGGCGTCTAATGTGAGGTTGTGAGTGGGGCTGGCAACTTTATCATGTAAAACAAGTTACCACAGAAACCACCGCTTAAAGAGCACGTGATTGCTTGAAGCAGGTTTCCTGCAATGGGACCAGTTGCAGTGGTGGCTCCATGCTTCGTAAGGTAGGGTGAGCACCTGTCTTCTTTACCCCGGAATTGTCCTCTTTTCATCTTAAGATTGAGCGTTCTGGTGCCTTTTTTCAAAAGTGCATTTTGTCCGGCTTTTGGGGAAATTCAGCATGACTTAGATTAGGTCTATCTTATGCAAGTAATTTCATGAAGGAGTATTTTTACAAGTAAATATTGAACGAATTGAAAGAAATGTCGTCCAGTTGTTCTAAACTGTGTTAAATCTGTGATAGACATTCTAAAGCAGCACTTGTGTCAGAGTCTTTGCCCTTAAAGATTCCGAAAACGCTTGTTGAAAAACGAAAAGATGGACTTGACAGTTTGTGTGACACGTTTCATGATGATAACAAATGCCTGTACATCAGTTGTTTAGAAGACTTTATGGATGAAACCTTTAGAAGATTTCCCATATTTTTCATGAATGACCTTGCACGAAGTACCAACATAGAATATATGCAAGCTTCTGGTCAATATTTAATTGATAAAGATGTTGCATTTGACTACGCAAGTGCTGTGGTCAACTTAACAATCCGACAACATTTGTTGAAAATAACATTAATAATGAAGGATTTATTCGTGAGAAATGAATCAAAATTTACAACAGTCAATAAAAATTGAATTTCATGCTGAACTTCTAATGACCTCACAACATTTCTTTGCGGCACCAGATCACAACAGACGCGTGGACAGTTTTATTTCATTGATGGAAAGTCGCTGGACAAAATACAGAAACATTTTCTATGTGGATTCCATCAATGGAATTTTGCTTCCGTATTATAATTCTTTAAAAGTATTATGCTGTCAATTCCATGATTGTTTGAAAATAAATACTGAATTGTTGAATAAGACAATGTCCGCAATAAATAAATAAATAATATTAACATAATAATAACAATAATAATAGTAATAACAATAATAATAGTATTACTTTTATCAACACTGACTAACATTTGGAAAGTTAATTTCTGAGGTTAAAATAATTTTAAAAAACATACATTTTAAAGGACGTTTTATTTCTAATGTTTTCTAACTTTTATAAAACTAGCTCTAGTCATGCATTAATAGATTGAAATTAATAAGTCCTCTTTTTAGTCCTACTTTTTAGCGTGTATTGTCCTCTTTTTTACGTCAAAAGTCAGAAAACGTCCTCTCTTTGTTAAAAACGACGTGGTCACCCTACCGTAAGGAGCTCAAAGTAAAATGATGCTGATGATATATCTCAATAGTCCACAAATCCAATGTACAAATGTACCTCAAAAACGATCACAACATTCAAGGTGTTTCAGACTTTAATAAGTGGGTGCTTATGGAGAATCCAAAGATTAAGTAGGGATGACATGATCAGCAGCGTGGAACTAATGGACAGAACAAGACAAATATCAATGGAGCAAGAAGTTAGGAAACTACTGTTATCGTTGATCAGAATCGACATCACGGCACTCCGGGGAAACCCCTAGGTGCTCAGTCTGCCTCAGCAAATGTCATTAAAGATTACATAACACCACAACGTCTTTTATATTTGGTCATGCGCCCTAGCATAACCGATGGACACGTGTCTGGGTTGAACGCTGAATGGGGCGTCTCGCCAAACCGAGGAAAATGTTATTTTTGAAAAAATCAAAACATTTCGGAGGGTATGACTGCTAATTGTTCCCGTAGTTGTATACACGCCGGATGTCTCCTCTCATACTTCCCTCCCTGCTAGTCCTACATTCGATGCCAAATTTCAACAGTCTTAGCCTTGTAGATTCAATTTTTGCAGATATTCTCTAACAAGCGATTATCAGTTATCCTTAGCATCTCTCCCCATTCCATATCCAGTGGTCCCACTATGGGTGCTCTCGAAGCTAGTCTGTCAGCTCTCTCATTACTGCGTATCCCTGCATGAATAGGACAGTAGATCCGTAGTATTACCGAAGACTCAAAGCTTTTATGTATGTTTTCCATTCATGCCGTAGCCATCCATTCTGGACCTTCCGAATCATGGACAAAATAACTGCTTTGGTTTCAGACAGCCACCGAAGGGCCGCAGTAGCTGCCTCTATCTCCATTCTCATGCTGGAGGTTGATGTCATGTAAGTTCCGCTCTGTTCAGTGACGACTCTGCCCTTTATTCTCGCAGAGAAGCCCCAACCTGATTTCTCACCACGGAGTACAGACCCATCAGTGTGCACAATGGCATCATCATTCCTGGCATGATTACCTACCAGTTGATTAATCTTCAGGTCTACTTTCCCACTGCCCCGAGCTCTGCACTCTCTGCCAAGGCTGATGATGACCTGCTGGTAGCTTGTCAAGTTCTCACCTGACTTACTCCACTCCTCCCCTTTGGATATATTGTCAACAGTTGTCACCCGCCAAATCGCAGCCTCTGTCTGTGCCATCCATGACATGCCTCTCTTTATTCTTGTTCCCTTGATGTCAGCTATGTTCCCAAGAATGAGTGTCTTTTGTCTATGGTTATCCGCATATGCTTTTTCCTGGGCCATCACATACCTGGATCTAATCAAAGCAACCCGAGCATGCACCTCATCATCACAATTTTTTATCACGCATTGTATCACGCATACAGACTATACGCATCCCTTCATTTTGAATGCGTTCCAGTCGTTCACATTGTGATACTGAGAAAACTATGTTGATATTGGATAGGACACAATAAACACAGAGAAAACTATGTTGGTATTGGATAGGACACACAATGAGAAAACTATGTTGGTATTGGATAAGACACATAAAGAGAAAACCAGGTGCTGGCAATACAAGACAGTTCTAATCCTGGAATACCCAGTGTAAAAGAAATAGTCACAGGTAAAGGGTATTCCCATAGCAGATACTGACGTAGGGAAGTGAGATGTTAGAGACTTCACTATTCTAGGTTCAGTATCGTGAGGTGGGGTTACCAGTTCCCTTCCTCGCTGCCTTTTCCTTCCCTAATTTAAAATTAAAATCAGGTACCCATATACATCTGGGTAGACTGGAGCATTATGCCAGTGATTCGAACCGGAAACCTTTGCCGCTAAAGGCCAGCGCTCGAAGCACACTGCCAATCGACACTCAAAAGAAATAGTAAGAAAGTTAAAAAGTCACCGACAATGAATTTGGAAGCAGATGGTAAAAATGTAAAGAAAACATAGATGTTGAACACGATGGGAGAGCTTAGAGTGACCTGACTGAGTGTCTATGATCTGCAGGAAGCTCGAGAATAGCGATACTGTATAATGATAACTTCTTCTGTTTAGCCGCTAGGAACGTTCGTTGATCTCAGATGTTCGAGATTTTTTCGGGATTGGCATGTGGGCGTGTCCACTGTGTGTAGCGTATTTTTAAAAATTAAATAATCTCCATGTTCAATTGTATTTTTTTTTTTTTTTTTTTTTTGTATTGATAATTCATTTGTGTGTTATAAAATGCATCTAGCTAAAAATCAATTAAGTTGTCATTTTTATTTTAGATCTACCATGATAGTGCTACCGCCGTTTGAATACAGGCGTATTAAGTCTTCATAATGTTTGTACATACATCTTCTCTCGGTCATTACAGCTCTCATTATATAGACTATTCGCTTACATTCATGGTTCAAGGATTCATGAAAGATTGTAAGAGAACTCAACTTATTTATCGTATATCTTCTAGAAAAACAGAATAATGTTCACCATTTATCATAACCTGTCGACCAGGCGCCCTGTGCAGCTCCTGGTGAAAAACGTGGGGTTGGAGGTGGGGGGCCTCTCTGAGGAGACAAATAAAGAATTGAACTACTGCTTCCTCAGACATGTCGTCATGTTGCAACTATTATCAGGTCGTGCATGTGTTGGCGATTGTGACAGCGCCTATTAATATGATGAACTCAATTTTTTTTTAGGAGGGGGGGGGGGGGGGGGGGGGGCTCACGGTAATTAGTATGGATGTATCCAGCAATCGGTCACCTCACCTCACCTCCTAAAACTAAGACCTGACAAAATGAAGTCTCTAACACTTCACCTTTCTACGGCAGTATCCAATACTGAGCTACCTCGTTAGACCTTGAGTAACGTCTTCCAGACGTTGTTGTTATGGATATGTAGGTCTCTAAAAATCAGGGGTTTTTTTTCGCACCAAAACCTTCACGCGATCTTGCAGTGATGGCTTCTGTAGCTGTTTTACATGATGGCAGCCTCTTGAACAACTTCATATTAGTCTACGACGTGCCTGGAGGAGCAATAGGAATATTCTTTCATTGTCTCATCAGAGAACCCCGGGAACCACAAGTGGTAACTACATGACCACGACCAAACAAACAAACAAAATTACAAAGTGCGAAGAGCATTCACTGAAATAGACGATGTCATTAACTTGAGAATTTCCTTTCTGAGATAAACAAACTTGGATAGTGACCTTTATTTAATTAGTAATTCATTAAGTTTACAGCACACAGGAATTGGTTGTCTGTTACCAACACTAGACGCTATAATGAAGTTAAGAACGCTAAGGTTACTCTGAAAGAGAAAAGAAAAAAAAAACATGATTAACGATTGAAATACTTCTTTCATTTTGAGATTGTATGTGCAATATCCAAGGTCAGTAAGCAGTTACATCTCTTTTTGGTTTCTCTTGTGTAGACTAGCTCCCTGGAAGGACATGATTGGTTGCCTATAATTGGTAAAATATGGGTTGTGCATTCAGTTTGATTACAGATGTGCAGATAGAAACACAGATCAGGTGCAGTTTTGTAAAGGGAAAGTAAATGGTCCGTCCTTCATGTCACTTTCATGTTTAACTGTTGTCATCTTCTATTTATGCTTAGCACAGTCTGTTACCATAGGTGACGTTGATTACAAAGTTTTCTTGTAAAACGTATCATCTGCTTTGAATTTGTCTTTCATATGTCCTGTTGTATGGATTATTAGAGAACGGTATTAAAATGATTCATCACAACACATTATTTTTGTTTCAACCACATTTATTGCTACTCACACACATACAGGCACCACTCACACGCATTACAAATTAACTTGGTTATAATAATTCAAGGTGTACCATATGGGTAAATCTGCGAACTGTGTCGCCACGCACCCGTGTGTTACAAATTAACTTATACTGTTCAAAAAAAGAAACGCATAGCTACTGAAGGCACACACATAGCCATAATTTTGACATTCAATACCTTTTTTAATGTAATGAGTTAATTGTTCAAATTGCACACAAGAATACATTAGGGTTCAATCAATCAATTGACAGTTGTTTTGCATCTGGGTCACGAGAGGTTTTTGGCGTACGGGCTTTCCCGTTAGTATGGTGTGTGGCCTCCTCTTGCATTGATCAGCGGCTGGCATCTCCTGGGCATGGCTGCGATCAGACGTCTGATGGGGGCCTGTGGGATGGCTGCCCACTCTTCCTGGAGTGCCTGGAACAGATCACGACGATTGGCTGGAGCAACGTCTCGGCGACAAACACGTCTATGCAGCTCATCCCACAGGTGCTCAATCGGACTCATGTCTGGAGACAGGGATGGCCAGGGAAGGGTGAGAATGTTGTTGGCAGTCAGGAACTGCGTGGTCAACCGTGCACAATGGGGTCTAGCGTTGTCCTGTTGAAACACAGACCTTTGGGCAGCCAAATGTGGGGGGACATGGGGTCGAAGAATTTCATTGACGTATCGTTGCGCATTCAAGCCTCCTTCAATGTGCACCAATTGACTCCTTCCGTTGTAACTGATCATTCCCCACACCATTGCACCTCCACCACCGTGCGGCGGAGCTTCATCAACGCAATTTAGGGCAAAACGTTCATTTCGCCTACGGTAGACCCTATGCCGTCTATCATGACGCTGCAACAAATAGAAAGATTCGTTAATAAACCAGACACGTCTCCATTGATTGTCAGCTGCCCAGGGACGATGCTGGTTGGCCCAAAGAAGTCGATTTTGGCGATGGCGGCGCGTAAGGACAGGTCTTCGGTAAGGTCGTTGTGCCCAAAGTCCAGCGTCATGTAGTCTATTCCGGACAGTTTGATCAGACACATGACGTCCTGCAGGCTATGACTGGGCAGTTGAGGAAGCTGTTGTAAACCTGTCTCTGAGGTGACGAAGCCGAATAAAGCGATCCCCCGCTGCTGTTGTCACTCTGGGTCGTCCACTGCAATGCCGGTCTTCAACTGAGCCAGTGGCTGGGAACCGGTGCCAAAGTCGACTGATGGTACTCTGATGCAAGTTTAGATGCCTGGCAACCTGACTTTGACTTTCGCCTGCATGCAGTCGGCCAATAGCAATGTTCCTTAAATTTATCGATAGAGACGCCATAAATGTCTGCTTGAAAATGAACTGAATTTTTTTTGTATAGCGTTATCCTTTTATAGGGTTTCAGTTGCGTAGCCAGTGAATAGTGTTCACCCCAAATTTTGTTGCTTTCACGTGCGCGCAACATGAGCTGTGGTAAAAAATTGCGTCATAAACACTATTGACCAATGTGTTGTAACGATTACAAAAACGAACGCAATTCAGGTCAACACGTGCATTTGACACTGTAAAGAACATTTGAGGCTGGTTTTTATATACCCTAGCACCAAATTTTACTTACAAACTCATAAAAACGAGCCCTCGGATAGCTATGCGTTTCTTTTTTTGAACAGTATATAGTTATATTAATTCAAGGCGTACCACATCGGAAAATGTGTGAACTGTGTCACCACACACCACACACCACACACCCGTGTGTTAATCATTTTCCTTTTCGCTCACTATGCAGTATGAAGCCACCACTGCAGCTGACCCCCCCCCCTCACGAGAAGCCTGCACAAATAATTCACGTGCTGTTACAGCAGTAGTTTCTGTAGTATTTTCTTGTACATAATGAGACTGCCAGCTCTGTGTACAGCGCATTATTACTCGCCTTGTACAACAGGTTTGGGAAGCAGTTGTCATGTTCCTTCTTTGTCTCATTAGAGACCTCCCGGGAACTACACAGGTCCACCCGTGTGTTACCCGGGTCAAAGAGCGAGCAAAGAATATTAGCACTGTTACCTGCCAGATAATGTCGTAGAAGGCGACCAAGGAGTTTTCGGAATAGGGCCGGCCACTTTATCCTGTAAAAACTTAAATACGTAAGTTAATCTCAAGGGCAGTAAATAAAAAGGCAACTGTTGCATACATATTTTTGAATGCACAGATTACAAATGTCGATATGTCTATTTAATATGGAAAATATATTGTTGTATTTAATTGGGTACGAAAATGCTTTCTTTTGTAAAAATGACAGATAATCCATGTTTGATTTATACGTTTGATTATATGGATAATCTCCCTTGATATTGATCGGGCGTAAGAATACTTATATTTTGGCATTCATCATTTGTCATAGCCAGAAAATAGATTGATCGTTCTTAGAATGTTTATGACCTGAATTCATATGTATTACATATTATTAGTGCAAGTAGATTCAGTCCTGTATTGTATATTTTGTATGGGTAGGCAGGACTATATTCTTTATGCCGCACTAGCGGAGGTATTGGTTGTCTTGGCGAGTCGTGATGAGTTCCGATATTGCCGCCTACAATGGCTGGTCACGCATTTCCAGGGTTGGTCCTTTCTAGAGTGGAAAATGATTTATGAAGTGATTTCTTCAGTAGGAGATTGTGTCTCTACAAGATTATAGTGTTAGAGACTCTCCTCATGTACTGTATTATGTACTATTCGGACTCAAGGTAAATCGACTCCCTTTTGACGATCTCCTTATGGTTAGACCTAGATGAAGCAACGTATTTTCGTGCATCGTTGGTCGTTTAACTAGATATTGTTGTAGATGACAGGTTCCATCAGCGCTTATGTCTTCATGAAGTAACCTTCTGACAAAGGGACTGTATGGTAACTCTGGAAAGTTATACTTATTCAAGTTTTGAATCAACTTTGGCTGATGATTATTCTTCTGCTGGGCGAGTGAGCGAAAGCTCAGGGAAGGAGGCCATTTTTTGTATTCCTGTCATCATTATAGATCACTGTCCAGAGAACGGATCGTGTATCTTACTATTCGGACAGTGGCATGGAGATCTCATTTATATGAAAACCCCTTATCGTGGTTTCACAGTATGATATAAACATTGAATATAAGCAACCTAAGAACTTAGCAAGGGAAAGAAGGTTCGTCCATCGAACTCTTCAGTTGTTTACCGATCCGCCTTTACTGACGCGTTTAGTCAGATAGGGGATGCGGCTATAATGTATAACAACATTGAATGCTGTTTTGTACCACCCATTATATTTGAATGTTTCATGACATGGGATCTACTATTCATGCCTGAAGATTGATGTGTCAACATGTACTTATGATCTATTCGTTCTGTCCCAGTATGTGCGTCTGAATAAACTGTATGAAAAGATTCCAGCAGTCTGCATTGGTGCCTTATAGACATGAGTGAATGAGTGCTTTAGATTGGTCAAGATACGAACATTCCATCATTCGCGTTAATAACACTCTACACTCTCACTCCATATTTACACCATCCTGCGTCGGTTGAATTGACCAAGTTAAGGGCCTGCTCCTCCTGGAGCCTTAGAAGGAAACAAGTTCCTGCACCCCACTTTTACAGCTGTCTTTGCCTTCCCTAACTCAGGACCAGAGTGAGTTACCCATTTACAGCACCGCTGGGTAGACTGGAGCATGCCTGGTATCAATTAACACTACAGTGGGTAGTGACATTTTACAGTCCCTTACAAGTTCGTTTCGACTTTTTACAGTGGTGAGCCAGATTCCTGGGTCCAGCCTTCGCAGTCTTGTTATTGAGAGTCATTTACAGTTACAAGAACGTTTGTTTGACCACATCAACACCAGTAGGACAGCTATACAGTCGATGTCAGCTTGACCTGTTCTGTTCAAGCGTATACAGTATCTGGGTCAGTACTTGTTGACATTCTTCAGCGTACAGTCAGGGTTACAAAGAAATGATTGTTTGGCCTGCTCAAGAAGAATTGCAGTATTGTTGACATTCTTTCACAGGTCAGCGCTTGGTGACATTTTGTGGTACAGACATTGTCTATGTCAAGGAGACATACACAGTTGAATACTTTGAAGGCCATAAACTGTTTTGCTGTTACAGTATTGTTGACATAAAGACGCATAGATTTCATCGGTGGATCTTCTAGTGTGCTTGAAGAAAATTGAACACTGTAATAGTTTAGAAACAAACCTATTATTTAATAAAGTTGCAAGCTATTTTATTAAAAGCTAAGCCCTCTCTGCAACACATCACATTGCCATATTATTTGATAATATTATATGCATTTATGCTATTTATGTTTACATGTTTATATGTGATATTTGTTTGTACTCTGCGGGTTGTTGTTTTGGTTGGGCGGTGTCACACAACAAAGTATCCCACGTAATAGAGGGTGTGACGTACGTCTAGTTTGACAAGTGAATTCTCCCTGATATGATGGATGATTTAAAGGGACTTTTAGCTTTTCATAACATTAGAACCCCTGAACATTTGTTGTAACTTTTCGTTTGCCAGAACTCATTCCACCGGGACTCATTTTGTAGGCGGCACGAGATCAAAGAGACAGACTGAGGGATTTCAGGGGTGACTATCGGCGTTATCAAAGACAGTAGTGGTCCCTGCTACGAGACGCAGTTGCTTGCCGCTATTTTCGCGTCTCGGTGTCAATCGTAGAACCGAGCGAACGGGGAAAGCGAAACGGGCAGCAGCGAGCGGATACGAAGACCAGGGGGCGGCTTCTTCTCTTGATTTGGCGGTCAGATCCCCAAAAGTTCGTGAGATCAAATAAGCTGTCAAGTTTATCATGTCCCACTCAACTTACATTCCATTTTAGCTAAATAGACCATGAAGACTAGACACGTTATTATTCGCTGGCCAGAACTTGATAGAAGCACTAGCGATATTTGAAATCTTGCTAGATTATCCCATGGATTTTCATTTATATTTGCAGTGAATTCTATCTCTGTGCAAAGCGGTAATATATATATTGTGTAAAGTGATCAGTGGTCTAGTTCATTCATTATATTTCATTGGATTTTGTGTTAATTTAAACCTATTAAATTTAACCGTCTCAATAGTTCCAGTTGTAAATATAATGATCTATCTATTATATTATTTCAAAAGATAATAGATGCTTAAATTAACTTTTAAAGTCGCGAAGGAATTTATAATTAATAAATTCAATTAAGTCCTAGTTTTATAGATGTGTGTTTTTAACCACTAGAACTCGCGCAGTGTTTATTAAATACATAATTAAATACTCGAGTGTATTATAGGCTTAACGGGAAATTTATCGCGCGCTTAGAAGATTATTTGATTTTTTAAAGTATGATTATGTTGTTATGGGTTTTCTATCTTTTTCTCTAGATTGATCACCTTTTGCAATCCCAGCAATAACGAAATCTTTCAGAGTTTCCATACTCGGTTCTTAAACTTCCAGACAGTTTGATGAGACATTTTTTTAAAGTAAATCTTGTGGTGGTCCGGTACGGCCTAGCTAACATAATTACATGAAAGAAAGCCTACCCAAGATCATTTGATTATTATCATCAAATTAAATCTGTAAGATAAACTGGAAGATGAACAGCGCCAGTAGCGATATCATATTTACTGTTTACTGTGAGAGATTACCGATTTACCTGACTGTGACCGAGCAGAGTTTTTCCTCACTGGATTAAAAAAACTTTCCCGGTCAGTGACTATATCACGCAGTGAAGGATTATACCATCACCTCATTTTTCACCCCTATGTCGAACTGCGTCAGTGCCATCCCATAGACTCGTTTCTTTATAATAAAACACAAGAACTCTTAGAACTTCAAGTCCGGCGATAAGCGGGAATATTTGCTCTCAGTGAATCCTCGCATTATCTGGGGCGGGACATAGAAGGACTAGACAGTTGTCATACGTCAAGGGTTAATTATTGTGTTTATCATTCTAAGGGATTGTCTGATGCTGCAACTCGGTAAGTGTGTGGTGTATATGAGTGTGGATCCGCACAGTGTGTATGAATGACAGGAGATTTAATTTTTTTGCAACAAACCATTTTGTTAACTTGCCTACCGGGTAATACGTTTTCTGTATACCCGGCATTGTTCCTTTAGTGGGATAATTTGTTAACTCTGTTTCATCCCCCCCCCCTTTTTTTTCTTTGCTTAGTAAAGGGAAGACACCAGTTGGGATAACAGTATTTTTTGTCTACCACCATAACTAATTTGGTAACACCTCTTTTCAGAGTAATTAACTTCACTGTTAGGTTAACGTACCCGTGTTCCTGATATTATCTATCTCTGGACTGGGTTTATCTTTGTCTAATAAGCGGGAAGGGCTTAGTCGATACCAATCTTCTTCACCCCTCCCAAATTTGTTATTTGCATTTGTGTACTTATGATAATTTATGTAATACCTGATATTTGTTAGTGATTGATGTTTAAAGTGAATAAAATCACATAAACTCATTTAGTACGGTGTTGGACATACCCACAGCCCAACCTTTCCCCGATTCGTTTAATATAGTTTGTATCTACATCGTCTGTGTGTGTGAAAAACACCAAATCGGTGTGCGCGCAGATGCGAGTCTGGAAAACTGGCAAATAATTGTTTGACCAGGAGAGCGGAAGAGAAGATTGAGAGAAGCGATTTGTCGTAAATAAGTCTGTCTTTACTCTCCTCCAGCACGCTGTGAAGCAACTATTTAATATCTACATTTTCTATCACTGAGCTTTCCACCATCATTTTCCACTCTAAACCGGACCACTATTTCTACGACTCTTTTCTCTCAAAATAAATTTACGACAGAGGGTCTGATGTGTGCGTTTCCATAGGTGCAATTTTCTTGATTGAAAATTTGCTGCGACAGCTGTTGCTATTAGTGTTAGCTGTGAAGACTGTACTCATTGTTGTTTTTGTAATATTCCTCTGTTCTTTAGTTTGTTTTGATTTGTTTGTAATTTGTTGGTCTACCCTTTTCTATTTTTGATTTCTATAAACAATTTATATTCATACACTGTGGCGTTATTTGTCTTGTTATCTTATTGCAGTTATCATCACAGATTCTGTGATCATTTTCTTTGATTTTTCCTATTTAATTTAATTTGATTTCTGCAAATGTTTTCATATTGTCTTTTCTTGTTTGTCCTTTGTAATGTCTTGAGTTGACATATGATATATGAGGTATAGTTGAATACACTTATAGTACAGACCAGTACTTATGATCATTGATTACACTAAGAAAGTGCACAAGACCTTTGTAAGGTTTGTCTCCCACAGTGATTGGGATAGGAAATATTATTTTCCACAGGTACTCAAGTGATCATTGATTACATTAAGGAAGTATACAAGACCTTTGTAAGGCTTGTCTCCCACAGTGTTTGGGATATACATATATTTTTTTCCACAGGTACTCAAGTTATCATTGGTTATATTATAAACAAAATAACCATACAAGGTTTTCACTAAGACTAAGTCTATAGTATAGACTTGTCTCCCATGAAAGTGAAATAAGGTAATTTATTTACTTTTTCAGGTTTCTGATTTAATAAGACAGGATGTCTACATTAGATTACTTTATTACACAAGGGAAATCCCTTGATAAGACTGGCAAAGAATTAGAAGAATGGACAACTGCTCAATTCTCTATGGTATTGAAGGCAGAAGAAAAAAGATTAGAAGCTGCTGCTGAGGAAAGAAAAGCTGCTGCAGAAGAGAGAAAACTTCAAATAGAAGAAAAAAGATTAGAAGCTGCTGCTGAGGAAAGAAAAGCTGCTGCAGAGGAGAGAAAGCTTCAAAAAGAAGAAAAAAGATTAGAAGCTGCTGCTGCTGCTGAACAAAAAAGATTAGAAGCTGCTGCTGCTGCTGAACAAAAAAGAATAGACAGAGAAACTGAACAAAAAAGAATAGACAGAGAAACTGAACAGAAAAGATTAGACAGAGAAGCTGAGGCTGCAAAAAGAAAACAAAGATTGGAAATTGAGAAACTGAAAGCTGAGTTGGCAAAATTAGACAAAGAAGCTGAACAGTGGCAGAGAGAAGATGAAGATAGACTCTTAGCTTTGGAGTTGAATGTATTAAAGAAAACGATAAATGAGCTTCAAAGTGACAAGAAAGCTCTTATTGATAAGTTATCAGCAGTGAATTATGAAAATACAATATTAAAGGATAAAATGATGATGTTGACAGAAGATAATAAGAAAGTATATGACTCTTCTCTTAGTCAGAAGAAAAAGTTAGAAGTTGAAGTGAGCTTAATGAAGAACAATCATCTTAATAAAGAACAGTCTCTTATTAGTGAGCTTGAACAAGTAAAAGTGGACTAAGAGAAATTAAAAGTGGAGGCTGAGAAACACAAGAAGATATATAATGATAAACTCACTAATCTATTGAGTCAGAATGTGTTTCTAAGCCGACAACTAGAAGAAAAGAATTTAATATCTCAGGAGGAGATTAAGGTGTTTAAGAATAATAAGGATATGGAGATTCAGTCACTGCAACTGGAGTTGACACAGTTGAGAGCGAAGAAAGAAAATGATGAAAAGATTGATAAACTGATGACTACTCATCATAGTGCTATGGAAGCACTGAAACTTGAACTTGTTCAAGAAAAGACTAAGGTTCTAGAAACTACGTCTCAGATGACAGAATTGAGAACAGATCTCAAATATAGTATTGCTAGAGAGAAAACTCTTGTATCTCAGTTACGTGTTACAAAGTTAGATTATAACTGGGAAGTGAGAACTAATGAGAAAACTCAGAAAGCTTTTTCTAGAGAGAAAGCTTTGGCAGAAGTGGAAGTTACAAAACTTCGTAAGAGGGTCGACGGTTTGTTAGATATTGTTTTGAACAATAAGATGTTGTCTAATAATAAGGTGAATAGATTTGAACACAAATCTGATGGTCACTATGTTAGTGCAAAGAGTCAACAACATGCTAGTAGTAACATGAAACAATATGTGAGCAAATCTTTTCGTGGAAAATATGGTTTCCCACGAAATAACGATACTGCCTCTAATGGGAGTTGGCGTGAGGCCGACAAAAATAAATCAAGTGTCAGTCTTTTGGATCACGGTGAGGACTTTGATAAATGTCATGACAAGATTCCTCAGAAAAACCGTGCATCAACTTTTCAAGGTTCTGATAGATTGGTAAAAGAGAATAAAACTGTTAGTACACATCGTACTCAGCCCAAGCAGTATGATCCTTCTGTTAAGCACATTACCACGGGCAAAAATAACAACAATTGTGCTAGAAAAGATAATCATAATTATGAACAGCGCCAAGGGCGTTCATCACGTGTTAATTTCCCTTTTTCACGTAATGGTTCTTTTTCGAAGAACTGGAAGCAATTTGATGTTGCTCAACATTATAATTCCACTAACTATAGGAACTTCAATAGAGGTTGCCAACCTTATGATAATTATTTTTGTGGACAACAAAACCCTACTGATAGGAATTTTGATCATAAGGGGAATAATAAGTACAATTATGGTAACTTAAGTTCAAATAAGAGAAATGGTCTCAACAGAGATCATAATTTTGATAGATCTCGTTATGATGGTAGATCTCAACATGAGTCCAAGCTTTCTTGATATTTCCAGACTTATGTCTGTCCTTTGTATGATATGTTGATTCTATAAACACTTAGCGGTTCATTGATGTATATTCACCGCAGGTTTTGATATTTTTCTTAATTGGTTATCATAATGTTAAGATACCTAAGATGAACTATTGTACAAATTGTGGCATTGCCAGTATTGTGTTATGCGTTGGTGACACCTCTCGGGAGATATTTATACTCAGAGAAAAATTTTCTCTGAATCCTGAGATAGATTCTCATTGGTCGTGCTATATGACGACTTTGCCTTACATTAGGCGTTACATTTGTTTGGAATGCTTATCATCTGCGCATTGTTATTCGTGCGTTGTGAGCCTATTGTATGTTGCTCCTGGATGTATTTAAAAAAAAAAAGTACCATTTTTTTTTCCCGGGGGGTGTGGTAATCTGTTGCATACATATTTTTGAATGCACAGATTACAAATGTCGATATGTCTATTTAATATGGAAAATATATTGTTGTATTTAATTGGGTACGAAAATGCTTTCTTTTGTAAAAATGACAGATAATCCATGTTTGATTTATACGTTTGATTATATGGATAATCTCCCTTGATATTGATCGGGCGTAAGAATACTTATATTTTGGCATTCATCATTTGTCATAGCCAGAAAACAGATTGATCGTTCTTAGAATGTTTATGACCTGAATTCATATGTATTACATATTATTAGTGCAAGTAGATTCAGTCCTATATTGTATATTTTGTATGGGTAGGCAGGACTATATTCTTTATGCCGCACTAGCGGAGGTATTGGTTGTCTTGGCGAGTCGTGATGAGTTCCGATATTGCCGCCTACAATGGCTGGTCACGCATTTCCAGGGTTGGTCCTTTCTAGAGTGGAAAATGATTTATGAAGTGATTTCTTCAGTAGGAGATTGTGTCTCTACAAGATTATAGTGTTAGAGACTCTCCTCATGTACTGTATTATGTACTATTCGGACTCAAGGTAAATCGACTCCCTTTTGACGATCTCCTTATGGTTAGACCTAGATGAAGCAACGTATTTTCGTGCATCGTTGGTCGTTTAACTAGATATTGTTGTAGATGACAGGTTCCATCAGCGCTTATGTCTTCATGAAGTAACCTTCTGACAAAGGGACTGTATGGTAACTCTGGAAAGTTATACTTATTCAAGTTTTGAATCAACTTTGGCTGATGATTATTCTTCTGCTGGGCGAGTGAGCGAAAGCTCAGGCAAGGAGGCCATTTTTTGTATTCCTGTCATCATTATAGATCACTGTCCAGAGAACGGGTCGTGTATCTTACTATTCGGACAGTGGCATGGAGATCTCATTTATATGAAAACCCCTTATCGTGGTTTCACAGTATGATATAAACATTGAATATAAGCAACCTAAGAACTTAGCAAAGGAAAGAAGGTTCGTCCATCGAACTCTTCAGTTGTTTACCGATCCGCCTTTACTGACGCGTTTAGTCAGATAGGGGATGCGGCTATAATGTATAACAACATTGAATGCTGTTTTGTACCACCCATTATATTTGAATGTTCCATGACATGGGATCTACTACTCATGCCTGAAGATTGATGTGTCAACATGTACTTATGATCTATTCGTTCTGTCCCAGTATGTGCGTCTGAATAAACTGTATGAAAAGATTCCAGCAGTCTGCATTGGTGCCTTATAGACATGAGTGAATGAGTGCTTTAGATTGGTCAAGATACGAACATTCCATCATTCGCGTTAATAACACTCTACACTCTCACTCCATATTTACACCATCCTGCGTCGGTTGAATTGACCAAGTTAAGGGCCTGCTCCTCCTGGAGCCTTAGAAGGAAACCAGTTCCTGCACCCCACTTTTACAGCTGTCTTTGCCTTCCCTAACTCAGGACCAGAGTGAGTTACCCATTTACAGCACCGCTGGGTAGACTGGAGCATGCCTGGTATCAATTAACACTACAGTGGGTATTGACTTTTTACAGCAACATACAATAAATAAAAGTACAAACATCTCAAAACTCGTGACGGAAGAGATACACCATCTTAGAAAACGCCAGAGAATTTGCAGTCTGGAAAAACAACAAATGTAATGTACTATAGAGAAAAAGACTATCAGCACTTGTGTTACAATGTCATCACTACTCAAGAACAGAGTCTATTCAAAAGATGAGTACACATAGAGACATTTCCTGCAATATAAGTGAGAAGTCATAGACAGTTCAGTCAAATTCAGTGATCAGTTATAGTCAGTGACAGAGAGCATTCCTAGTCTGTGATGATAACCGATTCTAAAAGAGACATAGACTAGCGTAACAGTACAAGTGGATACATTTTTCTAATACTAGTCGAAGATCACAGATGAACTTTTCTCAATTTTATTTTATGATCATCTGATGTCAATATACTACCACAATCGTAATCATCTTCCAACATTCACCATTCAGCACACAAGTAGATAGATGTATATACATATTAAATATTGAAATTGTATTAACTGACTTATTACTTTTATAACTGTTGCAGTTGAGCTTTTTTTTATATTTAATCACATATCACTAAGGGTTATATAGGTGTGGCGACAGGGTAGAAGAAAGGATAGATAGAAGAAATAAAAGAGAGTACCAATCTCTTCCACAGTGTCTTTTGGCTCGCTGAAGGTGATAGTCCGACACTTGTAAGAAGAAATGTTTCAGGAGACTGAAATTTAAACTCTTCTCAGTTAAGTTAAGAAGCAAATCCCATCAAGGATCCTGAGAGTAGGTTAGGTCTTCAGCCACACTTCTCCTGAGGTACTGATATGGCTCACGAGACCCCCAGCTGGTAATTAAGATAATGATTAAAAAAAACAGTTAACTACCAAGCAATACAGAACATTTAGTGAAAAGAAAGAAACAACAGTGAAATTCTTTTCAATGAATATACATTAGCTCAAGCTATATTTGTTACATAAAAACAAAAGGAAGAAACAAAAAAAAAATGTATATATGGTTATATGTATATATATTACTGAGTAAAGGGAGATAAAAGTAGCATACACAAAAGTTATGTTTATTATTAGGGTACCCTTCACGAAGGCTGAGGTTTATTACGATTGTGGTAGTATATTGACATCAGATGATCATAAAATAAAATTGAGAAAAGTTCATCTGTGATCTTCGACTAGTATTAGAAAAATGTATCCACTTGTACTGTTACTCTAGTCTATGTCTCTTTTAGAATCGGTTATCATCACAGACTAGGAATGCTCTCTGTCACTGACTATAACTGATCACTGAATTTGACTGAACTGTCTATGACTTCTCACTTATATTGCAGGAAATGTCTCTATGTGTACTCATCTTTTGAATAGACTCTGTTCTTGAGTAATGATGACACTGTAACACACTATGTGCCCAAATTATAACCAATATGGGGTTTAAACGGGTATCCCATGTACAAAACAAAATCCAGTGTTTTGTACTAGGTCCTAAAATCAAACATAAACAGAAATGGGCGCGAAACATCAACCAGAAATATACAGACTTTCATAAATGGGTGCTAGTGTAGACTAAATGGATTAAATGGTATAACACGATCACTAATATGAAAATGAAAGAAAGAACCAGACTAAAACCTTTTTAACCATATGTCAAGAGCAGCCGCTAGGGTTGTGCAAAATACACACCGAAAAAAAACAACTAGTTAAAAGCATTATAATGCATTTCCTATTCTGAAACTCCAGGTAAGAAAACGGAGGGAGACAACCCCCCCAAGAAAACAAAAACAAACAAAGAAAAATACATGCAGAAGAGAACTTGAGACAGGTATCACAGGGATATAGAACAGGGATCACAGGGATATAGAACAGGCATTACAGGGATATAGAACAGGGATCACAGAGATATAGAACAGGCATCACATGGATATAGAACAGGGATAGAGAAGAAAACGAAAGACTTTGAACAGACGGCACAGGACGTGAATGATTAGACTGTGTTTGCTGAAGATTTGTGCTTCCTCGGGGAGCCGCATGGCAATGATGGCGATCACGTGGTTGCAAGTTTGTTGAATATTTGTAATCTTGGTCGATTTAGGGAAAGCAACTCTTGAAACAACATCTAGCTGCAAGGCAATGATGGTGATCACGTGGTTGCAAGTTTGTTGAATATTTGTAATCTTGGTCGATTTAGGGAAAGCAACTCTTGAAACAACATCTAGCTGCAAGGCAATGATGGTGATCACGTGGTTGCAAGTTTGTTGAATATTTGTAATCTTGGTCGATTTAGGGAAAGCAACTCTTGAAACAACATCTAGCTGCAAGGCAATGATGGTGATCACGTGGTTGCAAGTTTGTTGAATATTTGTAATCTTGGTCGATTTAGGGAAAGCAACTCTTGAAACAACATCTAGCTGCAAGGCAATGATGGTGATCACGTGGTTGCAAGTTTGTTGAATATCTGTAATCTTGGTCGATTTAGGGAAAGCAACTCTTGAAACAACATCTAGCTGCAAGGCAATGATGGTGATCACGTGGTTGCAAGTTTGTTGAATATTTGTAATCTTGGTCGATTTAGGGAAAGCAACCCTTGAAACAACATCTAGCTGCAAGGCAATGATGGTGATCACGTGGTTGCAAGTTTGTTGAATATTTGTAATCTTGGTCGATTTAGGGAAAGCAACCCTTGAAACAACATCTAGCTGCAATAAAATAAAAAATGGGAAAAAAGATACAATAAAACATAACCTACTAACCCTGCACAACGCAACAGGGTAGAGAGAGATAAATCTAGGACAGCCTTTCTCAAACTTTTTATCCTGAAGGAACCCTTGAAATGATGTTCAGGTCTTAGGGAGTCTCTGCATGGAAATTATGATATCTACAGCTCATGGTACCAGAGTGTGATCAGTGATATCTACAGCTCATGGTACCTGAGAGTGATCAGTGATATCTACAGCTCATGGTACCTGAGTGTGATCAGTGATATCTACAGCTCATGGTACCTGAGTGTGATCAGTGATATCTACAGCTCATGGTACCTGAGAGTGATCAGTGATATCTACAGCTCATGGTACCTGAGTGTGATCAGTGATATCTACAGCTCATGGTACCTGAGTGTGATCAGTGATATCTACAGCTCATGGTACCTGAGTGTGATCAGTGATATCTACATCTCATGGTACCTGAATGTGATCAGTGATATCTACAGCTCATGGTACCTGAGTGTGATCAGTGATATCTACAGCTCATGGTACCTGAGTGTGATCAGTGATATCTACAGCTCATGGTACCTGAGAGTGATCAGTGATATCTACAGCTCATGGTACCTGAGTGTGATCAGTGATATCTACAGCTCATGGTACCTGAGAGTGATCAGTGATATCTACAGCTCATGGTACCTGAGTGTGATCAGTGATATCTACAGCTCATGGTACCTGAGTGTGATCAGTGATATCTACAGCTCATGGTACCTGAGTGTGATCAGTGATATCTACAGCTCATGGTACCTGAGAGTGATCAGTGATATCTACAGCTCATGGTACCTGAGTGTGATCAGTGATATCTACAGCTCATGGTACCTGAGAGTGATCAGTGATATCTACAGCTCATGGTACCTGAGTGTGATCAGTAAGTTTTAAATATAATAATCCAATAACAATTGTCAATGCTATTTTGATTAGAGAATTATTTTTTTTTTTAATGTGTGGATCTGTTTATTCTGGCCCTACCAATAAAGGATATGAACTCTTATGCAAGTCAATAGGGTAGGCAGAAGAAACTTCAGTTTTTATATTTTTAATTTCTTTTTTTTTTAACCTTATCCAAGTAGACCTAAAGGTCTTATCACAAATTTCTACTCTACATGATGCTAATGAAATATGGTATGTGCACAGGGCCGTAGATACGGGGGGGGGGGGGGCGCGAGAAGAAGGGCAGAAGGTTTGGGAAGTTAACCCCCCCCCCCCCCCCCCCAAAAAAAAAAATAACATTTTTTCTTAATCACGATCTCTCGAGGAACCCTAAGTGACCTCTCATGGAGCCCTAGATGTCCATGGAACCTCGGTTAAGAACCCCTGGAAAGAGATCAACAAAAGAATTATTTAATGGGGCTATTTTCAACATATAAGGAGGTCATAGAAAACCTAGGTATGAAAAGAGAACTTTTGAAACGAAAGAAGTCACAATTGATCAGTAGGCAATGCAGAAGAGTCACACTCTGTAATGCGTAACTGCCCGGTAGGTTCCAACCAACGTCCTTTTCAGGACGAACGAAGAAGAAGAAGAAGAAGAAGAAGAAGAAGAAGAAGAAGAAATCTACACCTGGGACCTAAGACGCGTCAAAAGTGGAATGCAGTCAGCGACCCATAGCTTGACTGCTTGCGTCAGGGTCAGCGAACCAGAGCTGACCAAGACCCTACTTCACCTCCAAGTGGTGGTCCTGGAAACAGGCTGCATCACTGCAGTCTGGCTGATAGAGTAGGGATCGAAGTGGGAAGGCAAACCCGGTCCTTAAAAAATGCCGTGACGAAGTCGGATGTGTCGGGTCGAAAGGCGCAGATATCGCAGCCTTGCTGTAAACGACGACACAATGCAACCAACGTCCTTTTCAGGACGAACGCAGAAGAAGAAGAAGAAATCTACACCTACCTACGTGCTACCTGCTACACTCCAGTGAAGATAGCAATATACTAAAACCAACGTCCTTTTCAGGACGAACGCAGCAAAATGATTGGTTCGTACAAAGCCACAAGCCAAAAAGAAGACAGTCAATAAAAGCCCGCCAGCACTTGACAACAAACATGAGCCATCAAAGAGCAAGAACAGATCGCCGGAGAGCAAAGCTGCCCCAATTACTAGCGTCGGGGCAGGACCTCCTGAGAAGCCGTGCAATGCAGCTCCTGACACCACGACGATCGCAACAATTGATAGCCGCGCAAAATTTGATGCAGCTCTTTGCCCAAGAGGAGAGAAAGCCATTACCGAAATTGCAAAAATTATGATGAAAAGGCTAAAATGGGAGAAGGAGGCAAGAGATAAACTACGAGCGACTTCATCACCACCATACGAAACAACATCAACAACCACGCCCATCGTGCCAGGCCTAGACATCAAAGACGCTATCAGAAACTCGACGACGGGGAATCTCCGAGTGGCAGAGGAGTGTCAGACCCAACGAAACAGCACTCAGATGCTGCAAATTACGAGAGCCGAGATACAAGCCAGCGAAAACCCCGAGACGCAGACGACTAGACCTAGTCTTGACGAAACAGCAACTGATAACAGCTCAAAAGCTCAGGCACAAGAAAAGGCTTCTTCTAACAACGAGCAGGAATGTTCTAACCAAGACCGGAGAAGGGAACAAAGGACAAAGACAAACAACACAGATACTATACAGGAGAGGATCGTTAAGATCACCCAGATGTCTGGAGGTGAGGGCTCGAAGCAGGAGAGGCATCGCTAAAGTAGTGAGACAGGAAAAGGGAGTCGTGCTTTTTTTCAACAATGCTGAAACAACCACTTCGCTAATGACCGAACTAGAGTGCGGTCCAAAAGAAGTCCAGCTGCACCACCAGATAAAAGTAGTGGTGGAAACATCCAAGACAACAAAGAAGTTCGTCATAAGAGCGGTTGATACCAGATGGCCCGCAGGCGAGATTCACGACTACCTACAAACCGAAAACACAGATGTCAAAATCACACAGGTCGAAAGGCTAAAAACCGGGGACAAGAAAGACACAAATCTGATTGTAATAAATATTGAAGGATCGACAAGACCTGAGAGACTGTCGCCCCAGACTACATCAAAAAGGACAGAAGCATATATCTCTCCGGCAATGCAGTGCTCTAACTGCCAGCAGTTTTCCCACACAAAGAAAACGTGCAGAAGAGATACAGTTTGCCGGTATTGTGCGGGGAGCCACCCATATCGCGACTGTCCCAAGGCGATGGAGGATCTCAATTACAAGGCAATAAATGCAAACCGTACCTGTGCAAACTGCCACGGAAACCACGGGGCAATGTACAGAGGCTGCCCTGTTTTTCAGGAAACTAAGGGCATCCTGAAGAAAGCTGTGTCCAAAAACATCCCTTTTCAAAGAGGCAAAACACAGAGTGGTTGCGAATGTCGCAGACAAACAGCGCACGATAGATAGAAGACAGCTACATCAGCTGACAGCTGAAGTTAAAGAAATGAAACTGAAACTCCAGGTAGAGAATAGAAGCAGGCAGACTCCCGAAGATCAAACTGACGGTGGAGAAGATGTGAAAGATCTGCAGAGCATTAGAAATATGATGGAAGACATGAAAAGAATCCAGCAACAAGTAGAAACAGATATCAAGAAGCTGACAGAGCTGAAAGAAGAAAACGCAGAACTACTCAAAAGAATAGAAGCAGACAGAATAGCCATCGAGGAAATTACTTCTAACACGAGAGAAACTAAAACGAACGACCAATCAGACGAAGAAGTAATCGAGGAGACGCTAGAAAAGCTACTCCCTACAATAATAGAAAAAGAACTTTTTCAATTACAGGAGAAAAGGAAGACACAAGAAACAGAAACGAGGAGGGTAAAAACACACAAAACCACACAAGCCAGATAGTGAGGCATGAAATGAAAAACACTATAACAAATCAAACAGAAATCCAATACCATAATTCCCGCCGTAAGATACTTCGGTCGGTCGGTCTGTCACACTTTGCACACCGTCGTTTGCGCACTTTTTCTATTTTAGAGAGAGTGCATTAACTTTCGAGCACAGCTAAGGGGGTGCAACTGTGGTTGAAAGTTAGACAATAATTGTATTGTTTCCCCTTATATGTTTTTTTTTTTTTTAAGTGAACTTTATTTGCTTTCATTTCAATTTACAAAACAGTGTACATTTTACAAAGTGAAATACATGGAAAGTACATGGACAATTTTTCAATTTACAAATCATGTGCATTTTACAACAAAGATAACGTGATAAAAGGGTTACATTTCAATATAAAGACTCCTCTGTTCACGCAAGTACTTTTGTACACATGCATGCCCAAGAGAATGAGTTTATATGTTTTAGACAAGGTTATGTATAAAAACCCTAGAAAAACAAAGGTGGGAAGGAAATGAAACAAGGTGTTTATGTGTGTATAACCATATATGTACATACATATTTTAAAAACTCATATTCATTACATTTCTTTATATACTTATATTAGGAAAAGCCTCTTAGTGTGCCATACATGAAGTAGAAGTGCAATAAATAAAGGTCGCACACACACGAATAAAATGAAATGTAAGACTGCGTTCGGAAGGTAAGCCAGTACCATCTGGTTCTTCGAAACAATTGATGCCTTAAAGGCACAATAGGCGGGCCAGGGAAAGAAGGGAGCTTGAAAGACCAAGTTTAAAGAGGGTTGTCAGCAGTGTTGCCACTCAAGTTCTAGACATAAACCCAGATGCTCTTCTATAAAAAAAACTCAGAAATACACAGAATATTTTATGCCTCAAATACACAGGATAGACGATGCTTACATAATCTTTTATGTGCATCTTTAGCATAAATAATCTGTGTGCTACCAATTTTTATGTATTTCTTCATTTTATTTTTTTTTTTAATTACCAAACATTCACAATTAAATAAAAATGATTTTAATAACACCCCAATATATGAACTCTTGAAAATGAGATATTTTAACAGTAATATACTTACATTGGTTACATTAAAAAAATGTTCCTCAAATTAAATATAAAATGTTAGTTGTAACTTGTTACGGTTGAAAAATGTCACTTGTTAGAGACTCGGCATCCATGTCGAAAACTTCTCCTTCGTCAAGATCATGCATGAATTGACAACGTGGAATCTTGATTGTGGATTTCCAAAATCTTTGCATATCTCTGCCGACAACGTCCTTCATGCACATCTTCAACCACGCTTTTATTAGGATTAAACTTATGACAAACTCCGTCTTTGGCAACTGCTTGCTTGGCTAGTATTCGATTGGAAACTGTTTAACACAAAAGCTTGTTGGTTTGTTTTGTTTTAACTAAGTTAACCTTCGAAAACACTCTTTCGACGCATGCTGAGGAGTGAGGTAGTGCCATAAGCGTGCACATGAGGTCAGCCAAAACATCAAATTTCTTCTGGTTATTAGCATCTGTTACTTGTTGCAGTCCCAGCCAGAATGCGGGCGGATCCTCATCCACTAGATGTCCAAGATCTTTTCGGTACGATGCCAGTTCTCGCCATTGATCAGACAGACGATCAAGGCTCTCTTCTGAAACAACTGTTGGGAACTGTGCTGCTAATGGAATGACAGAAGGTTTGTTGATATCGAGAGCTTGCTTTGGATCCAACAGCTGCATTTGCGCCAGAACACTGTTTTTTTTTTCAAGTGGGAACCTGCGTCGTATTTGAGTACAAAGTTCAATCAGGTATGCCAATGCATCCTTGCGAAACTGGATTCTTTATCTCGTAACGGTTGTCGCATTAACTGCGCTTCACATCGTCCACCCAGCTCAATGTAATTCAGTTTCTTGTGCACCTGTACATCCGAAGGATCAATGTCGGCAAGAGTGCGATGCTCATGCTGCAATACTTCCTGCCTAATAAACATACTCCCCTGAAGGAAAACGAAAGAGAGGCCGACCAAAAACAACCTGGCGGAGGACTGTGGAGGCTGAGATGCAAAGAATGAACCAGAGTTGGGGCACTGTACGAAGGATGGCCACCGACCGAGCAAAGTGGAATCAATTTGTTGTTGCCCTACAAGACGTCACCAGGCGTAATGGCCACTGACTGCTTTGACGGTCGGCGGCAAAGGATCAAAGAAGAAGAAGAATAAACATACTGAGAAGAAAACGATACTCTCTTGTTACACTCGTGTACACTTTGTGAAGACGGAAGTTCTCGGACTGGAATTCCATGTTCATGACGTTAACTTTACCCAGTAAGTAGCCGACAAATATGTCACATAGGTCTTTATATCATTAAATTGCCTACATCTTCTTCCTATTCTCTCACCCGCATCCTTTATTTTATTATCTTTCCTTACTTGTTTTTTTCCTGTATTTTTCGCATCACTTGTTTTGCGAATAATATTTTCTTCAGTATCCTCAAACTTTACCTTGTGTTTTTTCTCATACTGGGATACGTAATTTTATTACATAGATGTCAGTCAGACGTGAAGTGCGATTTAGTTGCAGTCCATCTCAGACATCAAGCCGACTTGGGTCTGCACCTTCAGATGACACGACACTCCTGAGTTAGATTCTCGACGTAAACGCGTGAGAATGCTAGGAGAGAGCCGACATCCGTCTGCATTTTCACCGGTCAACAACTAGTTGCATCGGCCGAACGATTAAGCAGGAGCGAATATTTACACCTTATAGTCGCAGTTTCAGACATCTGTCTGGAAATCTCAGCTGACACGGCTCACTGTTGGCCCGGTCAGCGTGAGGTGCGAAGTAGTATAAGTGTCAGTTCAGAGTTTCGTCGAAATAGCTCCGGCGAAGTGTGAAAATCGCCCATGCACTGCAGACGGTTGTCTGAGATTTGCAACTGACACGCGTACATCTTGGTCAGTAGGTGGCAGTTACGACATGTTAGGAGTTAAACGTAGCTGTTATGAGAAGGGGGAGAGATCTGGGCGGGGGGGGGGGGGAGATAGTTCATCCTTTGTCTGGTTTAAAATATTAACCCACGTTTGAAACTATTTCATTTCACTCAGTAACTTTGCAGTTAGACTAGAACAACCTTCGTTCGATTTCTAAATAATCTCTGTAAATAGAGATGGCCTTTAGTTTGGTCGAAGTGGTTTAAGGTTCTTAGTACTTCTGTGTTTGAGGTAAATATTATATATAATAGATCTCTAGTATTTTGTGAAGTGATTAAGTGTTAAATCGCCGATTTCATTTTAAACTAGTTCTGTGTGCAGAGTGAATATTTTGATAGTTTGTTATTTCTTTAATCGACGAGTTGCAGTGGAAATACAAAATAAATTATATTTTTAGCTTACTAAACAAGTAGCTGAAATGAGTTTAATTTAACTGTTAAATACTCAGTCGAAACTGTTTTAATCACTAACTTATAAATGCTAGGTGCGACATCAGTGAATATTGACGGAATACGAAGATATTCCTAATTCCTGATGATTGATTTTTATATAACTTATTTCACGGGAAGTTTTAAATATAAGTCAAGCTGTAGGCTTGTCGTGTAAAATGTAAGTTATATTGATTACATATATGTAAATTATTTGATATGTGTTCTTTCCATTCTTATAGTGAAACGGTGGTACCCAACTTGCCAGCGTTTAGTAAAGAGACATATTTGTGTGAAGCATAGACAGTTCCTATCTTTAACCACGTGGGTTTTTTGTTTCAAGTAACACTGGTCTGACAGTGCATATGCCATCAGAGAGAGACAGTAATAGCAATCCCACTAACGGTTTCTAAAGACTAGAAATATATATTGGGCTTTTGAGCCAGTTCATATTGCTCCACAAATTTAAATGTACATGCTGCCTGGCGGCGAGAATATTACAAGAATAACATTAACATTCCGACAGAGATTGTGACTAGTATTGTGGTGACCAAATATAGTACCTGCCTGAAAGAAGACACCGAGCTGACATTCCTTAAATCCTAGAATCCAAAGCTAATGACATTGTGCTCTGCTAACTTTCGTGCCTGGACAAATTTTATGTGACTTAATCAGACATTCGAAAAAAAATTAGAACACCCAAGGAATCGTTCCTGAGACAGAGAGTTCAGTACGTCTTTTGGAACTGGGGGTTTCTTGGTCGATGACTGCATTTTTTCGGGTCTGTGCGAAGGTCCTAGAATTATTATGTTCCCAGAGGCAGCGAGCAAAGTTGTGAGTATATATGTGTGAGCAAGGCCATGGCTGAATGAATGAGAGTACACAGGCCAGAGTGTTATTTTACCGGTGTATTATTGTCACCCATTTGCTATCTTAAAAATTTTTTAAATCTGCAGAATTTGTTACAAATGCTAGAGTTTCTTTTTCTTAGGCTAAATCAGATTATCCAACTCTGTTCATACATTTACGAGAAAGAAAGAAACCTCTTAGACTCAACCCTATGTATCTATAACTCTTTGGGCCATCATCTGTTCTCTTAGGCTAAATCAGATTATCCAACTCTGTTCATACATTTACGAGAAAGAAAGAAACCTCTTAGACTCAACCCTATGTATCTATAACTCTTTGGGCCATCATCTGTTCTCTTAACGGGGCTGTGGGCTAAACCTAGAGTAAGATTCCAACGGGCTATCATCCTTGTAGCATTTTTTTTCTTAAATTTTTATGACTATTTGTATATGTTTCTCCTTGATGTATTTCTTTGGTGTTGTGAGAAGATTTTTTTTTGATGATAATAATAAAAAATCTCTCTTGAACTAAATCAGCGCGTTAGTCAGCTCGTTCTAAAAATATATATATATCCATTTGTTATAGATTTCCCACGTCTGTGTGTTTAACTGTCGTCACGTGTATGTGCGTGCCCGTGATTAGATAGAAATATATGTAATATATATATATATATCTGTGTTTAGACTGTCTGACTACTTTAGATCTGTCGTAGAAGATAGGTGAGAGAGAGAGAAGATTTTCCGCTCTCAGAGACAGCATCTATCACTATTCTATCACCTCACTCGTGGAAGTCTATATTTTTTTTATTTCCATCTCTCACTGTGACTATCACTCATTCCAACCTATTCAGAAGGGACCAACCCAAGTCTTAATACTCCTATCTAAAAATCTACGACAAATGTGGTCTCGTCCGACGGATTTTTGAACTTAGAATAGGAAGACGAGTACGACAAACGTGGACTCGTCTATCTGGATTTTGTACTTAAGATTCTTTATTCTGTAATAGAGTAAGAGTGTGATTGTCTTGTGAGTTTTATTTTATAATAATTTATCCCCTAGACTAACGATCTGTTTACGAGCGTGCTGACCACACAAACTGATAAGTTTTTTTCCACAGCATTTGAACATTATACATTTGGTTTACAGGTTGATTTTGTCGGAATATATGTTAATTACTGATTTTGTAATACTAAACGCTGGTAAAATGGTGAGTGTATAACATTCACTGGGTTTTGAAGAAGTAGGTGTTTGAGCAGAAGCTAAGGAGTGCGTTTCGGACTATTTGTCCAGATTAATTGCCTCCCTTACCCTATCTGACTTCAGGGGCGAACTTATAGTGGATTTTATAATTAAGGGATTATTTTCTCTTTAATTTTTGCAATAATTATTTTGCTTTTCCACTGTAGCAACTTATTTTTCAGAAGTAATCTTAACTACCATTTAGTTGGCGTAGTCATGTTTTGCATTAAGTGCTTTATTGCCGATAATAGCAGCGATAGTTAGATTTTACTTTGGAGGAGGTATCCCAGGGTTAAGGATATCATCTTTTGAATTTTTGGTACATTTTTTTCTCGTAAGTGGTAGGAACCAGAGTATCCTTTTCTTAATTTCTTTCTCCACTAGTCTCAGTCACTGACATAATATGGCCGAGAGGGCAAAGCTTAGACAACTCCTCAGGGACGAAGCGAGAGAGGAGGGACTGGACGGAGAGGAAGCGAAAGCATTTGTCAGAGACGAACTTGAGAGATATGATGCGGAGAGGAAAGAAGAAGAACTAAGGAGGAAAGAAGAAGCAGCGGAGAGGAAAGAAGCGGAAGACCGGCTATTACAGCAGAGGAAGATGGATGAGGAAATGGAAATCCGCAGGATGCAGCATGAGGAAAGAGAGAAAGAGAAGGAGAGACAGCATGAGTTGGCTCTTAAAACTCTAGAATTCCCAAGTCATGGTGCTGCCTCTACCTCCAGCAATGGAGAATCTTCTCCCCATTCCTCCTTAACTGATCCTTCTAACACTCAATCTCTTCAACTAAACGCCATGTCTTTCACTCTAGAATCTTTTCCTTGTCCAAATGAGAAGATTGACACATGGTTAGAAAAATTTGAGAAAATTGCAACTCTGTACGGGTTAGAGAGGTCGCGTTGGAATATGAAACTTTCCCAGGCCCTAAAAGGTTCTGCTTATGATGTTTATTCTAAGCTGGAAAGTAGCCAACAAGACGACTACGATGTGTTGAAGAAAGCGCTACTGGAGCGTTTTGAAATGAATGCGCGAAAATTTCTGCAACTGTTTCGCAACAGCAGGAAAGAGAGCTCTGAAACTTTTCAGCAGTTCTCATCTCGTCTAAAGGGATATCTAACAAAGTGCCTTGAGCTTTCACAGCTCCCCTCTACCTATGAAGGTCTTGAGGAATTTGTTTTAACGGAACAAATAAAGAACACTTTGTCTGCTGATACCCGGAGATTTCTCGCTGAGCAGGGGGCAGAAAAACTTGAAGACATTTTGGAAAAGTCTGAGCGTTATCACAATGCGCTGGCTGAACTACCGGCCACAAAGCGGAAACTGACAGAGGAGCATTTTCGAAAACATAACCTAGAGCAATCTTCTCAGGCTTCTAACCAAAATAACCACAGAGAAACTGGACCTCAAAACCCCCCTCCTGAAAAATCCAAGTTCTACAAGAACAAGTACCCCAACCACCCCAAACAGTCTGATCAACCCGACCGCCCTACATGGCAGCGTGGCCAGAAAGGTCAAGGTGGCAAAGGGAGAACCCCTGAGCACGGGACATATGATCAGACCGAGCACACCGAGCAGAAACGCATCGGATGCTTGCTAACAGTCTCGCAAAGCGGAATTATTGACAGTGATTCCCAACCTGTTGGGGATAGACTGTTACTTTGAACGGTTCTCAAATTTCTTGCTTATTTGACACGGGGCTTTCTTATGATTGCATTGTTGCCAGAAACCTGGTCAAACCCGGTCAAGAGACAGGAGAGACCGTCCAACTTTGTGGAGTTCGTAAGAGTGATGCACCTACAGCGCTTCCCATCGCATTGGTGGAGATACACTCTGACTTTGTCAGAGGCGTGATCAAAGCGGCTGTTATGGATGATCCCATCTACCCAGTCATACTTGGCGGGAGATACGTGTGTATTGGGAAACCGGAAGAGCCGATTGTGGCAGCAGTAACTACAAGAGGGCAAACCAAGAAGGAACGAACGGAGTATTATGTTCTGCCATGAAAGCCGACAACACTATCTCCGCTTTAGCAATTTTGTCTTGGCGACATGGCTCTTTTGGTTTGATGAAAAACTTGTTAATGTTCAGAGTTTTGCTTTTGGCTTCGAAGTTTTTCATGTGCTTCTGTGTGCTTTTATGTGTCAATAAAGCTGTTTTGTTGGCATTAGTTAATGTACAGGAACAGACCGTACAAATCGAAGCATAGCGGTTACTAGAGTCCGGCTTAATCCAATCCTTCAGTTCGCTGTCTGTTAGCCATTCCGCACAAAAAGCCTGCTGATACCATGGCTTCACTTTTTTACGCGGTGGCGTGTATGTCGTCATGCTGCTACAACTACCAAGCGTACCTTCATCATCGCTCATTTTATAATCTTATAATAACCAAAACAAAAACAAAACCAATATGCTGTTTATCTGCTTAAGTCTAATAATGTAAAAAGAAGACTTTATAACACATCGCAAAAATGACCGAGTATTGCAGATGACAGCCATTAACAGAATAACAGGAAATAGATAGCTGATGTAAACGAGTAAAAAAAAAACAACGTCATTGATGTGGTTAAAAACAAGAATTAAATTTAAGTGGAATAAAAAATATATAGCACATAATGCTTTACATTTAATTATAGTATACATATAATGTATAATGCTCAGTGCACAGAATATACATACATTGTAAATGCCAATTGTCAAATATACCCAGATTAATGCAGATTTTGAAAAAAATTACCTAGATACCCAGACGGAAGCCCAAAAACCCAGATCTAGTAAGAAATACCCAGCTGTGGCATCACTGGTGGTCAGTATGTGTTGCACAACGCTGTGTAGCCGCGAGGGCTCAGCACACACTGTCACGAAAAGAAAGACTGAGTATTTTGGAAGCGGTAACATGGATGTTGAGGGAAGGATTTGCGATAATGTACTCTAGCGAAAATAGAAAACGTGTGACGGTGTGTCACCGTTGGGTTGTAGACAAGGTTCGGATTTGGTTTTGATGGGACAATGGTGTATGAGAAATGGTTTGGGAAATTTGAATAATTTAGGAAACAGGCTATTTGTCTTAAAGATGGGAGATAAAATGTTGTACAGTGATACTTTTGTGGAAGGGAGGAAATCCTTTAAATAGCGGTTACGGTAAACAAGGCTGATTTAGACGTAAATAGTTTCCGTGAGTACACAGTTATGGTTAAGGAAATTTGCATATCACGATTGTTCTAGTACGACTTAGAAAAGGGACTGTAATATTAAGGTAAAAATCTCAAAGGGAGACAACGAATAATTAACGCCCCTTGCAGGCTAAGTGAGCAGAGCGAAAATAGAATGCACGAGAAAACAATGACTCGAGTTACAGAGGACAGCTCATCGGGTTGCCAGCGTGGAAAAGGCGTGAGCTTGGAGTCGGTGAGTGAAAATACGGCGGGACCAATCGCATTGACTGATAAACAAGAACGGATCATGGGACCATGATTTGAAGGACAAAAGAAATTAGTCCGGGCTGTGAAAACCAGAGCGGCAAGATGTGTATTGCCGGGCTCAAGAAGTGAATCCTGTGGGTGACAGAAGTTCGCACAGAACAAGTAGATAGCTTTAGACTGATTTAGCGGTAGCAATTCAGAGGACTAGATTGAACTGTGTGTAAAGCATAGGGCTAGATCATAGGGGTGATAGTAAGAACTGTGATAAGTAATTGGATTCTGTATAATTACGGTAAGATGACTTTTGACTTTTATTATGCATAAACTATATGAAGAGAGACATGTTTCAGAAATACGGTCAACATATTATCAGAGGGTAATGACGCTCACATTTAAAGGAACATGCAACAAAAGAGAACATTGAAGCAAAGGCACGATTAAAATTGCAAAGTGGATAACTTTTATTAGCAGATAGCCAGGATGGGCTGTTATATAAAGGAGATGAGGCTTAGTCATAGACTAGGATAAATAAGCAAGGGTTTTGCGACACACTGACATCCATGAGATAAATCATGCGCTCTCTCACGTCAGCGTAAGTATCAAAGCTGCCACAGAAGTACCTGACATTGTTTGATTTGCAAATATAAACTTTGATTTGATTATGATGCAACTAATAGAGTTAAGCCTGACTAGGTTGATACAGAAGAGAAATAGTATACAAGGACTTAGGGAGGCTTGAGCAAGAGTCCTGGGGATATAGTAAGAAAAAGGAGGAGAATGTTAACAGACTATAATATATATATAAGCCAGAGTCTGCAGAAGAGGTAATAAGTATACCTTTGAAACATAAATTGAATCAGGGTCTGGATGTATGGATATATAATGGAGATTTGAAACATGCACTCTGTTGGAAAATTGTGGAACTTATATTTTGTAAATAAAACTGTTTGCATTTTTTGAGTATCCCCACACCAGTTGATTTGATTTATAAAAGGTTGTGGAGTGGGTGCGAGAAAAAGGTATAAACTCACATCTATATATATCAGGAAATACTGCTATACGAAGTAGTCACTATCTAACAACAACAAGGAGGGAAGAACGAGTCCAGGGTAATAAAAGAAACGAACCATAACTCATCCAAGAATCGTCATCTCTGGCGGTGAGGGCCAGTCCATAAGAGATAGTTCTTACTTGGAAGATGAGTCAATAAAGTATATTGACAACTTGAACATACCACAACTAGGCCTGCCATCTGTCACCTAGTTATATTCTAACTAGGTGTGCATTAAATCAACAGACAATTAAGATACTCTTCTGTCCAGTTTCATTCGGGAAACGGATTTAATTCGTCATTTTTTTTAAAAATAACCTTAAAATGTAAGTTTTTAAATTGTTTCTTCAAGACAAAAATTTAATTTAAAGTATTGCAGACTTATTATTATGGATCAAAATGATAAGATGGCTAAAAGGAAGAGAGGATCGCATCATTCACAGCGAGCAAACAGTTTGATTATGGAAAGAAGCCAACAACTTGAACTGGAGACAGGAAGGTGCGGAGATGCAGATTAAATCAACAGACAATCAAGATACTCTTCTGTCCAGTTTCATTCAGTAAACGGATTTAGCTCATCATTTTTCTTAAAAATGTATGCTCTCCACCCATCACCTTTTCAAAACAACAACAACAACAAATCTACACACTAACACAAGGAAATCCAGAGAGAAAGACTGCTGAAGAGAGAGCTGCCAAGGATAATACGTTACTATATTGTATACAGTGCAGAAAAACTGCACGAACACCAGTCTATATCTGAGCTTATATTGATCTTGGAGGGTATGTAGCCTTACTGTAAATAATTGTGAAATTAATATCACTTTTATTTCAGGTATTAGGTTAAGTGTTGAAGGTATTAGACATAATATTGTATGTATTGAGTATGATTGATGAAGATGGAAACCGACCAATATAACCATAACAGTCCTTGTCAGGACTAATATAACCATAACAGTCCTTGTTAGGGCTAATACAATGACCTTCCAGAAAGTACAGCACCTTTCATATCTGACTTGGCATGGCATATGTGGAAGGCAAAGATTGCATCATACTCATGTGAAACATATTAAATTGATTGTTTATGTATTCTGTGTTTTGAGAAAATGTTCAACATGTAGACACCTAGCTTGTCTCTCTAATCTCAATCGTACTGAACCATGTATCATCCCCCACACATGCAACATCTGTGACACGCTCATTTCATATACATTAGGGGAGGAGGGAACTCCACGGCACAGCCTAGCCACTTGTCACTCCCTATTTGCAGGTTAAATTGTATCATTCAAATTGGAAGTCAAGTGTCAGTTCAGCCCAGCTGCCTGAAAACCTCACAGGAGCACAGTAGTGGAAAGTGCACAAGATCCTTAGTCTCCCTCATTGTTTGGGTGCGCTAGGGTGAAGACTATCTGCACTTGTGTTACAGTGTCATCATTACTCAAGAACAGAGTCTATTCAAAAGATGAGTACACATAGAGACATTTCCTGCAATATAAGTGAGAAGTCATAGACAGTTCAGTCAAATTCAGTGATCAGTTATAGTCAGTGATAGAGAGCATTCCTAGTCTGTGATGATAACCGATTCTAAAAGAGACATAGACTAGAGTAACAGTACAAGTGGATACATTTTTCTAATACTAGTCGAAGATCACAGATGAACTTTTCTCAATTTTATTTTATGATCATCTGATGTCAATATACTACCACAATCGTAATCATCTTCCAACATTCACCATTCAGCACACAAGTAGATAGATGTATATACATATTAAATATTGAAATTGTATTAACTGACTTATTACTTTTATAACTGTTGCAGTTAAGCTTTTTTTATATTTAATTACATATCACTAGGGGTTACATAGGGAAGGGGCATCTTATAGTCTGATGTTTTATATACCTTAATTCCTAACTCAGATTATTCCCAGACGTAACTATCTTGTGATACCAGTGTTCTTCTCAGACTATTTCTGTCCAATCAGTAATTCAACTGAGTCTATATTCTTAAAATTACCTTCCGCTACATCCCTGTAGTACTGTCGCTTATTGTTGGTTTTTAACGCAAGAACAAGAAATGCGAAGCATTTCTCGAGCACTAATTACCCTGTTTGATCCCGTCTGGGTAGTTATTTGGGTATAAGTGGTCTCCATTATCTATCTATCTATCTATCTATCTATCTATCTATCTATCTATCTATCTATCTATCTATCTATCTATCTATCTATCTATCTATCTATCTATCTATCTATCTATTTTTATTTCCTGTCTTCTGTCCATTTTGTTTTTTCTTGCTGGAGCCGCTGAGTCATACTTTACTTGCATGATCATAGATGATGATAATGTTCTTAGACGTATAAAAAAAAGTGTGGCTTGATTTTTGGTACATGCACAAGAAAACTGGTGTTTATCTTATACATGGAATGTCCAGTTCAAAACCCTTGTTGGTTATTATTTGGGTATATAATGTTCTTTATTCCAGAGATTTGGAGCAGTCCAATTTTTGAATTGCTCGGTTTCAGCTCCGCTCCGGCATCGATAGTGACTGCTCCAGCCCCGTTCCGGCTCCGCTCCGACTAATTCAAAAAAAATGTTGCTTTAAAAAAATGCACACTGTAATTTTGAAAAAAAAAAGGAACTGTATTTATTCAATGATTATCAGACAATTTGAATATTACTTAAACTAGAATAATTCCTTCATGCTTATATTCACAATTCATTATGTTAAATATTATTGCTACAGTCAAATCGTCCTTCTATACTCCTGGAACACATAATTTAAAATTAACATTAAAACCGTAAACAATCGCTCTACACTAGCTTGAGGTGTCCACATGCTTGAAGCGACTCTGCATGCAGCCTGAATGTGGCGTAGATAGCAAAAACAGAAACCGTTTATCATCTCAATAGATTCCATTGCCTCACATGTTTCTCGAAACTTTCTCTCGAATAAAGGGTCGTCCAATTATGACATCACGTGGTGAGGAGGGGTGGGGTCTAAAATTTTGTGACGAAGTGTGACGATAGGGGAGGCTAGGGTGTGGTTTAAATGAGACGTCACACACACAAAAAAAGAGTGAGGCTCTCTTCTGTCGTAAATGATGTCAAAACAAAACTAGATTTTGTAAACTACATCCTCATAGTTTACTTGTATCAACAACAGTTAACAACTCCCTCGTGGACGACTTATATTGATATTATAGTCTCAGCTAAAATATCGGACGATTGGTATAATCTTCAGCTGTTTTAAATTATTTTTAATTTTATGTATTTTTAATGTAATGTAATGTAATACAAACCTTTCCAATAAACGATGCAGATCTGGAAGTAAATGTATTTGTAGTTTGTTCAATGGAGGAAGATCCTGCTTTGCTATTGGATAATGATAACGAAGACAAATCAATCATTAATAACAACTTCAATTTTTAGCCCTTGAATTCTTTAAAGATTTTTTCTCAAGTTTAACATTATTTTATGAAACTTTAACATAAGTAAAAACTGAAGTTATTGATGTGTTACTCTTACATTTAATTTACTTTTTATTGTTTGAAATTAAATTAGGCCAAAATGAGCAATATTGTTTTAATAAATTTAGCAACATGTGACTATAGCACGTTTCACTAGCTTTGCCCAACTTCAAAATGCTATATCTCAGCGAATATATAACGCATATAAGTGAAATTTTGTGTGTGAATTTGAAATGGTATAGACCCTATGAATTAAATTTTTCATTAAAATGCGGCCATTGGTTTCAATTTTCGTTTCTTTGCGATATAATATCAAAATCCTACTTGCCAACACACATCACACACACACATATTGAAATGTCTACAGTAAATTATACGACCTCATTTGCACATGATTGGTTTATCAAACAATTGGCATGATTTTTGCGTGAAATTGCACTTCTTGAACATAAAACAGTTTATATCCGGTGTTACGCACACATTGTCAATCAGAGGTGTGTCTACAAAAAGTATTGTGTGGTTAAGTAGGAAAAATGAGTCTGCGAGTAAACATCTATGACACATAAGGAAGGGAAACCACGAGGCCTGTAAACAGTAAATTAATATGAAACAAATATAAAGGTATGTTATAAGGCACTCGTAGGAAATAAAGAAGTAGAACACTAGACAACAGAAAAACAACAGACATGAGTGGCTTACCCAGGATTTGAACCCTGGACCTTCCGTGCGACAACACCGCCTAGCTATGCAAGCGAATCACACTGTCCTCCCTGCCATCTACGCATCCCCAAAAAAGGATGTTTCAACGACAGGTCATTAGTGGGAACCTCTATACATAACACCGGAAGTTTTACCATGGGCAGTTCAGCCTGCCTATTAATGACGCAATCACTTCTGTTGTTCCCCTATATATCAGTATTGGTCAGTCCAACAAGACAAAGACCTTAATACTGTGTCTAGTACGATAGTAGACTTAGAACAGTAAGAACAGGACAGATGGTAGGTTTGGTATTGTATAAACATTTATGACACATAAGGAAGGGAAACCACGAGGCCTGTAAACAGTAAATTAATATGAAACAAATATAAAGGTATGTTATAAGGCACTCGTAGGAAATAAAGAAGTAGAACACTAGACAACAGAAAAACGACACATGAGTGGCTTACCCAGGATTTGAACCCTGGACCTTCCGTGCGACAACACCGCCTAGCTATGCAAGCGAATCACACTGTCCTCCCTGCCATCTACGCATCCCCAAAAAAGGATGTTTCAACGACAGGTCATTAGTGCGAACCACTATACATAACACCGGAAGTTTTACCATGGGCAGTTCAGCCTATTAATGAAGCAATCACTTCTGTTGTTCCCCTATATATCAGTATTGGTCAGTCCAACAAGACAAAGACCTTAATACTGTGTCTAGTACGATAGTAGACTTAGAACAGTAAGAACAGGACAGATGGTAGGTTTGGTATTGTATAAACATTTATGACACATAAGGAAGGGAAACCACGAGGCTTGTAAACAGTAAATTAATATGAAACAAATACAAAGGAATGTTATAAGGCACTCGTAGGAAATAAAGAATGCCCCTTGCATTGGAACACATTAAACTTATGGAATACAAAGAAGAGAAAAAAGAGAGTTTTGAATAAGAGACTAAACTGAAAAGCTGAGAAAATGTTATCAAGGACGGAAGCTAATCACCCAACGTACGAACCTAGTAGAAACAAGGAGTTCAGTCTTGATCAAAATGAATATTAAGAAAAGGAGCAAAGGAAGTTTAGCACTGTCACAAAATTAACCATGATACAACGTTAAAATATCTCCAATGATACAACGTAGGGATAAAAACTAATGCGTAAGCTGCTAGAATACATGATCGCCCACGCCGCGGGTTATCACCTGCCATGGAAATTAAATTGTTAGACTTGAAGGCAAAACGGAACGGGGTGAGAACGGAGATCAAAAGGAAAAATCTGACTGAACGCGTGCTTGATACTAGCAAGGCTAAAGGACGCAAGTGGTGGGGAAAGGAGGAAAAAGTCATGTTCCCCAAGTTGACATAAAGTAAAGAAATCGACAAAAGGGACCTTGGATATTATACGCCACAGTCATTTATTGGACGCTTTTGCGATAACTTAGTCCGTTTATTTGAATGCAGTGATGAGAAGAATCTAGAAAATATTTGAAAAGTAACTTTTCTTAATAATAATGTTAGGAATATAAAACCTAGCTGGCCGGATGGCCCATCTTGAGCAGTGAAATAATATGCTTTCATTTATACAGACGGATAGATAATAAGAAAGATATTGACAAAAGACTGTGTTGTTCATATCAGCGAACGTCTGCATTGAAATAAAACATGTCACTAATTTTCAAAAAAGTGTGGCCTTGAAGACGCAAGTGCTAAAATCTAGTTGGAATGAAGAGACGGGGTGGGATGGTGAATTGTGGCTAAAAATAACTTTAAAGGCAAAATTGTGTAGGGGAAGGCAGGGTTGGTTCAAAAAAACAAGTGTGTTTTTTTGTGAAACGCAAGTAGAGACGGACGGACCAACAGACAATAAGGCATACTTGACTGAGGTATGACTGAAATGACTTATTGGTAGGATATTTGAATTTGAAAAAAGAAAAGGCAGTGATTGGCCATAGATGAATACATTATCGGCGCTCAGACGCGCATTTTGTGCCATTCATTATAAGTTGTCCTAGTAGACACAGTGAATTATTAAATGGTGTAATTCCCAGAAGCTATTGAAATATTTAGAGGGACGCCATCATAAGGCCAGCAGCTCAGCTGAGTTTTGCTAGCATTTAACTGTGTTCTATATTCATAATTCTGAGCTGTGAGTTTCAGTTGGCACCACTGTGGTGTCAAATGAGTTGTTGATTATTACCAGAGTGGACCCGTGCAGTGACATTTTGTCAGAGCAGCCTATTATAGCCCCCAAGCACGGAGAGGTGGGGCCACCAGACTTCTGATATTTCCCCCAAGCACGAAGAGGTGGGGCCACCAGACTTCTGATATTGCCCCCAAGCACGGAGAGGTGGGGCCACCAGACTTCTGATATTGCCCCCAAGCACGGAGAGGTGGGGCCACCAGACTTCTGATATTGCCCCCAAGCACGGAGAGGTGGGGCCACCAGATCTCAGCACCAGAGCTACACCTTCAAGCTACGTGAGCGCCTGGTCTGCTGAGAATTCACCAACTCACATATTTGCTAACACACCCATAAAATTTCCATCAAATAAATGGACAATGTGTAGTCACCATAGACAGGGAGTGATGAGGCCACCCCAACAGCACATCCATTAAGTGTTCTCCCAAAATAGTTTACACTATAAACAGTAATAATATTAACTAGTCTAGTAACATATATACGTACACACTTCGCATTTATTATGTAATATTTATGCATTTCTTTCATAATTGCTAAACCTTTCATATGTTCTGGCCAAAATAAAACCTTGGTTCAGAACAAATAAATGTAACAAAATTACTATCCAATTTTTACACACTTGAGTTAGTTCAGTGTATTATTACATTTATTAATATTATTAGACTTAGTAAATATCTGTGTGTGTGTACGTAAACTACCACAACACAATATATATCATTACCCTAAACATTTAACGTAGCCACATTCATTAGTACAAAAAAGATAAGTGTGAGGTCGTAGTGGTAGCAAGAAGGGCCTTCTGATAATTCACAGCTACATTTTATCTCAGGAGCCTTCACAGCTGACCTCATGCATCACATGTAGTAATATCACCATCATACAATACCATCAAACCCACTACAAGCACCAATGAAATGATGCAGATATATTACTTGACTTTGTACATTACTGTAATTATTTAATTATCCAGGACCTAGTTGATTTCCTCAAAACATGAATACATTGAGCTGGACAAAAATGCGTCCTTCTTCATCGCTCTCAATATTCAGACTGCTAAATCATGGCGTCAGTTTTCGCTGGGAAAAAGCTTCTGAGCTCCCTAATTGGGTACAAACATCACGTGACTAATTTTTGACACGTAACGCGACTCTTAGCCTAATTAAAATGTATGCTACTGAATCTTTATAATCTGTTTCTAGGAAAGTAGAAACTTTTATGCTAATCTGGGTTTAATTTTTCTTTGGTTAGAAAATAGCCTGTTTCCAAAGAAACAACGATGTACACGGCTACATATAGTTCTAGGAAAGAAGAAACTTATATGCTAATCTGGGTTTAATTTTTCTTTGGTTAGAAAATAGCCTGTTTCCAAAGAAACAACGATGTACACGGCTACATATAGTGATAAATGATATGATGATAAGCCAATATTGTATAACATTGACTACCCTGAGATTAGCAGCTGACATAGAAGAAAAGAGAAAAATAAATCACCACATCAGAGTGAGCAACTAGTTTTTGCTCATATTGCCTATGCCAGTCATACCCCCTACCAGCATGATCTCTGATAATCCAGCAGTATTTTGTTGATACTGCCTATGACAAGTACCCCAATGACATTTGCGCATGCTGATTTTTTGCAAATGGAAATATCCTTTGAGAGCATTTGTATATGCTGACCCCACATTGAACACCCCATTACCGGATGATAGCCACTGATGGCACATGAGAGGATGAAGCAACTGTTTAGTGATGATGAAGATGCCATTTTCTATTATGGTGAAACTTTATGTTGACACAACTAAAGTTTTGTTGTGCGGTTTATGCACTTATGCCCACATTGGAATGGGATAATGAATAATTTTAAGTGGTTACGAAATAACAGAGAAAATAATTGAAATTTTCTGGATTCTATGAACATAGAACAAATCAGACGAATATGATTGCTGTATATGAGAACCATAAATGTATGGATTATCATTGGACAAGGATACACAAATGAATTATGATAATCCTATGGAACCAAAGGTGTTAAGGACACAATGGAGATTAAACAAAAAAAAAAAAAAAAAAAAAGATTGAATGCTGATGCACCCAGAAAATAACGGAACTATACAAGATTTGGATCACCCATAGACAAAGGATATACAAATGGAGTATGCATATCCCATGGAACCACAGAGGTTATGGACAAAATAATAAAATAATGGAATGAAATGATCATAATATATATAAGAGACAAGAGATTGTGTAACATCTCCGCAATTTGGGAGAAGATAAATTTTTGATATTTTTGCCACTTGCCTTATATTGTGAACCTGATTATAATAGCACATGAATATTGCTTGCTAATGGTTATATTGAAATGGTTATTGTATTTTAAATTAAATAATAAAACAAACCAGAGGATTGAAATATGATTGAGACATTGTGACAATACTGAGCATTGGATCGCCCTTTACGATATATGGACCAAGAACAATGTAACCTCATGGACTGACGTATCATGGATCCATATACAATGGATGGATATAAAATTATAAAAGACTACCTAGATTGGACATCCATATTGCTGAATCACGGATTACCATTGGAATACATGTACCCTCATGCCCCATAGGAATTAACTTAAATTATTATGAATTTAAGAAAAATAAATTGATCATCTGGCTGTAGCAGCAGATATTATAAACACCATATAGTTCTGAAAAACCTTCGACCTGCGAAGGCAGAGCTGGTGTTGACAATCCTGCACATAATGTACAAAATGTTTTTTTTTTCATCTCATATTCTCAAAAAGTTCTTACATCTCAGTTGATTGTTCCATAAATAATTGTTTGATATGTTTTTGATAAATGTATTGCTAGATAAGGTACATAGGGAGTTACTAAGGATGAATTCTCAAGATAACAGGAAGACTAGAAGGGATACAATGATATTGGAGCACCATAAATGATAAATTGGTGTTATGAAAAAAAAAAAAAAGGAGACAAATATAAACTGTATACAAGGATGTCTTGAGAGTGACAACATGGATACATATTGTCAAGAGTATAAGCAGTTGTCTTAACAGAGAAAATAAAGTAATACGGAACCCAACGTAGAAAATTCATGATGATTTGAAACTATATTTTCCTTTTCCCTTATATTTCATAATATGATAGTAACATATTCGTCTGTTGGTTGCTGAATAATTTGATGTTTGAAAATTGATGAATTATAAGTCAAAGAAGATCTTTGAAGAAAAAAAGAAAAAAATATTTCTAGGAAAGGGTTCACAGGAAAAATACTGTGTTGACAGAAAAGAAGGAATGATTAGAAATAACTGACTTATGGACAGGATCACCACCAGACGTATTACCTGTACGGATACTGGAGACAAACATCACATATTTAAAAAAAAAAAAAAAAAAAAAGGTAATATAGAACATTCTCTAGTGATGGACTTGGAACGAATTTATACACTTACCATTTGGAAAATGTCAAATACAGGAAACATTCAGACACAAATAAATAAGGATAAGCCATGAGGTTTTAATGCTTTTATTGTGACAAATATGATTGCTTATAAAAATGATGCTGGTTATATTATCGTTTGAAAATATATGCATATTATGTCTAGAGATGTTTTCCACATGTAATAATGAGCAAGTAGCTCATTCACTAGAGAAAAAAGAAGATGATGAGTACCCATGAGAACATTGGCTATTTTATGAAAGTGGATTGCCATTACCATAAGGATTTGGAGATTTTGGACATTTCTTGGAATATTGCAGAGTACTTGGAAACTAAAATAAACAAGTACGCCAGGAAGAAAAAAATTTTTTTTAAAGTACTTGCAGACTTATAATACAGAGCCAATAACAGAAACAGAGAAGAGATAACACCCCCCACCATATCTAAGAGAATGTAGTCAACTATATTTTTGAACGGAATTTGTGTTGTTCATGTTTCCCAATGTTGCCACTCGTCACATTTTTTGAGTGATGACCTTATGGATGTTTTGAAAATTTGGTTGGCCAATGTTGCCAATTTGTAAATTTGGTTGAAATATGTATTGATATGAAAGATAGTTTGCATTTTTTTGAGATGATGTCCATTAATAGGGCCTATTTAAGGAAGACAGTCCCATATATACATATAGGAACCCAGGTTTAGGAATTAGTTTAAATTTTTCTGAAAATTTTTTGAACTTAGGAAATTTTGGGGATATTTTTTAGATTTGATAGTACTCAAATGTCTCCCTATGGGATACATTTGCAGGGCCCCGGGATCTATATGTAGCCGTGTACATCGTTGTTTCTTTGGAAACAGGCTATTTTCTAACCAAAGAAAAATTAAACCCAGATTAGCATATAAGTTTCTACTTTCCTAGAAACAGATTATAAAGATTCAGTAGCATACATTTTAATTAGGCTAAGAGTCGCGTTACGTGTCAAAAATTAGTCACGTGATGTTTGTACCCAATTAGGGAGCTCAGAAGCTTTTTCCCAGCGAAAACTGACGCCATGATTTAGCAGTCTGAATATTGAGAGCGATGAAGAAGGACGCATTTTTGTCCAGCTCAGTGTATTCATGTTTTGAGGAAATCAACTAGGTCCTTTTATGATCTGTGATGCATTCTAGGATGATAAATTAGTTGTGCGATTTTTGTGATTTCTGATATTGTGTAAGTATGCTTGACGTTCTTGCTTTTCGATTATCAAAGCTCTCAGCTATAGCGGCGGCAGAGGTGTGTTCAAAGATTCAAATCTAAGCGATACTGAATCCTATGTACTAGAAGCTTGCTTATAAAGAATGCCCCTTGCATTGGAACACATTAAACTTATGGAATACAAAGAAGAGAAAAAAGAGAGTTTTGAATAAGAGACTAAACTGAAAAGCTGAGAAAATGTTATCAAGGACGGAAGCTAATCACCCAACGTACGAATCTAGTAGAAACAAGGAGTTCAGTCTTGATCAAAATGAATATTAAGAAAAGGAGCAAAGGAAGTTTAGCACCAATGAAATGATGCAGATATATTACTTGACTTTGTACATTACTGTAATTATCCAAGACCTTGTTGTATTTGACTCATACCCGTTTTCAAACGAAAGTTATTAAACGTTGTTCCTATTCAAAGATGAACGCTGTTGAGGAGGTTATTGAAGAGTTTGAATGTTAAGTCGAGAAACTGCTCTATCCCTGTTAATTTGCTACACTTACATCAATAGAGGAAAAACAATCGATCCTGGAAACCCCAATTAAAGGAGAGGAATATCAACCTCTAGCAGTTAGGCTAGTAAACCAAACCTACTCTCTGTACAAGCAGCAAACCCCAACTGCCCACCCCGGCCACACAACCTCTTTCTTGCTGAGGAATCCTCGATTTATGGCCTGAAAAAGTCTCCCAGCTGCTGCTTTTCGAGTGGCCAACTCTTCTTTGATGCCTCCCTTTCGGTCTATAATAGCTCCGAGGTATTTAAAGTGGTCGACCTGCTCCAGGACCTGTTCTCCCAGCTTAATATGATGTCTTCTTTCTTCTCGTGATATCACCATGGATTTTGTTTTAGAGCTGCTTATGACCATCCCTCTCTTCTCCAGCTCTTCCTTCCAGACTTGCAGGTTGGATTGGAGATTGCCTCTGATTTAGCAATCAGGGCAACATCATCAGCAAATGCCAGCTCTGAAATATAGACCTGTCTCATCTTCCAGTACCCCACTGAATACTTTCTTGTTCTCTCCTTACATGCCTTGATGACATCGTCCATAAGGAGTATGAAGAGGTAAGGTGATAGGATATCACCTTGTCTTACACCAGTATTTCTTTTCTCGATACACAATAATTAGTATGCCGACAAAGATCAAAGGATTTCATTCGTTTATGGGAACTAGACAAGATGCACAGATATAAAGTGTATATTTGTTGGGTCTAACCCAATATAACATCGTATGCAAAAAATGGCATTAATACGTTGGACGGTTAATCAGATAATTACATTTGTTTGAGGGCAAAGCTAGCGAAACGTGCTTTTTATAGCAAAGCAGTTATTGTAAAAGCCTAATTTTACTGTTCTACTTAACATATTTTTATTTTGTCTGCACTAATAACATAATTTACATTCGATTTCATTCTTTCTTTTCAGTAGTACAAATAAAAAACTTGGAGATTAAACAAGGGGGAGAGGAGGGGTTAAGATCTGTGGTTCAAGTTGCCAGGAGTCTACGCTAGACGGGTCTTGAAGACGCTTGCCTTGACAATTGGTTACACCCAGCATTATTGCCAGGGACGTGCTAATGCCACATAATTTAACAATTGACGGAACAGTCAACAACACCTTTGGGAACCAACAGTGACAGAATCCAACACCAACAACAAATCATTGTCAACACCTGGCTAAATGCAGCCAGGCCCAGCAAAAGAACTTATTTTTTTAACGATAGCCACTTTAAAGTCATTACCGGTGATGAAAACATCAATGCCTCATTTTCTTTCATGCACAACTCTATTTTAACTTTGATAACTATAACTGATTATTAAATTTGTTATTTGTAAATACATATTGATAGTTGATTTAATCACTATTGCGTGAATTTCATCCGTATGACTCAGTTATTTTAAGTACATAGCCATCCTGAACTATTAAAGTACAGTCAACTCTCGCTGTTCGCGGGGTTAGGTTCCTTGAAAACTCCGTGAATACGGAAATCAGAGAATACGGAATCATTGATCCTAAGGGGGCTATGCTCCTGCGGGACCCTGCTCACCACACACTTTTGCTACCGATCACCATAAACTCCTCATTTCGTATACCATTCTTATTAAAAAAACCAGCTTATTTATTATACTGTGCATTTTATAAATGTATTTTATACACTGTTTTCTTTATAATAGTACAGCATGTACAATCTTTTGGTGTAACAGTACTCACTTACTCACCTATTCACTCAATCTGTCACAATTCATTTACACATCCACACGCAAACACACACACCCACACAAATTATTACAAAATCCATGGAAAACAAACATTATAAACATTTATGCAGAACATTTAAAATTATGAAATAAAGAAAATTTCATACAGACATGCAAGAAAGAAATTTATCTAACACATGTACTTTATAATTGAGGCTGATCACTGAAGCGTGAGGTTTTTATTGGCTCTAAGATCAGTATAGTACTGACAATACAGAAGTAGAATTTCTGCAGGGAAATGGTGAAGTCCCAGTGTATGAGAGAACTACTGGTATCACAAATTAGTTACGGCTGTGAATGATCTGATCTCGAAAAATTAGTAGAGTGGAGACAGTCATAAAATGCCACCACGCTGTGTAACTAACTGTGATATTAAAACAAGGAAACAGATTTCACTTAACAATTATAAAATTAACAAGTCGTTCAAATACAATTTCCTTATTATTTATTAAGTATATACACTATCTACTCTTGTGCTGAAGGGTGGATGTTGGAAGATGGAATGCAATGGATTTGTACGTTTACATATGATTTACATATATATATATATATATATATATATATATATATATATATATATATATATATATATATATATATATATATATATATATATATATATATATATATATATATATATATCCTGGCACAGTTTATACTGAGCCAATCATCAAGGTAAATGGTGAGAAACTGAATGTTGTGAACAGATTCACATACCTTGGTAGCACACTTTCCCAGAACATCGTCATTGATGATGAGGTTGTCACAGAGGTTTTATGATCATTGAATTGCCTATATCCTCTTCTTTTTCTTTCACCCGTATCCTCTATTTTATTATCACTCTTTACCTTTTTCCTGTATTTTTCGCATCCATTCGTTTGCGAAAAATATTTTTTTCCCATTCTCACTTTCGCCAGTTTCGTTTCTCATTTAGAAACGCATTTCATTGCTTATTAAACGAGTAACTTTTTACGTAACGTGTCAGTCCCTTGCACCAGACGATTTGGCGTGAGAATGCATTCGGTCAATCGCTGCAGATTGACGAAATAACTGAATATTTTGGCTATCTCAGACATAGTGCCGACATATCGTCTGCATTCTCACTTGTCAAAACGTAGCTTCTCGGTGAGCGCTGAGGTGAGACGTGAATCCCGACATCTCCCCGGGCGCAGTATCAGACATTTGTCTGATATTTTGCATCTGACACGTAGTTACCTCGGTAGATTCTCAGTGTCAGGGTGGAGAAAGCGCCATCACGCATTCGCTCAGAATGGTCATTTTGGCGTGAGGTGCGAAGACAGGAGGTGTTAAGAGAAGGGGAGGCTATTGCGTAGTTTATGGAAATAGTGTACATCTTTGTCTGGTGTTTCATATATACTGGAGGGAGTTAGATTTCATTTCCACTCAGTAACTTCGCAGTCAAGACTAGAAAAAGCCTTCGTTCGATTTCTAGAATCTCTGTTAATAGAGATGTCATTTAGTATGATCGTAGTGGTTTAAGTTCTTAGTAGTTCTGTGTTGAGGTAAATCTTATATTATTTATCTAGTATTTTGTGAGTGTTAAAGTGTTAAATCGCTTATTTCATTTTGCTAGTTAGATTTGTGCAGAGAGTTAAATTATTAAGTCTGTTATATTCTCTAGTCGACGAGTTACAGTGGAAAGCGGAATAAATTATAATTTCTAGCTTAAAATCATGTAGCCATAATGGATTTAATTTAACTGCTAATACGCAGTCGAGAATATTTTAAAACTAACTTATTAAATGACTGCTACATCTTTAGTATTGACGGAATGCGTAGGTATTCCTAATTCAGGATGTTTGATTTTTAAATATAACTTATTCCACGGGAAGTATTAAACTATAAGACAAGCTACGCTTGCAGTTTAAATTATCAGTTATAGTATGTATAATTATTTGATATGTGTTCTTTCCATTTATATATAGTGAAACTGTGGTACCCAAACTTTGCCAGCGTTTGAGTAAAGAGATAAATCTGTGAAGAAAACAACAAACATTCTTACCTTAAAGATTTGATGTATAACTTTTGCAAGAACTTTAAGATTTTAAAGAAGTAACGGGTCATCGAGCCTGATTTGATTCTTCCTGAGAACACTCTAGCCATTTTTCAGCCTTGGTGGCAAGTAACATATTCCAATCAGTAACTTTCCCGACACTGTTGACAAGTGGTGGTGTGACCAACTAAATTCCTATACTGAGAGAAGGTGCCGACCTGACATTCCTCATTCGTTTGAAATCTAAGATGTTGACACTGTGCTCGCTATAAACGCTCGTGCCTGGACAATTTTATGTGACTTAAACAGACATCCAAAACAATAGTATTCCCAAGAGAACGGTCCCGGAAGTAGTGAATTCAACCCGTCTTTTTGGACCTGGGGTTTTCTTGGCCAAGATTACCATTGAAGATTCTGTATGGGCAAGTCCTAAAAATATTGTTTTTTGTTCCCGAAGTGGCTACCAAAGCTGTGAGTATGAACAAATGCACGTGATCACAGTTGAATGAATAGAGTGAAAGCAGGACTGAGCGATCCCTTTATGGTGGTATTTTGACCCCCATTCATTTTTTGCTGTCATAACATTTCTTTATGCAAGGTTTTGCTAACTATATATATATATATATATATATATATATATATATATATATATATATATATATATATATATATATATATATATATATATATATATATTCCCTTAGACTAGATCAGAGTATCCAGTCTGTTCATACCTTAAAGGGGAAGAATTTTAGACTAAATCATATGTATCTGTGACTCTTTGGGCTATCACTTTCTTCTAACGGGACTGTGAGCAATACATCGAGGGAAGGATCATACCAACGGGTCTATCATTCTTGTAGCATTTCTTGATTCTTTTGTTTATGATTTTTTTGTATATGCTTGATGTGATTTGATATGTTGTGAGAGAAGTTTAGTCTTGATAAATAAACTACTCATAAAATTTATTCCAGCGTGTCGGTCAGTTCGTTTTCCCAAACTCTTCATATAATCATTGTCATAGTTTTTTCCCACGTCTGTACGTCTAACTGTCGTCTTATGTGTGTATGTATGTGAGTGGATATATATATATTTCATATATATGTGTGTAGACTGTCTGACTCAATCTAAATCTGTCGTAGAAGATAGATGAAAGAGAGAAGATTTCTTGATTTCAGAGACAGCCTCTATCACATTTCTACCATCTCACTCGTGGAAATCTATTGCTATTACTACTTCTCACTGTGACTATCACTTATTCTAATCTATTCAGAAGGGACCAACCCAAGTCTTAATTCCCCTATCGAAAATCTACGACAGAGGTAAACACCAGGATCTCCAAAGCCAGCAGCACATTTGGCAGACTATACACCAACGTTTGGCATCGAAGTGGCATTAGTCTACAGACAAAGCTGAAGGTGTACAGAGCTGCGGTGCTTCCAGTGCTGTTTTATGCATGCAAAACATGGACTGTATACAGGCGCCACGTAAAGAAGCTAAACCACTTCCATACAGTCTGTCTCAGGAAGATAATGAACATCAAATGGCAAGACAAGATCCCTGATACCGCCGTTCTTGACAGAGCTGGTATCCCTAGCATCCATACTATTCTGATGCAGTCACAGATTCGCTGGGCAGGTCATGTAGTCCGCATGCCAGACCATCGACTGCCAAAGATACTCTTTTATGGTGAGATGCAGAAGGGTAAACGCTCCCATGGTGGCCAAAAGAAGCGCTTCAAAGACACGTTAAAGACGTCATTGAAAACCTTTGACATAAACCCAGACATATGGGAAGCTGCTGCGCAAGACCGAACTGCTTGGCGCTCATCTCTTCGTAAAGGTGCAACGGCATGCGAATCATCCAGAAGAGCAGCAGCGAAACAGCGGAGACAAGCTAGAAAAGACCGTGAAATAAAACCTTCACATGAAGCAAACATTCCCTGCCCACACTGTCCGAGATCTTTCAAGGCCCGCATCGGGCTCATCAGTCACCTTCGTACCCATAAAGTAATCTAACTATATTCCTAATGATTGGATGAACAAAGTGGTCTTCGTCACCCGTGATGGACGAACAACACAACACACACACACACACACACACATATATATATATATATATATATATATATATATATATATATATATATATATATATATATATATATATATATATATATATATATATATATATATATATATCAAACAAGTCTTCCAATTATTGGAAACAAATTTATATCAGCTGTGCTGTTAATTAAGTATATATAAAATTTATCAGCTATGCTGTTAATCTTGTCTCTTACTACGCTAAATCACTTTTTCTTCCTTGACCGTTAAATGCTCACAATTGCTGACGAAAATGGTACTAATGTGTACTCATCTCTTAGAACAGTTCTGTCCTTCCTAATTTGTTGCACACAACACCCGCTGATAATCGTTCCTTTAGCCCACCCAAGACTGAGGGGGACTAGGATGTAGCTCCGGTACAATCACTGTGCTCCTGCGAAGTTCCAGGCGGCTGGATTGACTCGAACATACGACCTCAGGTTGGATGACACGAATAAAACCTGTAACAAGGAAAAATAGGGGCTAATGTATGTCATCAAGCCCACCTATTTCTAGTGTATATGAGATGAGTGTGTCTCAGGTGTCTGCATGTAGGATGAATGACAACATGGCTCAGTATAATTTAGCAATAGCGAGACAAGACAGGTGTGTACTTGAAAAACATTCTTTCTGATAATTCAATTATACATGAATACATCCAATAATTTGTACACCGTATGATACAACCGTTTCCTTCCACCTATAATATACCAGGCCATCCCTGATAAGTGATATACTGGCAGGTAAAATATACCCTAACAATAGTGTTGTGGTTATATAGGTTGGAGTCATACCAGGAAATACAATCATTATACCTAATTCCCTAAGATATAATCAGTATACCTGATACATTCATAGTAAAACTAAAATCCTATATGAAATATATACCTGGTTTCCTTCTTCAACAGTCATACACAATCATTACGCATGATACTATAAAATACATTCATTATACAGGATATAGTCATAGGTTATATTCAGGTTGGAGTTATATATATAGTCCTAAGAAGGACTGTTTGGTTATATTTCAGGTTAGAGATAGGTTATATTTCAGGTTGGAGATAGGTTATATTTCAGGTTGGAGTTATATGAGCCCTAAAAAGGACTGATAGGTTATATTTCAGGTTGGTTATCGTCTTCAGCAATCATACAAGGAAAGACAATCATTATACCTGATTCCATAAAATATAATCCTTATACATGATATATATTAATTATACACAGGTGTAGGTATTATAAATGATACTAAACAATACAATCATTATATATGAAGTAGGCATATTCTCCTACAAGTTTTTAGTAAGTTTACCTACCCTCTAAGATTTATACAAGCCAGATTTTGACTCGACTAGTGAAGCAAGTTTGCCCGGTCAATGCAGGTGAGCAATAAATCAGTCTTGACAGTTTCTCTTCTCCAGTCGGTCGCTAGCTGGCTTTCGTGTTGGTGTGTGTGATTTTGAATAAAACGCGCCCGTTTATAAAGGTAAACTCAGGTAAATACCAGTGTATAAGGAAACCTTTTGATTGGTTATCTGCTGTTTGGTACATTTTTATTGCCGACAAGCTGATTGGTTATATGCGGTTTGGTACATTCCGTGACCGCGTCCCGAAATTTTAGGCTTAAGTTTTTCCTCTTTTATTTTTTCCAATTATTCTGTCTGCCACCATCTTGGGGGAACAAGATGGCGTATACTTCGTATAATTTATTCTGGCTCAGAGACTGTTCGTTGATTGGCTGTGCATATGTATTAACAAAGAAGTGGGTTTACACACACGTTTCACGACACTCACAGCCTTCTTGCGCTTATGCACACTCGCCAGCAAACTTGCATTATGCTTAAATGCCATTATTAATTCAAAAAATAATTTAAAAAACTGCGTAACACTGCAAAAACATGAATGAAAAGATGCTCGACAACGGCACATGTAAACACAACGATGGTCGCTAGAACAAGGAGCCAGTCTCTCTTTGCTGCACTGCAGGTGTCTCGAAATATTTTGCCTACTGCCCATTGTCGAGAATATGCGCGAATGACAAAAATGGGTTACACTTTATCTCGCGCGAATGGGCTAATCCGCGAATAGGGAACACACGAATAGCGAGGATTTACTGTAATATTTTACTGAATCATTTCAGTTGGGGGCTCAGACATTTTACGAGCAAATTTCGTTTTCATCGCAGAAAGGGCGGGAAGATAAAAAGTTCAAGACAGTTTAGAAGATCTCAGTTGTTATGCTTCCTTTCTTAAAATGCCTGCGAGGCTCCCTGAAATAGAAGCATCATTCTTCTATTTTTTTTAACTAAAAGTAATCTTGAGCGAAGGTTGATACATTTGAAGACTCTCATTTTTATACTGTAACTTTGGCCACTGTTAGATCACCGCTGCATAGCATGGGAGACAATCCCATGTAAGGAACTGATGACAAGAACCCGACAGGTTTCAGTTGAACAAGAGATGAGAAGGCGATGGCAATGGATAGGACACACACTGAGGAAACCAGCTGATAACATTACAAGGCTGTCCTTGTCCTGGAATCCCCAGGGTAGAAGAGGTAGAGGGAGACCTACAAACACATGGAGAAAAGACATGGAGACAGAAATGACAAGGATAAAGAACACATGGGAACAAGACGGAACCAGTGGTACAGACTAGAGGGCTTGGAAGGTATTTGTTGAAGGCATGCGCTCCACGAGGCGCAGAAGGGAAAAGATGAAAACTAAATACTGAGCAGCACCAAAAAAAGTGAGCCGTTTTTTTTAAATGTACCGTTTCCTTCACGACAGTTGGCTAACCATTGTTCCTCAGCAAATTATGTCTTGTACTTTAATTGTTCGCTATGACAGTTTTTTTTTTTTTTTAATGAAGGTGAAAAAATTCCGTTCAACCTCTTATGGGTTATAATTGTAATGTTATGATGTATGTATATAATCATTACCTCGTCATCTACACAAGCACACACGTTTCAGAAGGGACTTAGTAAAAGCATGTTCAATTCGTAGCCATGTTTATTTACAGAATATCGTACATGTCAAGATTCGCATTATATTACAATGTGTGGTTCGTACTTTAATGTATTCATATTACATCCCCCCTTTTTTGAAAAAAAAATGTGTGCAAACATTTCCAACGAAATGTTTCATGTGAGAAAGGATAAGTATGTGTAATGCTCAGTGTGAGTATATATGTCACTGTCTGTATCGGCTGGGAGGTGTCACTGTACGGCCAGAACGAGTGGTGTAAAGTGCTGGTGGTTCTGCGGAAGTCCCTGGTTTAGCTTGAGTTGGTTGTGATTTCGGCCTTGGCGCTTGTTGGTTTTGTGGGGCACCAAGGTCTGGAGTTACTGCATTGTCTGTTGAAAGCATGGGAATTCTCTGTTCTGTTGTATTCTGTGGGATTTCTCTTATGTCCACTCTGTTTCGCCTCAGGAGGTTGCTGCTGCTGTCTGGTCTTAAAGTATAGCTCCTGGGTTCAGGGTTTCTGGAAATGATTGTTGCTTTTGACCATGTGTCATTGTTGTGGTTGTAGGTAGTCACATGCTGACCAGGATATAATGGTGGTAAGTCTTTAGCACATTTGTCATAGTTGGATTTCTGAACTTGCTGACGATGCTGAAGTTGATCATATGTGCTGTCTCTATGTTGTGGACGGAAGTGGACCTTAGATGGTAGGAGGTCTTTAATTCTTCTATCAAACATAAGTTCTGCTGGACTGTCGATCTTACTGTCTACCGGTGTTGTTCTCCATCTCAAGAGTGCTAGGTGTACATCCTCTGTTCTTGTTTTCTTCATGATTGACTTGATAGTTTGTATCTGTCTCTCAATGAAACCATTAGATTTAGGGTATCTAGGTGATGATGTTGTGTGTTTGATCTTCCAGTCCTTAGTGAAGTTTCTGTATGCTTGACCTGAGAAATGTGGACCGTTGTCTGATCTAATTTCATCTGGGATGCCAAACATGCTGCAATACTTCTTTGTAATGTCTGCAATAACAGCTGATGGTGAGGGTTGTGGAAGTTTCTCAATGATGGGAAATTTGCTGTAGTAATCAGCAATAATAAGATAGTCATTATTGTCGATTGAGAAAATATCAGTTCCTATAATGCTCCAAGGGCTCAATGGTATGTCTGATGGTATGAGAGGTTCTCTGCACTGCCTATTTGCATGTTCTTGGCAAATTGAACAGTTTTTACATAGTGTTTCTATGTCCTTGTTTATCTGTGGCCAGTAAACATCTTTCTTTGCTCTCAGTTGTGTCTTCACAATACCAAGGTGACTATTATGGAGCTGTTTAAGGATGATATCGCGTTGTGTTTCTGGTACAACAATGCGATCTCCTTTAAGGATCAGACCATCTTCGATGCTTAACTCGTCCCTCATCGAGTAGTATGGACGGATGTGTGTTGGAACTTCCCTGATAGAGCTTGGCCATCCATGGTATATCAGTTCTTTGAGAGAGTTAAGGATAGGATCTCTCATTGTGTCTTCTCTGATGTGTTCAAGCCGATTATCGCTAAACTTGACAAAATCAACTTTGATGTTTGGGGTAAGATCTGCTGTCTTGTTGGGGTTTGGTAGTCTGCTGAGAGCATCTGCAAGACCTATATCCTCTCCTGGGATATACTGAATATTAAAATCATAACCTTGTGTTTCCAATAACAGAGCTTGTAGTCGTGGTGGTGCTGAAGCTATTGGTTTTTTATGAATCATCTCAAGTGGCTTGTGATCTGAGAGAATTGTAAATGGGCGGTTGAAAAGAAATGTGTGGAAGCGTTTGATTCCAAAACGTACAGCTAGCATTTCTCTTTCAATGTTTGCAAGTTTCTTTTCGCCAGAACTTAATGATTTGCTTGCGTAAGCTACAGGACGAAGTTCTTTGGCATAGTGTCCTTCAGGATTTTTGTCTGGTTGCAAAAGTGCTGCTCCTAGGCCTTTCAGACTGGAATCAACCATGAGAAAAGTGGGTGCTTGCATGTCATAGTATTTCAAGCATGCATCAGATGATATGAGGGTCTTCAAGTGGTTGAATATGTGTTGGTAGTCTTCTGACCATTCATACGGAGTTTCATTCTGTAGTAGAGATCGCAAAGGTTCTGCAGCAGCTGACAAATTTGGTATGAATTGTGCTAGGAAATTGACAGCACCTAAGAATTGTTGCAGTTCCTTCTTTGTAGCTGGTGTTGGCATGTCATGAATATCTTCAACCTTTTTAGGGTCTGGTTTTACACCATTCTGGGTGTACAGCAATCCAAAAAATTGTATCTCCGTTGCCTTAATTGTACACTTTTTGCTGTTGAATGTTAGCCCATTGGCCTGTGCTACATGCATCAAGTTAATCAAGTTACGGTCGTGTTCTTGTTCTGACCTGCCGCAGACTACAATGTCATCCGCAATAGCCACTGTACCAGAACATTGCTCAACAATGTTGTCAATCTTCTGTTTGAAGATGTCTTGTGATACATTCAAACCAAATGGGAGTCTCTTGAAACAATATCTGCCGAATGGTGTTCGAAAAGTTGTAAGGAGTTGACTTTCCTCTGCTATCTCAACACTCCAGTATCCGTGTACAGCATCTAGTTTAGAAAAATATTTGGCATTGTGGAATCTGTGAGTTATCTCTTCCACTGTATGCATTTTGTGTGGACAGCGCTTTAGACTGTTGTTTAAGTGTTTTGGGTCAAGGCAAACCCGAAGAGAACCATCCTGCTTCAGAACGGTTGTGATACTACTACACCAATCAGAATGCTCTTCAACCTTTCTAATAACATCATTCTGCACCATCTTTTCTAGTTCTGTGGCAAGTTTCTGTTTAACATGTATAGGATACTTTCTAGGTGGGTCTATCTTTGGCTCAGCGTTGTCTTTTAAAAAGAATCTTGCCTTTCCTGGAAGTTTGCCTATTCTGTCGAACTGTTCTGGGAATCGCTGTTTAAGGTCATCTACTCCAGTGACGTGTAGAGTAAGATGTTCTTTTTTGTCAGCTTTAATGTTGTTAATAGTTACCACACTCAGCTTTTCGCACATTGGTAAACCCAAAATTGCAGGTCCTTCAACATCTACCAAGTAAAATGTTGACGATGTCCATTCAGAGTCTCTGTATAAACATTCAAGTGTTACTGCTCCGAAACAGTCTATACTTGTTCCATTGTAAGCTCTTAGCTTTGTCCTGCCACTCCTACTTTTTACATCCCTTGTGGGAAATCCTTGCTCATCCACCTTGTCAGGCATGATCTGTCTGAATATTCTTAAGGGTAGAGTGTTACCTTGGGCACCTGTGTCTATCTTGAACCGAATATATCTTTCTTTGTGCCTTTTAATTCCTGGTATTCGGAATTGTACCTTGCAGAAAGCCTGCGTTCTCTTTGGTTCATTACTGAAAGTTAGTATCTTCACAGTATCAAATGTGGAAGGATCACTTTCTTCACTGGAGTCAAGGTCCTCAGTCATCATAAAGTGTGTTTGTTTTGATGACTCTCTGCTGTGAAAGTTGTGTTGAGCACTGTCTTGTTTCCTCTTGAAACATAATTTTATCCAGTGGCCCCTCTTTCTGCAGTAATGACATGTAGAGTCTTTAGCTGGACAGTGGTTTTGTATGTGGTTTAGGCCACAACATTTACACATAGCACCTCTGCTTGTGTTGTGTTTTTCTTGTTGCTTCGAACCAGTTGCTTTGTTTTGTTTGGGTTTATAGCTTTTTACTGCATCCACCTGGGCTGTTACTGTACCTTGCTGAATTTGTTTAATGTTTAGTGCTTGTGCCTCGTGTTTCCTGCCTTCATCCAGAAGTTGTTGTAAAGTTAGTGTATCACTCTGGCTCAGTATCCATTTCTGGAACTCTGGCATTGGTGTGCTGAGAAGGATCTGTTCGATAATTCGCTCTTTTTCTTCTTCTTTGTTAAATTTACATACACTTGTTTTCTCCTTGATGCGAGTGAAGAAATCATCTAAACTTTCATCAGGTTTCTGTCGCAGGTGGTGAAGTTCTAATCTTGCCGCTCTAAAGTTCGTGTGCTTTATTATCAGACGTTTTTCAAATTCGTCCAATATGGCTACGGGGTCGGTCGCTGACTCAACAGGCATGGCGGTAGCAAAACTGTTGTAAATTTTCAAACCTTCATCGTCCAATGCTTCTAGGATATATGGAGTTAGGGTTTGTCCTTCCAGACCAGTGGTCTTGGAATATAGATCTATGCGTTGGCGCCATAACAAGAAAGCTTCACTCTTATCGTCTTGACCGGCGAATCTCATTTGCGGTGCGTTGCGATATTGTTTCGCCGCCATGGCTGACTTCGATGACGAAAATTAGCCGAATACTGTACTCACGTGTTATCGTGTAGCTGTTTTGCGTCAGTCCGGTATCGACCGCTGCCACCATGTAATGTTATGATGTATGTATATAATCATTACCTCGTCATCTACACAAGCACACACGTTTCAGAAGGGACTCAGTAAAAGCATGTTCAATTCGTAGCCATGTTTATTTACAGAATATCGTACATGTCAAGATTCGCATTATATTACAATGTGTGGTTCGTACTTTAATGTATTCATATTACAATAATTAGGAGATACAGTGTCGCCAATTCAAGATAATAATTTTGATTTCCGGTATCTGAATAAGGTATTATTTCATTTTGTCCCTCCATTCAGTCCAAATAGTAATATGATAGACTATTTCCTATACACCTCGTGCTGTCTCCTGCCCACTTTCAACGCTCTTTTATTTTCATGTTCAATTATTTTAATAATTTGGAACACCTAAGAGCATCGTCTTCGGAGAAACGAGTTGCGAGTTAAATAATTAGGCCCTATACGCCTACTTCTATTTCGTCTCTAGCCCCTTTACGAACAATTCTAATTTAATTCAACATCACCTATTGTATGCCCTTGTGTCTGATAATTAAAATTATAGCTTGCTATTAATATCTAGCTAGAATATTGCCAGATCTATGCCACAAAATACGGCATCTTGCATATACATCGCAGCGAAACCAGCCATGTCAGTCCACATGCTGGAGGCCTAACTGTTTTTCATGTAACTCCAGGAAGTTCTCGCCTTATTTCTTTCTATGTTTGTCCCTGCCCAAGGCCTTTTGTCCGTAACGTAGGCAATTATCTTGCCCTTTGTTCAAGTAAGACGCATTATATATTTTTTTTACCCCACTGTTTACTTTACTGCAAGCCTACCCATTTTCTTGTACAGAATAAATATTTCGAAAGAAAAATTATCCTCTCAGCTGACAGTGACGCACACTTAGCTACGGAGTCGCTACCGAGTCACATGATAAAAGTCATATGGTCCGTGCAAAGATGGCGGTAGCAGAGAAGGGAAAGATTTTGGGTTCTCTTATTTTCATCATCTTCTTCGTTAAAGTTTCATGTGATGTCACAAAACGAACGGTAAGTTTGCATAGTAAAACCTAGATGTAATTAAATTTTGAATATGACGTGTCAGTTGTTTTGTTTTCTACTATTTGTATTTCCTCCTTGTAAGAAGGAAATGCAATCACGGGGTTTTTTTATTTGTATAGTCTTGTTAGGCCCTACGTAAATTAATATATTCTGCTCTTCGTGAAGTGTTTTCCGAGTGAAAGAAAAATTGTGAATAAAAACTCAATAAACTAGGTGTTAATTCGCTCATTCATTCACCACCTTTCAAGTCCCAAAGGAGCACAGACCTTCAACAAACGTATGCAAATCTTCCTGTTTCCGTGCTATCAGCTCAAGGTCTTTCCGTAGGCTATCTTCTTCATGTCTGTCTCAAGTTCTCTTTTCCATGTGTAATTTGGTCTTCCTCTATTTCTATTACCCAGGGGATTTCAGAACAAGGATTGCTTGGTAATGCTATCAAGAGGTTTCTTCAATGTGTCCTATCCATCTCCAGTGTCTTCTTCTCATCTCTTGTTCTTCAGGTGCTAGAAGTAACCCGTCAAAAATGGCGAGAAATATGGGGAAAATGTTAATTTTATTTGACTATTTATTTTACAGCTTTGTTATCAGAACTTTTTAGTGGAATCACACAATAGTAAAGACACTGCCATGTTGCCAGAGTCCAATGTGTTGCTTTGAGTTATTAATAAATAGCATCAAATACTAACTAACCCTGACCTTGTTTTGAGCTTTTCCAAAAAGTAATGCCCAACAAATATTGAGACTAAATCCGGGGGGGGGGGGGGGGAAGAAAATTCTAATGTGCTGCCCACGGTTTAAACACTCCAAGCGACATGACCAATGCGTCGATAGCCACATGGGCAATATGGCGGTGTATGTCTACTAATCTATGTTTCAATTCAACATTTTTTTAGGTCTAATATATTTAAAGATCTAACATGTTTTATGATGTCCATGGTAAAGAATGGAAATGAAAGCTTAAGGGGACAGCATTGATGTACATGGGAAGAATGCAACAATAGAAGGACTAATAGTTGTTTTTCATTGTGTGGCATCAAGATGAGGGAGAGAAAATGTTGGATTAGATATACAGCTAAATTTAAGCAAGGAGGCAGCACTTGATCTGACAGATGAAACTGTAATACTAATTCAAACTAGATCAGAATGCAGTTTGGCAGGCTTTTGTTGTCCTCACTGTGTAATTTGTTTTATTTTTGTTTTGAGTCACTGGTAAGCCTATCAACTCTGTTGTCTAGTTTTCTGTTGTCTAGAAGGTTCATGCTAATGACCCCTGTCCATGAAGCACTATTTTGTGGTGCCTAATTGGCATGGTGGTTGGTCATGATTCACTCCCACAGGGAGACGATGCTGCTGTTCAGATGATCCGGGTTCAAGTTCCCAGTAAGCCTATCGCTTCTGTTGTTTTTCTGTTGTCTAGTTTTTTACTTCTTTATTTCCTACAAGTGTCTGCTATTACCCATTTCTCTCTTTATGTGTATTTATTTATTTATTTTTGGAAGTTGATTAAGCTTAAAGAGAATAAGGAAAGTAGCAGTATCTGTAATCGTTTGTTTCACATAGTTTTTTAAATATTTTGTGTGTGTAAGCTTTCAAAAATGTTATGCAACAGATATGTAGCAATGCAAGAAAGATAGTTCTTCTGTTACATATTGTCAATCATGTCATATGGAGGTGAGTCACAGACTGCCAGTGAACAAACAAGAAAATCCCAGGAGGCCACAGAGATGTGGTTTACAGAAGAATGTTGAGAATACACACAGACAGCTAACAAATGTAATTAGAAATATAATGTCCAGAATAAGTGTCCGTTTGGCAGAGTGGTTATAGCAACTGGCCTCTCACTGCAAAGGTGCCAGGTATGAAACATGGTGACATCATGCTGCACTCTACCCAGCTGTAAATGGGTACCTAAGTCTGTTATCAAGTTAGTGAAGGCAGAGACAGTGAGGAAGGGAATTGGTCACCCCCACCTCTCGAAGCTGTACCTAGTATAGTGAAGTCTCTAACACTTCACTCCCCTGTGGCAGTATATGCTAAGGGATTAACTTTACCTGTAATGAACAAAAAGATGCCAGTGTGGAAGGGAAGTTTATTACTCGAATTAAAAGGATTCAATCTACTTTCTGAGGGATACAGTCTACTTTCTGTGGGCATGTTTTGAGAAGTGAAAAGCTAAAATTTATTTTGACAACAGGAAAAATTGATGGAAAAAGAGGTATTATTTACATCAGAAAGTAAGGTGTTATGTAAGGTCACAAGTTCTGCTGCTGAAAGTTATTGTAATATAATGAGTGATTGTCCCAAATTATTTAGACATTGCATTAAATTGTGAACCACGTGAGCAAAACTATTTGATTCAAATGAGAATATTCATCATCAGGTGCCATCTTCACATCAAAGGTCAGCTGCAATGGATCTCAAACATCTTCTGTCTCTTGTCTTGATGGTGCACTCGGATAGACTTTTTGCTGTCCATCTCTTGATGTTATTTTCCCACTTATAGCGCTGTCTTCCTCTTGCATGTTTGCCTTCAACTCTGCCAAAAAAAAATCACTACAGCTATTAAAATTGATTGTGTTTTGTAATTTTATGTTTCTTAGGTTTTATTCTTCTTTCTTATGCTTTTTATGAAAACTGTTATCAATTTTTTTTTTTTTATCTACTTTTGCAGTCCTAAATGCATTTTGTTTAAAATGAGACTGCAACTTTTGAAGAGATTATGTGACAGTGTTTTTTTTATTTCAGGTTAAAGTTACACCATGGCCAGACTGTGACAGTTATAAGAAAGAATGTGAAGAAGCCCGGCAAAACAATTCAAACGTCGTGTATGCTAAAGCTTTTGCCCAAGGTGACAGTCTTTTGTATGCCTCCAGTTCTATTGGTACACCTGCCATTGTCTTGGCCAGAGTTACAGGAGGAGATGGAGATATGCACTTCAACTGGACAAAGCTTGTCAACGAATCTTCTTTTGAAGATGCTATCACAATCAGCGGGGGTGTCGTTGAGTACAAGTTTGGTGTGGCCTTCACGAGAGTGAGTTTTGCTTGATTGTTCATGTTGTAGCATTTTTATTTTCCTCAGAGCACTAAAATATTTAAAATCTTGAATATAATATTTAATACTGCATAGCCGCATTGACAAAGCTGCAGCCATCTTTGTCCACCTCTAAACGTTTGTTTGGGGAAACTTCAAACTCACAATGAAGACCAAAGCTGTGCCACCAGCATGATTCTATATGGCAGCAAGACATTGACAACCTGTGCTAAGTAAGAAAGAAGGCTCAGTACCTTCCTTCTATGGTGTCTATGCCACATTCTTGGTATTTATGCCACATTCTCGGTATTTCATGGAAGGACAAAGTGACAAATGTCATGGTGCTGTCACTTACTGGCCTTAAAGGCATGTATACACTGCTTAGACAGCGCAGACTACTATGGCTTGGCCATGTCCACCACATCGAAGATGGTCACATTCCCAAAGATATTTTCTATGTGCAGATGACAAAAGAACAGTCAGGCGACCGCAGCTGAGGTTCAGAGATGTGTGTAAGAGAGACATGAAGGCATAGGACTGTGACATGAAAATTGCGGCAACCCTGATCGTTCCACTTTATTCTCATCGAGGCCCCTCACTATTTGGGTTCAAGCAACGATCGAACATGGATTTCCCTCGCTGGCTAATTAAGTATGCACAATTAAACACGTGGAAGCCAGGTCTCTCTATTGCCAACTGTCCGATTCTTAGTTTAGCCACGCCTCCTGTCTTTGTATCAAGCACTAATAATCCAACTATTCATAATTAACTGTCTTCTCTTTAAAAAAAGGACGTTTACCTGCTGTCAGATTACGCCATCACATCAGTGCTTGATCCCTGAAACACGGGGAGGGCGAGGCCACGGGTTTTGTAGTTTCTAAAGAGAGAACGATTCGTTAATTGCAGTATCAAGGGGCATTAACCACTCACCGACTGCAAGCCCTTTGATCATGCTCCACGAGACGCAAATTTGCTCACCTAGGGAAATGAACCTAAAAGCTCGCTCGCTAGGTAAACGAATCTACGGTAGACTGGTGTGATTTTTTACTTTGATTCAAGAATTGAACGAAGAATCTACGAGAGGTGTGAATTTCCTCATAGGGGAGTGAAAAATCCGCCATTTCATATATATATATAGTCATGCTCATCAAACTCAGTTGTCAGTTTGCTATCAGGATTTCTTGAATGGTCTAGCGCGCATTTTTGGAGTCTTATTTATCTGGATTTCCTATAGAAATACGTGGAGATTTATTTCAGTTTCTTGTGCTGTGGTAAATATATAGTTATTAGCATCAAAGTGATTTAATTGTTTAAGTTTCATTATATTTCACTGGGATTTTTGTGTTAATTGAAACGTATTAAATAAACATGTAGCAAAATTCTCCAGCGGTAAAGGTAAATTTAATTACCTGCTATGTCCCGAGTGAGAGATGCTTTAAATAATTTATAAGCCGCTAGGCGATTGATAATTGATGTAACGCAATTTAATTCTATTCATATGTGTGTAATTTTCTAAACGACTAGCAGTCATATCTTGTGTTTTAAACCGTTAAGATAAACTAGACACTCGCAGGGGTTTTGTTAATATATGTATAATTAAATACCGGAGTGGTTAAAATAGTCTTACCTAAAAAAGAACGCGTGTCAGGATATGATTTAAATTATGATTACATGTTTATCTATTTTCTACATATAGGCTGGTCATACCTTGCATCCTAGCGTTTCTTATGGTCTTACTGACTTTGGTTCTTACACCATCCAACGATTATTGTGGTTAAATCTTTGTGTTGTGACCCCTATGTGGTCCACCTCTCCATCCGTGAGAGTAGTAAAACCAAGAACTTTAACAATAAGCCATTCTAAAGTATAACTGGAGAAGAACAATTGCCAGAAGCCATTCCATAAATATTACTGATCTGCTGTGGCAGAATTTATATCACTATTTTTTACACGTGACAGTAAACGTTTTCCTACTGGATTCCTCCTCCCCTAAAGAAAACTCACTGGTCATACTCTGTCATCACTTCATTGAACAGCCGAGGAGTATCATTTTCCTAAAGTTCTTTTTTTCATCACGCCATAGAGTGTCTTAGCTACCAGCGGCGAAACCCCACCGGACTAATATATCTTTATATATATATATATATATATATATATTTTCAATTCTGAGGACAGTGCCACCCCATAGAACCCTTACCCCAAACACTAACTGCAGTGAAAAGAGGAATATCCTGGAACAAAAAAAGTAACGCCTCGATTTCAGCGACTACGGAAAAATAGCCGACAGCAAACCCCATCAGTCTGGGACTGAAATAGACAAAGCAAAAGACTCTGATTGTTTTAGTACTTACTAGAGTTTTTTTTATTCCATGGAATGCCTGCTTCAACGATTGGTATGTGCAGATGAAAGTGGCCACTGTAAGCGTGCATTGAATGAACGAAATTAGATAACCTTAATTTTCTCTTTTCTTGCTAACATCAGTATACTTAATTTCTTTTTCTGTGTTTTTTTCTTTCCCTCCCTAATCTGCTTAGTCACGGGATAGATTAAAAATTAAGAACCTGTTCCTATACCCCTTACTGATTATTGCATATCCCATCGTTAAAATTGATCTCTCTTTGGGTTAATTACCCCTGGTAGTAATTTTCTTTGGGTTGTTTTCCTTTACAAGAGGGGATGGCCTATTGAGATACTATTTTTTTTCCCCACCTTGTCTGTAACTATGCTTTATAAATGTAACATGATTGATGTTGTGCTTTTTGTTTAGTGATAATAAACATAATAAACCTTTACTTACCGTGTTGGTCAACCCCATTGTCCCATTATATGTTATACGTAGTTTGTATTCACGTTTGTGCATTTGTGTCACCAAATTGGTGTGTGTACATTAGTGTAGGGTAACTTGTAAAAATTGTTTAGCAAGGAGAGTACGACTTCCCTTCCTCTTACCCTATCACCCTCATGGAACAGCAATCTATTTATTACCCCTTATTCTCACAGAGTTATCACTATCACCTCTGCTCGGACAGGACCATAAATTTCTCAGACCTATCTCATAAAAAATTACGACAAGGACATAAATCCAGTGACCTGGAAGGATGACGCTGCAAATCACACTAAGTGGCGATGCTCCCTATGGCGACACCCCAGATTGGGCGAAAAGAAGCTCTCACAAGCAGAAGAGAAAAGAACACGCCAAATGGAACACCAGGAAAAAAAAGCAGCTGACGGCTATCACCTCAGGGATGCAGTCCCATAGTCAGATATGACTGAAGGGGGCTTTTATTACACAGGACACTTATTGCTGCAAAAAACAGTTAAAACTTCATAGAACAGTTAATATTAATAAAGACATATTCATTCAAATTTTGCCTTTCAGCTTCAACAAAACCATAGCAAGCCTTTCTGTCCTGTGCCATCCATTTAAGGTTTTTCAGTGTCTTTATTAACCCTTTCAGCAACCCAGACTCCCACTTGGTTTTCACTAGGCTGTGTCATAAACTGCTTTAACAGAGGATCTACTGTCTTCATCATCATCATCATCATCATCTTCATCATCATCATCATATTAGTTTGTGCTCCTTATGGAGTATGGGACCAACACTGCAGCTGGTCCCACAGGATGCCTGCACCAAGTTGTCTCATGCTCTTGCAGCGGCAGTTTATGTGGCAATTTGTTTTACATTCTTCTTCTTCGTACACTCTCAGACGTCAACTTGAATGTTCTCAAAGAAAGCAGTAGTCAGTTTGAGGCTATTTGAATCCCCGTAAAGCTTTTCCATGAAAGGAGCTGGCATCGGCCATATGCACTTTCTCTGTACCACATATAAGGGGCAACTTTGAAGCAGATGTTCAGCAGTCATTTTATCAGTGCTACAGTTACACTGATCGGTAGTTCCTATCTTTAGCTTGTTGAATAGATGGTATCTCAATCTGTTGTGGCCAGTGCGGAGTCTGAAGATTACCACTTGTTCTCTTCTGTGGAGCTGGTAGTAAGCATCATTCTGTGTGTGCCCTGGATGTTCTACATTCCATTTGTTTCTGTATCTGATTCTGATAAAACTCTTTGCCTCCTCAAAAGTTATGCTTGCATCAGGCTGAGGTATATGTGAACCTTCTTTTGCCATTCTGTCAGCCTCTTCATTGCCGGTGATGTTACAATGAGATGGGATCCATTGGATTACAACACTTTTAAATCGTTGACAAAGTTTGTGGAACACTATTCTGAGATCATCCAGGTCTGTATTATTTTGGCTTTTCAACGTTGCAATTACTGACTGTGCATCAGTAAAGAAAGCAACTTGTCTCTCTGCGCTTTCTTCTGTCAATATAACCTCTGCTGCAGTTTTCAAGGCCTCTGCCTCTGCTCTGAAGTTGCTGGAGAATTGTCCTGTCGCCACTGACAGCCTTTTTTCTGCACCAGTGCTTAAAGTCAGAAAGACACCCCCACCTCCATTTTCTGTTGCATTTGTTGCTGATCCATCTGTGTATGCATGGGTCCAGGTGTTGCGTGGATAATGTTTCTCTATGTATTTTGTCGCTATGGATTTTCTATCTGTTGCAGTTTTGCTCTTTTTTCTTTCAATTCCAGGAATGTTTTCTATCATTTTAGGGAAACGATTTTGTTTCCAAACTGGAAGCTTGTGTGCAGTGTAGATGGGTTTAACAGTGGATATTTCATCTATGGTTTTACATGATAAAGTTGCCATCCCATGCACAACATCTAATTAATCGCCTCGTACTATATGCATAAGGCTGACGTAGAGCTATTCTTTCTTTGTCTCTTCAGAGACCCCTGGAATTTCCACTGGGCCTTCTTCTATCTTCTTCTTCTTCTTCTTCCGTCCTTAGCCACCGACCGTCAAAGCAGTCAGTGGCCATTACGCCTAGTGGCGTCTTAGGGCAACAGCAGATAGGTTTTCTTTGCCATTGTTTCCCATCACGCTTAGTGGCGTCTTTAGGGCAATGGCAAATCAATCCATTTGCTGTTGTTTCCGTAATCAAAGTGACTGGCAAACGGGTGATCAGCCCGTTGTGTTTCTTCTATCTTGGCCAAGTTGAATTATTTACATTTATTGAATTGGTTGTCACTTTTCCATGTCACATAAGTTTTTTCTTCGCTTAAAAGTTTCTACAGGAAGGGTTAGCAAGCCCCACACCCAATCCTCCTTAGTGACCTCCTGTGGCATGTGTGGTAGGAGATGATGTAACTATTCTTTGCTCTCCCTTTGGACCTCATTAACACACAGGCGAATAACAGCTGCTTAGGTGTGTAGAAGTAAAGAGTACGCGAGAGACAAATAACATTCATATACAAAAGATAGGAAGACAGATGGCACAAGTGAACCATAGATACCTTATCCTCTACAGATTGATTGGAAAGTCACTTCCTACTTTTTAATGTTATCTATTGGACATGACTTGACTTGACTTTGATCCACTGTCACAGAGCGTCAGCCATTATGTAGTACTGCGCAGTTCGTTTAAGCTGTTATCTCTTGGATATACATGAAACAAATGTCAAAAAGAAGCAATAACTACTATTTGACTAATATATTTTATTACTGCCTCCTCTACCTCCACTGTACTTCAACTACTGATCCCCAGACCTTATAGCAGGAAGCAATTTTTGCTTTCTCTCATAATGTCAGTTTATTGACCAATTTAGATTTTCTTCTTTTTTTTAAAAATTTGTTTCTAGAAATAAAAAATAAAATGTATTAGTCGAATAGCAGTTATTGCTTCTTGTTTTGATATTGTTTCGTATAAATCTAATCTATGCAACTGAGAATATACAAATTTAAAAAATACTGTGACAGCTCGAATCTTTTGGCCAAATACCATCACTAGTCTGCTTACTCTGGGCAACCAAGAGGACATGCACACCATCGTAGCTGGCAGATACTGGAGTTTGGTTGGCCACGTCCTCAGAAGAGACCCTGATGCTATCACAAGAACAGCTATGCTATGGATCCCTGAAGGAAAGCGAAAGAGAGGTCGACCAAAAATGGCAGAGAACTGTGGAGGCAGAGATGGAAAGAATGAACCAGAGTTAGGGCATGACACGAAGGATGGCCGCTGGCCGAGCACAGTGGAAGCAGTTTGTTGCTGCCCTACAAGACACCACCAGGTGTGATGGCCACTGACTACTGTGACAGTTGGCAGCTAAGGATCAAAGAAGAAAAGAAGAGACTGACAGCCCACCTTGTTAACAGAAAGAGGATGCAATAAGAATATAAGATTTTTTTTAACTTATGCGTTTTGCCTTTATGTGGTGAGGCACATTCCTTTCAACCTAGACCCAAGTCTGTTGTTATATCAGAGCCCAATTTGCCATTCAAAATAGGTGAATTCTGTTAACTAGAGTACAGAGGTAGATACTGCTTTGAGAATATGAGATGACTACAGTTAGATTGCATATAAATAATAGTGTGTGTGTTATGATAATTTTTTTGCACTAGCTAATAATTTTTATTATTTGACGAACACAAAGGCATCAATGCGTAGCAACTATGCGTGGTTTTGGTGAGGTGCATTTGTTTGATGTAGCAACGTGAGCATTGTGTGTCCTGTGTTTGCATGAACAAGTCATTTTTTAGACTGGTGTTTTATTCTTCAAAGTGTATATTCGTATTTTATGTGAGAGTTGTCTATCACTCTGTAGATTTATTGGTATTCGGTATAAATATTAGAGATTGTGTGTAAATATAATTCTTATTATTGCACGGCGCAGACCACTAGTTTTGAAGGACTGAATTAATGTCTAAAGACATGAATATAGATAATAATTGATGTGGATCTTTGTGTGAATAATGTAATGGAAATTACAAGTGTTTTAAAGTCAGACACCAAATAGTATATTATATGATAGACAGATATGGATGCATTTGATTTGCATAATAGTCTATTTATGATTTGCACGTTTGGAGTCAATAGGATAAATAAATGTGCTTGTAGAAATGTTACCCAGTCTTCTGCACTCTTGAATTTTGATGGGTCATGTTTATCTCCATATTAGTTTTACTTGGCCTGTTCTTACTTAAGTTGTCATAATTTATTAATGCTTGTCTACTATGACCTGCAATATATTTGAACCAGTAACATTCATTTAGATTGATTAACCCATTCCCTTTGATACTGCTGTCGCATGTCCTGTCCAAAATGAAGACTTTATGGTCGTAATATGGAGTGTGTTGTGCTTGTAGTCCCCATGATCATTTTTCACATATATCATTGTTTATCAGAGAGAGGTCAGCTTAGGACGCGATCACTGATGACCAAACCATACTACTTTGTGTGATACATATTTTGTATCATAGTGCATAATACATGTTATATGTGATAGTCTGTCAAACTGCATAGTAGTGATACATGATGTATATGATAGTCTGAAATATGACAGTTTGTGACACATGGCAAACAGGATAGTTCAGCATTGTACAAGGGATTGACATAAGTCTTGGGCCTGACCATGAAGGAGTCACAGGAGGAAGATGAAACTTGGCACATTTAAAGTTCATCATATTTGCACTGAATGTGTAAAGTACGCGTTTGTTTCTTCAATGGGTTTTCCCACTACGGTGCACGGCGCAATGTACCCTATTGACCGGATCTGCTGCTGCAAAGATTTGACAAAACAATGGAAAAGAAGGAGGCCAGAGCTGTGATACAATTTCTGATGTTTCAGGGAAAAACACCTACATTTTTTGGAGACCATGGTGACAGTAGATGAGACTTGGGTACACCATTATGACCCTGAATCCAAAATTGCCAGCATGCAGTAGAAACCCCGGGCTCCCCAGACACCTGTCAAGCCGAGGATGCAGAAATCTGCAGGAAAAGTGATGCTGACTGTTTTTTGGGACGGCAAAGGTGTCCTTTTGAAAGATTATCTGCCTCGTGGCAACACAGTTAATGGACAGTACTATGCAGATCTTCTCACAAAACTAAGAAAGGTTGTGACCAGGAAATGAAGGATAACGCGCACTCAAAATCTTCCTTTGCTTCAAGACAACGCGCCCTCTCACAAAGCACGGCTTGTGCAGCTAGCAGCCAACGATTTGAATATTGAAATTCTTCTACACCCACCATATTCTCCAGATTTGGCTCCATCAGACTTTTTTCTATTCCCAAATCTTAAAAAACAGCTAAGAGGAAATCATTTTGACAGCGATAAAGAGGTTATACTGGCATGTGATGACTGGTTTAGTTTGAAAAATAGGGTGTTCTACTCCCAAGGTCTTTTCAAGGTCAAGCAGAGATGGCAGAAGTGTGTCAATTCAGACAGTGGCTATATTGAAAAGGAATAAACACTATACAAAATTTCAGCTCTCTGTGACATGTCCTTCATGGTCAGGCCCAAGACTTATGTCAATCCCCTTGTACACTATATGTGATGCATGCTGTGAAGGATAGGCTAATTCTAAAATATTTGTTTTATTTAAACTATTTGGAAAGACGTGAAGAAATAACAGTTTCAAAATAGGAAAAGACTTTTTAGTCACCCTGTATTTCATAAAGTTCTCTTTTCTTCCAATAGTTAATCGAATACAATGACTTGGATGATAATGCTGACCTGAACTATGAGGATACAAAGCCCAATAACACGGCTAACTGGAAAATACTGGATTTCAATACTTTTACCTGGGTTCTGGAGACAAGCAAAACTGCCCCAAACACTTTTGTTTTTAATGCAACATCTGAGCAGCAACCTACTGATCAAGGGAACTCGTCATCTGCTGGCAACTGGAGCATAAGTTTTAGTGTGAGTTTCCAGAATTTTGCTTTTGTTAATGATTATTAGCCATGTGTACTTCCCAGAGGAACTCTAAAGAGACAAAGATAGCTTATGACTACTGCACACTCACTTATGTTGGATAAGTGACTAATATGAGGTTGTGCTGGGGGCTAACAATCTCATCATGTAAAACGAATTGCCATATAAACCACTGATGCAAGAGCAAGTGCTGGCTTCCTGCAAGGGAACTAACTGCAGTGGTGGAAGCACAAAGAAAATGATGATGATGTCTTATTGCTGAATATTTTACAAAATGAAAAAAAAAAAATACCTTTTATGTTTACTTGGTTATTTCTTGGTTTGGTTTAATAACAGAGGTTTCTGTCTTTTTATGTTTTTTGTTTTTATTTATATGTCCTTCCTACATAGTACATAGTTGCAGTATTGTTTCTTGATGTTTCTTTATCTCTCTTTGAGAATGTCCGATTGACAGAGTGGTCTCACTGGAAAGTTACAGGGTTCCCTGACTCTGCTCTTGAGTTGGGGAAGGCAAAGATAGAAAGTAAGGGAACTGGTCACCTCCACCTCATAAAGCTGGACCTAGTAAAGTGAAGTCTTTAACACTTCTCTCCCCTCAGACAGTATTTGCTGTGGCACTATCTTTACCTTTACTTTTTATCTCTCATTAATCATCATCAATTCTTTCTCTCTCTCTCTCTCTGTCTTTCCCTCTCTTTCTCTCTCTCTCATGTGGATTTTTGCAGTTGGTTCATCCCTCACTTCTATTATCGTCCTTCGTATTTTAGTTCCACCATTAGTTTATGAATAGATATTCAACAAAATAACTTCCATATATGTTTGTGAGGGTGTCTGATTAGCAGAATGGTTAGCACACTTGCCTCTTGTGGTAAAGTTACCCAATTTTGGGCTTGAAACCTGGAAGCATCACACTCAAGTCTGTGTAACTGTAAATAGGTACCTGAATCTGCTCTTGAGTTATGAAAGGCAAAGGCAGTACGGAAAGGAACTGGTCATCTCAACTCATAAAGCTGGACCTAGTATAATGAGATCTCTAACGCTTCACTCCACTATGTCAGTATTTGCTATAGGACTGCCTTTACTTTTGTTTATTTGTATTAATTTATTGTCCTTTTATCATGACAGTTTACAGTGCAAGGAGATTCAGGCAGATCTTCAGAGCTACCAAGTTTGAAGTATGGAGTGAATGTTACTCAGTTGGATTTTGTAATCGCCAACTATACACCAACATTTAGCAGTTCCAGATTTGCCATAGAAGCTGTGCTTGTGAGTCAATTCAAAAATGACATGAATATAGAGACCACCAATTCTATTGATGATGAATATTCTCCTGGTGTTTTTCAGGTATTGTAAATAACAAAAACTTCTTGTTCTTTTTATAAGTAATAAATAAGTTTGTAAAATTGTTATTTTATTTATTCTTTTCACCATTGCTGTTGTTCCTTTTATTTTATTGTGTCAGTGTTCCTTCTAAGCTGCACGCTTACATGTAGTACATTTATTTGACCATGTCGTGCAGGTGTTTAACTATTATTACAGTAAATCGTCAATGCTTGACAAGATTCTGCTCTTTCATAATCCTTCTTTTTTTTTTCCTTACAAAACATATAATAGCAGCTGTTTCTGATTTCTGTTGTGGGAACATATGAAAGCATCTGTTTCTGATTTCTGTTATGGGAACATATGAAAGCATCTGTTTCTGATTTCTGTTGTGGGCCGCCTTCTTCAGATTTGCCCATAAAGTTACACATTGGCTTGCTCTTCTACCATTCTGTTTTAGGTTCCTCTTCACTTGTTTTTTACCTTGTCAATTCCACTCTTAGGCATGTATGGTTAGATTGGTTTTTTTCCTGTTGCATGTTCTGTATATTCTCATTAAAATATCATAGTTTTCTCATCTACATTAGAGGGAACATTGGTATTATTCACTATTGTTATTTTTGCTCCCTGATAAATATTATATTGCCATTATATAGCCATTTGTTTTCTTTTATTCAGAAGCTGCTCATAAAGATACTCTTCAAATAAAAATTGTGGACCATTTTTGTTGAAAACAAAGAAACATTTTGAAAACATGAATTGTAACACTTCATTATGTAATGTCAGAGGTCATGACGCTCAATGTGAGCAACCCTGAGCCCATATCAGTAAGGAATCAGCAACTGGTACAGACAGACACCTTCACATACCTAGGATGCATAGTAACACCAGACGGCGGGGCAGGCAAAGACATCAACATCAGAATGAATAAGGCAAGAACAGTCTTTTTTAGCCTAAACAACATCTGGAAGTCCTCTCAATACAGCACAAGCACAAAATTAAGATTATATCAGAGCTGTGTGCTTTCTGTGCTTCTCTATGGTGTGGAATGCTGGAGAGTTACAGAGAAGGAAATGTCCAAATTGTCCTCTTTTCACACAACATGCCTAAGAAAAAATTCACCGAATCTTTTGGCCGAATACCATCACCAACCAAGATCTGCTTACTCGGAGCAAGCAAGAGGACATGCACACTATCATAGCTGGCAGACACTAGAGCTGGGTTGGCAATGTCCTCAGAAGAGACCCCGATGCCATCACAAGAACAGCTATGCTTTGGACCCCTGAAGGAAAACGAAAGAGAGGCCGACCAAAAACAACTTGGTGGAGACTGATATGCAAAGAATGAACCAGAGTTGGGGCACTGTACGAAGGATGGCCGCCAACCGAGCAAAGTGGAATCAATTTGTTGTTGCCCTACAAGATGCCACTAGGCGTGATGGCCACTGACTGCTTTGACGGTCGGCGGCTAAGGATCAAAGAAGAAGAAGAATTATGTAATGTAGTGTGGTTACACACAACCCCTTAAAGTTTGTACTTGAAGCTTTGTGTCACATATGTTAGCAATGACAAATACAGAGCATATATGGATACCATTATTTACAAAGCATTAAAAAATACATTTTGTTCATGGTTTTCCTGAGTCTGTGGAGGAAGGCTCAGGGCACTGAATCCCTCAGTTGTTGGAGGTAGACATGCAGCTGAGTAAGAAAGGTAAGAGGTAGTTGATGATTAACTCATCAGTAAAGCTTGTCCCACAGATGTTCTGTTGGATTAAGAATGGTACAGTTTGTAGGACACTATTACACCTCCTTTTTTTTTTTAAGGAAACAATTTTACGTCTCTTGAGCAGTGGTCTGGCATTGTCATCTTGGTAGACTAAAAACCCAAATTGTTCAAAAACTAGCATGACTATATGCTGCAAAATCTCATCTTGGTATTATATGTGCGACATAATATTAAGTTGGTCACGCTGAAGAGTGACAACCCTGACACAAATTTAAAACCTGTTTTGGTCATGTGACCTGGAAGGAAGTGCGTCCGAATTCTGGCGGGGAAAGTTAGTTGAGTTTCTGGCTACCGACTGGAGAGGTCGCTGTGTCGTTCCCTTTCAGCATTTTGCTGGGATTATGGATGCCATAGTTGTTCTTTGAGGGTGCTTGTCATTTATTCATGTGGTCAAGTTTAGTTTACATATGTCTAGAACAGTGGTGTAGTTTCTAGCAGCATTCTTTCGTAGTTCATTGATGAGAAGTCATTTGTAGTTAAGTATGGCGTTATCATAGTGCAGGACTTAGCCGTTGAGCGAAAGTCATTGTGTTGTTTACTCAGTACGACATACCCGCGAGTTTTGATAATGATAGATTGAGTTGTTGATTATTGCAAGTGATCTTGGCATTTCTGTTGCATTGTATTGCATATGTATTTCTAGCCGTGTGTGGCTTCATTGTGTGCATAATTATTAAAGGGAACTTAACCTGTTACAGGTGTTATGGTGAGTTTATGTCAGCTAGTCTTTGTTGTGGTCGTACCCTTAGATAATGAGTCTTGATATTGCTAGTATTATGATCCATATGCTGATGGTGATAAATCCACAATATTACTAGTCTTGACAGTCACCAATCAAAATACAGTAGACAGGTTTCCTCTTGTGTGTGCTGATGCCACCTAAAACCCTCACAGATTTGCCACTTCTTCTTCTTTGATCCTTAGCCGCCGACCGTCAAAGCAGTCAGTGGCCATAACACCTAGTGGCATCTTGTAGGGCAACAACAAATTGATTCTACTTTGCTCGGTCGGCGGCCATCCTTCGTACAGTGCCCCAACTCTGGTTCATTCTTTGCATCTCAGCCTCCACAGTCCTCCGCCAGGCTGTTTTTGGTCGGCCTCTCTTTTGTTTTCCTTCAGGGGTCCAAAGCATAGCTGTTCTTGTGATGGCATTGGCGTCTCTTCTGAGGACATGGCCAACCCAGCTCCAGCATCTGCCAGCTATGATGGTGTGCATGTCCTCCCGCCCGCTCCGAGCAAGCAGATCCCGGCCAGCGAGATTTGCCACTGAAATGGTCTTATTCAAGACACGATCTCTGAAATGCTCTCAAGCTGTCTCCAGATTCCCAAATGTCAATTTCTTAGTTGAATAACAAAATCAATTTCTTAGTTGAATAACAAAATGGGACTCATCTATAAACATTAAGTTATCCCACAGTTCAATTGCTCAACACACATGCTGAATGCATCGTACTAAATGATCAGTTCTGTGGGTGGCAGTCAGCTGTGGTCATATTGTTGAACGGTTTACACAAAAGGCAGATTGTTACACTCTGATCACTAACAACAGTATTGGTAGCATCTTGAAGGCAGAGTATTATGATGCAAACATTTGTTTGCGTTGCCTACTTCTGGATGTAACAATCCATTCTTGGTGTAGTAACACTACGCCGACTAGTGCGTTGCCATTCTTGTACATTTCCAGTTACAACAAATTACTGTCTCAGTCTGGTGATGACAGAGTGAGGTACTGCAAGCCTGTAGACTATATTTTGTTACACAAATACCTTTTTTTTAGCCATGTAATAGTCCTTCTACATGAAAAGTCACTCGTGTTTTATCATGAAGTTATGTTGCAGGAGTGTGGAAAGTTTAGCTGTGTGACTGCTTATAAAGGCAAATTTGTGAAACAGTTTACTACCAGACGTCTGCATTACCTTGTGCATCACAATTGATCTGATTTACTCATTCTCTTACATTTTACTAAATCAACTAATGTCACTTAATGGTCTTTAAACTTATCAGTACTTTGTAATATATTTTAGAGGTAGTTGACCCCATGCCCAACCCTCATTAGTCACCTTTTACGACATACGTGGTAGGTTAGATTGTTATTATTCTTGACTTCCCTTTCAGGCTGCTGTAACACACAGGTCAAATTTGTTGGTGCCATTAAAGGCAGTCCTTGTTCTGGTGTCCCATGGGGTGGGAGAGGTAGAAGGCGACTGAGGGACACATGGAGAGAACTGGAGTCAAAAACGACAGGGATAAAGAAAACATGAAAAGGACTTGAGTGGATGGCACAGCATGAGAAGGCCTGGCATAAATTTGTTGAAGGCCCATGTTCCTTAAGAGGTTGAAGGGTAATAAAGATGGTTATAATTTTGTTTTTAGTTACCCTTTTTATTCTAGTTGCAATTAATTAGGTATCTAATACTTAAGTCAACAGTAATTAATATGTTTGCTTATGGTAATACTGTTTATTTTATTTTTAACCTGCAGATAGTCAACTGGCTTTCCAACCCATCTCAGGAGCAGGAGAATGGCTATTTGCAATGGAAGCCTGTCTGCTATAATAGCAAATCCAGAAGTCGCAGCTCAGCTACGGAAGTTAAACATTATGACCTTTCAGATTTGAGAAATAGAGAAAACATGACCAGACTTTTGAACATGAGCATAATTTCTGCCCTTTTTGACAAAGATTTATATAATGAGGGGTCAGTCACCATCCGGACCACCAACATCTCGTTCGGTCTTTCACAAGATGGCTTCTACATTAAGAATAATTACACTGCCTGGTAGGATGATGAAGATTTATCTAATAGAGTTTGAATATTTTAAGAATTTAATCATTTCATTTTATTATGTGATGGTAAAGGTAAAGGATCCTGTTACACGCCCATTAGGGCATATTGGGAATATGGTGTTGGGCCCATATTTTCTTGACCATTGGCACATTAGGGGTGATGTGGTCAGCATCACGCCTATGTGATGTGGTCAGCATCACGCCTATGTGATGTGGTCAGCATCACGCCTATGTGATGTGGTCAGCATCACGCCTGTGTGATGTGGTCAGCATCACGCCTGTGTGATGTGGTCAGCATCACGCCTGTGTGATGTGGTCAGCATCACGCCTGTGTGATGTGGTCAGCATCACGCCTGTGTGATGTGGTCAGCATCACGCCTGTGTGATGTGGTCAGCATCACGCCTGTGTGATGTGGTCAGCATCACGCCTGTGTGATGTGGTCAGCATCACGCCTGTGTGATGTGGTCAGCATCACGCCTGTGTGATGTGGTCAGCATCACGCCTGTGTGATGTGGTCAGCATCACGCCTGTGTGATGTGGTCAGCATCACGCCTGTGTGATGTGGTCAGCATCACGCCTGTGTGATGTGGTCAGCATCACGCCTGTGTGATGTGGTCAGCATCACGCCTGTGTGATGTGGTCAGCATCACGCCTATGTGATGTGGTCAGCATCACGCCTATGTGATGTGGTCAGCATCACGCCTATGTGATGTGGTCAGCATCACGCCTATGTGATGTGGTCAGCATCACGCCTATGTGATGCAAGAGCACATCAATGTTTTTTGCTTCCTGCATGTGGTCAGCATTAGAATTGTTATGTGGTCAGCATCACGCCTGTGTGATGTGGTCAGCATCACGCCTGTGTGATGTGGTCAGCATCACGCCTGTGTGATGTGGTCAGCATCACGCCTGTGTGATGTGGTCAGCATCACGCCTGTGTGATGTGGTCAGCATCACGCCTGTGTGATGTGGTCAGCATCACGCCTGTGTGATGTGGTCAGCATCACGCCTATGTGATGTGGTCAGCATCACGCCTGTGTGATGTGGCCAGCATCACGCCTATGTGATGTGGTCAGCATCACGCCTATGTGATGTGGTCAGCATCACGCCTATGTGATGTGGTCAGTATCACGCCTATGTGATGTGGTCAGCATCACGCCTATGTGATGTGGTAAGCATCACGCCTATGTGATGTGGTCAGCATCACGCCTATGTGATGTGGTCAGCATCACGCCTATGTGATGTGGTCAGCATCACGCCTATGTGATGTGGTCAGCATCACGCCTATGTGATGTGGTCAGCATCATGCCTATGTGATGCAAGAGCACATCAATGTTTTTTGCTTCCTGCATGTGGCTCAATTTTAGAATTGTTATGGCTCCATAAGGAGCACAGGGGAAATGAAGAAGAAGAAGAATATGATGTTATAAACTTATATTAACAGTTATTTTAGCTGCTAAATTTATTTATATTAACAGTTATTTTAACAATATTAACAGTTATTTTAGCTGCTAAATTTATTTATATTAACAGTTATTTTAACAATATTAACAGTTATTTTAGCTGCTAAATTTATTTATATTAACAGTTATTTTAACAATGTTAACAGTTATTTTAGCTGCTAAATTTATTTATATTAACAGTTATTTTAACAATATTAACAGTTATTTTAGCTGCTAAATTTATTTATATTAACAGTTATTTTAACAATATTAACAGTTATTTTAGCTGCTAAATTTATTTATATTAACAGTTATTTTAACAATGTTAACAGTTATTTTAGCTGCTAAATTTATTTATATTAACAGTTATTTTAACAATATTAACAGTTATTTTAGCTGCTAAATTTATTTATATTAACAGTTATTTTAACAATATTAACAGTTATTTTAGCTGCTAAATTTATTTATATTAACAGTTATTTTAACAATATTAACAGTTATTTTAGCTGCTAAATTTATTTATATTAGCGGGCATTTTAGCAATATTAACAGTTATTTTAGCAGCTAAATATATTAATATTTATTTTAACAATATTAACAGTTATTTTAGCAGCAAAATATATTTATTTTAACTGTGATTTTAGCAGCTAAATAAATTTTACCTGGTCACGTTACAAGTCCTTTCTGCGCAGACTAGTATAAAATCTGTCTTAAATTTATACTTAACAAGCCAAGGACAATAAAAAAATTTTCAGCATGAGAATCGGTTAGGAAAAGTGATAAGAACGGATGGAATAACTGTAACATGGAAAGTTGTGTGAAAGTAGCAAGTTAAAGCAGTACTGCTCAAAGAGATGGTCTGCAAACTGGACGTGACTGTAAGCCATCTGTTGCTGGTCTCTGGCAAGTTTCCAGGACAGAAAGTGACAATATTCAAAGGTCACACAGAAATTAAATCAAACATAATTATCAGTTTATAAAGTTAGCAATATTAAATAATGCAAGATAATGTCTCATATATTTTCAGAAGCTTATGTAGTTAGCGAATACAAAAAAATAATGTTGCACAAATGTGCTACAGGTTCTTGGCACATTGGGAAAAAATGTGCTGGTCCATAACATTAAAATGTTTGAGAAGTTTGAATTTGCAGGATGCATAGAGAAGCACAGTCCCTTGTAGTTTACCGGGGTCTCAGAAGAGACAAAGAAAGAATAAGATTTCTGCACCTCAGGCGTGTTGTACATGGCGACTAATAGGAGCTTGCACATGGGGCCGGCAACATCAAGAGTTTGGTACAGGCTTCCTTTAAGGGGACCAGCTGAGGTGGGGGTTCCATGCTCTGTAAAGAGCACAAAAGAAAATGATGATGATAGAGAAGAAGAGGATGAAATGTTAGAGTCAGCTGTTTTGATAACAGCAGAATCAGCCAGCAACACAACAATACAGGTCATCTTTGCCACGATACTAGGACTAAAGACATCAGGATATCTAAGGAAGAATAATTGAAACATTCAGGAAAAGTGGAGAAAAACTAACTTACTTAGTTGCTTCTCTTCTACCTTCGGGTGTAGAGCTTAGCCAGAGAGAGCACCATGGTTGCCAGATGTTCTTTTCGCCCAGTTCCAGTCTAGACATTGAGGACTAGACTGTATATAAACCTCAACACTGAAACTGCCCAAGAGCATGCTTAATCTTGATAGTAAAAAAAATTTTTAGGGGAGAAAAAAAGAATAAACACTGCTTAGAAATAAGTGGAATCATTTCACAATAATTTGTTTATGTGTACCTCTGTATTCATTAATTTGAAAGCAATTTTTCATTGTTTTAGTTTTAATATAACCACAAAATTTGAAAAGCTAGGTAGAAAAAGAGAAATAATGAAAAAGATTGAAGTTAGATAAAATATTTTTGTTAAATAAAAGGAGATGACACTTTGCTGAAAATCATAATGCAAGGAAAAGTTGAAGGCAAATGTACAAGAGGGAGGCATCATTCAGTTCGAAGATAACAACAAGAGATGGACAGGAAAGAGTCTATCAGAGTGTGCCACCAGGACAAGAGACAGAAGATGGAGATCTATTAGTTGAAGGCAAATGTACAAGAGGGAGGCATCATTCAGTTCGAAGATAACAACAAGAGATGGACAGGAAAGAGTCTATCAGAGTGTACCACCAGGACAAGAGACAGGAAAGAGTCTATCAGAGTGTACCACCAGGACAAGAGACAGAAGATGGAGATCCATTGCAGCCAATATTCACAACATAGATGGCAGTTGTTCAGGTCAGAAGAGAACACTATTTGAACCAAAAAATGCTTTAGAAACCTTCACTAAAGGAGAGCAGGAAGTGCTTGGGCACAGGTTTCATGCTGGGAGGTCAACTGCAGTTGTGGTCCTTAAGGAGAATGATGATGTTTTAGCATATAATTAGAGAGTATAGTCAAGTACTTATACAAACAGTATAGTCAAGTACTTATGCAAACAGTATAGTCAACTACTTATGCAAACAGTATAGTCAAGTACTTATACCAAACCCCACTTGTGTCATGATGTTTTAGCATATAATTAGAGAGTATAGTCAAGTACTTATACAAACAGTATAGTCAAGTACTTATGCAAACAGTATAGTCAAGTACTTATGCAAACCCCACTTGTGTCGTGATGTTCTTAAAGCATATTAAGTTAATGATTTGCCAAAATCTGTTTCCAGGTCTGCTACTGTTGGCTATGGCACTCCCCCAGAAGATTCAATTTCCTTGACTGTAATAGCCATCATCTCGGCAGGGCTGGGGCTTCCCGTGATCATACTTATACTTGGAGGAATTTACACCTGTGTTAAAAAAGCAAAGCAGAGCTCACAATACGAGGCCATTAACTCAGAAACAGTAAGCAGGACCCAGCCTCTAGTCAACTGAGACTAGTCAAGAATCCATGATTTGTGTTTCCTCCCATGTGTAGGCGTGTGTATTTCACTCAAAGAAAATCCTGTTGCTGATTTTTTCCCCCACCACTATAACCACCTCCGCCTACCACACCCAAAGGAAAAAAGTGAAGTGAACTTATTCTGTTTGAGCGAAATGAAAACAAATGTTTTATCTTGGGGTGGGAGAGAGGAAGACAAGCTAGAAAAGAATATATTTGGGAGGGAGAGACATATTTGAAAATAATGTCTAGGAGGGGGAGGGAGGAAAGACATTTGTAAATAGTGTGTTTCAAGTTTAATGCAAATGAGCGTAAGTTCTTGCTTAACAATATTTTTGCCATTTTTAATGGGTGAGGCACACCCCAATCAGCCTAGGCAAATGAGCGTAAGTTCTTGCTTAACAATATTTTTGCCATTTTTAATGGGTGAGGCACACCCCAATCAGCCTAGGCAAATGAGCGTAAGTTCTTGCTTAACAATATTTTTGCCATTTTTAGTGGGTGAGGCACACCCCAATCAGCCTAGGCAAAAGAGCGTAAGTTCTTGCTTAACAATATTTTTGCCATTTTTAGTAGGTGAGGCACACCCCAATCAGCCTAGGCAAATGAGCGTAAGTTCTTGCTTAACAATGTTTTTGCCATTTTTAGTGGGTGAGGCACACCCCAGTCAGCCTAGACACAAAGTTTATCAATTATATTGAGGTGCTTTTCCAAAATAACATTTGGTGAGAAATTTTGTTCAGCTCTGAAAAGCACAAGAATAAATAGCTGAAAATAACCCTAGTGTACATTTATGATCATATAATTTTAAATGTTGGAGTAGGTATTTTGATAAAAGTATGAAATGTATGCACATATGCTGGCCATCTGTCATTTTCGGACCTAGATCAATCAACTTTCATCATCATCTTCCTTGTGTGAAATTTCCCCCACCCCAGTCTTAAATGTATATATGATGCCCATTATTTTTGTCTTTTTAAAGGGATTAACAGTGGTACTGTTATTTCAGAGTCAGTGGTCTGTTAAATCTGATTCTGAATCACTTTTATGGTTTACAGAATGACTTGATCCCACCAGAATTTTTTTCTTTGCTTTAATTGGATCATTCATGGCAGCCGATCTTGTCCTTCACTCATGAATAAAAGTTCTGTCCCTTAGCTATTGTTGTTTATTGATCTTCACTGGTGAATGGGTGTTAATTCTTACAAATTGTGTACAATACACAAACGATTTCTCCTTCTAAAGGCGTTATACCATGCCTATAAAATTCTGTACATCAGCGTCTGATTCATTCACAGGCAAGACTGTCATCTTTCACATTTATTATCTTTTTATGCATTCCAATGTAAATAAAGGTCTTGGTATTAGAATTTTATTTCATACTGATGTTCTTACAACATTTCTGTGACTGTATCAGTCTTGCAAACTGAAAAATAAATTAATCTTTTTATTTTTTTTATTTCAAGCCTAACATTTCTTGCAGCTAAAAAAAGAAGCTGTTTTCATTTTACATGTTGTAAGAATGTGGCAGAAAAGCAGTTACTAAAATTTACAAGCCATGAGTCAAAGCAATGTTTTTTTCTCTTACTGAATCCATTATTTGCACTGTCATTTGGGACTGATTGTGATATATAGAGAAACATATTAGCTGTAACATGCTGGAGTATGCGAACCCTTTCCCTGCAACCATGGCCATCAGACTGAGGAGAGGAAAAAAAATAGTTTTACACACAGTTTTAAAGAAGCTTGATTTTTTTAAAACTCTTTTTGAATAGTATTTTTTGAATATATTTTTATTTCTAATTTATTAATTATGTTAATAAAATAGGTTGTCATAATTAAGCTTTTTACATTTTTTCAACACTTTAAGAAACACCCATACTAGATGTAGAATAACACATATATCTTGGTAGCTGTACAGCCAAAGTTGGAGGGACAGACAATGATATCAAAATAAGAACCCAAAAGACTAGAGGAGCTTTCATTGCATTGGAAAATGTATGGAATTCAGAAGAAATTAAGTCCAACACAAAATTCAGAATCAGCAACTAAAATATCAAGGCAGTCATATTGTATGGCTGTGAAACATGGAGATTGAAATAGTATGACAAGATGACCAATGTGGAAGTGATATCAAGAACCAGACAAGTGCCAGTAGAACAAGAGATAAGAATCAGACATTGGCAGTGAATAAGACATAAGGAAACCTGCTGATAGCAGAACAAGGCAGCCTTTGTTATATATAACAGATATGTTGGTAATATGTCTGTTAACATACTAAAGTTGCGACCTATTACTGCTAAGGGTCCTACAGGCAGCATGGTGCAACAAGGCCATACCAAAGGATTGGGAGATTGCCATCATAACACCGATTTTCAAAAAGGGTGACAATCGACAATGTGGAAACCACAGAGGCGTATCCCTTCTCAGTGTCCCTGGTAAAATCTACTCCAGAATCCTAGAGCAGAGACTCCGATGCCTAGCTGAGCCACAATTGGATGAAGCCCAGTGCGGATTCCGAGCAAACCGAAGTACTCAAGACCTAATCTTCACACTCAGGCAGCTGAGTGAAAAGGCCCTTGAGTACAAGAGTGAGATCCATCTTTGTTTCATAGATCTGGAAAAGGCGTTTGACAGGGTCCCCTGGAGCAAACTTTGGGACTGTTTGGCAAGGAAGAACATTCCAGCACCTCTGATTCATGCTATACAGAGCTTCTACAAGTCTTGCAGAAATTATGTGAGGACAGCAAACTATAAGTCAGAAGAGTTCAGGACCACCACTGGTGTAAGACAAGGCGATATCCTGTCACCTTATCTTTTCATACTCCTCATGGACGATGTCATCAAGGCATGTAAGGAGAGAACAAGAAAGTATTCAGTGGGGTACTGGAAGATGAGACAGGTCTGTATTTCAGAGCTAGCATTTGCTGATGATGTTGTCCTGATTGCTAAATCAGAGACACATCTCCAATCCAACCTGCAAGTCTGGAAGGAAGAGCTGGAGAAGAGAGGGATGGTCATAAGCAGCTCTAAAACAAAATCCATGGTGATATCACGAGAAGAAAGAAAACATCAGATTAAGTTGGGAGAACAGGTCCTGGAGCAGGTCGACCACTTTAAATATCTCGGAGCTATTATAGACCGAAAGGGGGCATCAAAGAAGAGTTGGCCACTCGAAAAGCAGCGGCTGGGAGACTTTATCAGGCCATAAATCGAGGATTCCTCAGCAAGAAAGAGGTTGGTAAGAAAACGAAGATGGCTGTATACCGCTCCACCTATGTCCCAGTCTTGACATATGGATGCGAGTCATGGGCAATGACTACAACCCACAAAAGCCAAATTCAAACCTCAGAAATGAGGTATCTGAGGAAGGTGGTTGAAGTAACAAGAAGAGACATGGTCCGCAACCAGACGATCCGTCAAGGCCTAAAATCCCACCCGCTGCAGACCCAAATAGAACAGCCCCAACTAAGATGGTTTGGCCATGTCTGCAGAATGGGAGAAGATCGGCTACCACGACAAGCATGGGAAACAAAGAGCCAGGGATCCAGACCTCCAGGATGACCCAGAGTCCGCTGGGAGGACAACATTAGACAATCTTTGAAGGAACGAGGACTAGAATGGAACCAGGCCAGGAAGAAGACAGCCGATAGGATAGTCTGGCGCTCTCTCTTCCAAACCTCTACACCTCACGGTAGAAGAGGAACGACTAAGTAAGTAAGTAACATATTAAAGTTAGTTGCTTATCCTTCACAGGACGTGGCAATCAACCCCAGCTTTTATTGGCTGTTTGTGATTTTTCTAGACAATTTTTTTCATTCAGTAGTTTGCCATTGCTTTCTGAACGGTACGGTGCTTATACCATTGTTAAAAATCCACACAAAGCGATCTGCTACCAAACCGCCTGCAGCAGGTTTCGAACCTGGTATATCTGGATTATGAAACTGCGTTCATATCCATTAGGCCACAGACGCCGACAACATACTAAATGGATCTAAAATAATCATAATTCTTTTTAATTACCGGTGATGAATACAAAATTAAAACTGCCCACTTAAAGCAGTGTTGTATCTGTCACTATAACAGTTGTTAACTATAAAAGTATGTAAAACTTAACTAGTATTATCATATGATACAGCATGAAATACATTTTACTAAGTACAACAAAAGAAATCTAATCTCATAAATATTGTGATGACATAATTTTGCATACATCACGGCTGTTTGCCAGCGATCTTTTAGTTGTTTCCCCTTTTTCCCTGACCGCGCTATTTATAGCTATCGTGACAGAGGTCACGTGGTAACTTCCTAACTGGAAAAAAAGGTGGCGGATTTTACTTTTGATAGGGCTTAATTAATGTTTTTAGGCTACTTTATTATTATAAATACCGGCTTTAATTTTGCGTAAAGCTAGACTAGAAATGTTAGAGTAAATTTCAGAACAAGAAGAAACATTTTATCACAATTAGAACAGAAGATATAATAGTGTGAAATAGTGTAAAATTTACGTTTTTTTTATATTTTGTTATGGTTTGTTTCTAATGCAATTTAGACTAAAACGGTCACAATCAACATGCATAACAAATTACAGAAATCAAAAGTAGAAAACCTGCAGAAAATGGATATCAAAGTTTTGTTTTGGTTTCATGCGTCAAACATTAATTATTGAAACATTAAATTGCAAGTCCACATTTATTACCTTAAAATAACACACCTAATTGTCCCCAAAACATGAGAGCTAACAATTATCTCTCAATCATACATTACGATGGTCATGTAAAAACGAGTATGGTCATGAGTAAAACGAAATGTTCAATTTAATAGATAAATAGGTGTATTTAATAAATACATCTATTAAATGATTTCCACACTCTGTTAATTCTGTCACTCTCACGCAACAACTGCCATAATTTGCTCTAGCCCCAAAATTTCGCTCAATTATCATTCACACTTCCTTTTTTTAATAAGAGGAATCTGTACATTCACAGATGGAGAAATTTGTAACAAATGAATTTCCATTATAAATTTTAATTGTGAAGTTATATTTTTAATACCGCTGGCGCGTCTTTCAATTTTGGAAATAGTGGAATGTATAAATTCTCCTCTCATGTGCCTGCTGCAGGTCTAGTGAGTCAGTTGATGTTTCAACAATATGTTTCCTAACAATGTGGAGAAATTGAGATCGCTTACGTTTTATTGGCGTTCTGGTGACTGATGTTTCTCTTCTATGTTTAATTAGTTTTTGTAGTACAATAGGCTGTCCTCTGGATTTGCATTTTATGATATTATTTTTTTGCTGTTTCTAGTTTTTTTCTAACAATGGGTGTGAATAGGGGTTCTTCCTTTTGTGTTAGTGGTTGTGAAGGTGGCATAGCAAGTAACTGTTGTACTGTGATGTCGCTTTTGAAGACAGGCGAGGTGGATGTACTTGTCATATGTATAACTGACTTGGTAGGTGTAGATGTGGCAACAAAAACTGGCATGCTAGGGTGAGTAGTGTTATCCACCTCCAAATGAATAATGGTATCGCCTTTAATGTGAGCTGATACATCAACCTCCAGTTGAACAATATCATCACTAATGTGGGCAGGCACATCAACCTCCTACTGTACAGAGCTATCCTGACTACAGCTAACTGACTGACTACAGCTAACTGACTGACTACAACTGACTGACTACAGCTAATTAACTGACTACAACTAACTGACTGACTACAGCTAAATGACTGACTAGACATGGAGGGGTCAGAAAGAACATCACAGGGGATAGAGCAGCTTTTTGTTTTTAAAACACCAAAAGATGTCTTTGCAACATAATTGCACAGTTGACATTCACTTATAGTTAAATTATGGTCATTCCAGATGTGCTGACTGTTTTCCGATAGTAACTTGGCTGTTTCAAGACACTTCTCATTATGCCTCCTTTTTGAGTTTTGTATTCGTAAGTAACACTTCTTACAAAATATAGTCGAATGCTGTGTGGGTTTATCATCTGATACGTTAATTCCAAACACAAAGAACAGATCATTAACGTAATTAGAACAGTTCAGTGCTTTCTGAATTGAACGTGTTGTTTTGGAAGTTAATGCTCTCTTGCCACAGGCTCTGCACAGTGCATTGGCACAATTCATATGATGCAAAACAGTATGTTCCTTTCCGTTGTTATGTAGTATAGTTTACTTGTGTATGTATAAAGATAAAGGAATATTTGGGACTATCAAGCCTAACACCAGGATGTAGAATGCTTTATCTTTGAATGAAAGAAGATATACAAACAGTTACTTAGAATTCTTTGGCAGCCGTCGTGTGCACAGGATTGTCTACCAAAGAACACTAATGGAACAGTCCTTATCTCACACACAATTAAAAAAAAAATTCATATTATAAATACAAGATTAACAAGACTTGAAAGATAGATCAAAGTATGTGGAAGTAATCTATCTATAGCTTTACATGTTTTCTGATGCTTATATACATAGCTAAATATCATTATAAATGAATGAAAATGCAAAAACAGATGGTGCTTTACAAAAAGTTATTTTTTACAACCTTATTTAAGATTTGCGAGTATCAGGAATGCGTTTACAGTGATTTAAATGTTATAAAATCTGGTGACAATATGCTTGTTCTTGTAATGCCAAACTCACAAAACTGACTACAACACATTCTCAAGATATGAAACCAAAAAAAAAGTATGTGGAAATAATCTTTAGCTTCCCTTCAAGAAGTCTTTATAATTATAAACTCAAACGAATGGGCCGATTTTTAGATATTAAATTAATAAAAAGATTACTTATTTTATGAATTTCCTCAAATGATGATGCTGTTTTCAAAAGTCTGTAACTCCGTCAAAACTAATTTCAAACAAATAAAAATGCAATCAAAAATAGAGCAGAGAACAAAGTTATAGTACACAAAAGAATTTTAGCGCTGTGTTTATCCAGAACGAGTGTGTAATGATTTATATTTTACTGATTTTACACACACATCAGCTGATTTTCCCCGCCAAAAACTTAAATAGTCTTTTACGGTGCACACGAAAATTTTATACCCGGTGTCAGAATTCCGGTCACCGAAACTAAAAGAGCGCTCTGGTATAGGGCACAAACAGCCGTGACATATACCTAAATCAGGAAATCCTTCTATTTTTTTTTTACTATAGCAATTTGTTTCCTTGCAGGGCTATTTTATATTCATTGCATTGACAAGTTATGAAAAATAGTAATTATATTAGATTCAGCTAGTATTTTGATAAGATGCAACATCAAGTTAAATTAATTTCAGTGTGCTAAATTAAGACTAGTTCTTGAATTCTACTGTCATATTCTTAAAATGATCAGGAAATATTTAACACTAATAGAAGTCGTTCCCGATATAACTGACACTTCCATGAATATGGATAATGGTTGAAGGGAGGCATGCTATGCTGAAATGTAGCAAACACCACCCAAAAAAAAATAAAATGATAAATCTAAATTTCAATTACTTTAGTCACACAAATCTGTAGACCCTTTACATTTCTAAGTAGCCATACCAATATTTTTCCTTTTGTTTTGATTTCAAAGAAAACTGCTATGTTTAATATTACTAATGTACCTCAGGAACCAATAACTTTATGTCTTTTGAGCGCATTCATTAATATTATAAATGCAGTGTCTATGGATAATGGACTAATTACAAATTTATTAATAGCATTCCTTAATGAACTGTTCCCATTATTTGTGATGAGTGGTTGCAGTATAATGTAGTGCTTAAAATTGAATGTTTTTAATGTTTTTAGACATGACTGCATGAATGAAGAGTGAGAGCCTTTGTTATTTAAATTGTATTTCTTGCTGAAGATTTGTCAGGAGAAAATAATTAATTTCTGCTTCATTAATTTGAACAGATTGTGAATGTGTCTTATTTAATTTCATTAAAGAATATTTGACTGCTGAGACTACATGAACATTCATTAAGATACCCAGGTTTGGATAGAAGTTATAATTATTATAACAGTTAAAATTTCAAGCTGGTGTTCCAGAGGGATCATATTTGTTTTCCAAACCTTTGCTTTTTTGTTGTTAATTTACTTGCCCTTAAAATGTTACCTGAAAATCACTTGCTGTGTTATTTTGAGTGAAACCCTTTGCTTAATTGCAGTTGCTACTATAATTTGTTCCAACACTTTTTTTTTATGTTGACCATTGGATTCCATGCTTATCATGCAGCCTGACTTTCTGTTGTTACATGTGAAGTATGAACAACTGCAGTGTTACTGGTTTAAAATGGTTTACTAGTTTCAGTAATGGCTCAGATAAAGCAGACGTGACTGTCAGGACAAGTAAGTTATCATCATCATCATCTGTTTTGCTCCTTACGGAGCCAGTACTACAGATGGATCCCTTGGGGAAACCTATGCCAGGCACAACTGTTGTAGTGGTGGTTTCCGTAGCAATTTGTTTTATATGATGAGGTTGCCAGCCCATGCACAACCTCATATTAGCTGTCTTAGAGGGTATTAGCCCTAGTCCTTCTTAGTGTTCTCAGAGACCCCCGGGGAACACCACGGGGCCAAGTAAATTATGAGCACTTGTGAAACTTATGTCATTAAAATCTTCTAGCTCTGGCAGAGTTGACTGTATCTTCCAAGAATTACAAACCCTTTAGTAAAGCAGAAATAAATATTTCTTCATCCTTTCCCTTTTTGTTCTCATTGGGGCATGAAGCCACCACTGCAGACTTCCCCCCTTGCAGGAAGCCTGCACCAGAACATTTATGTGCTTGCAGCAATGGTTTTTGTAGCTATTTCTTTTACATGGTGAGGCTGCCAGTTCCATGTAGAACCTCTTATTAGTTGCTCATGCCTTTGTTTGATCTACTTAGATCTTTCATCAGAAATGATTATAATGCTGGTTAATCTGTGTTTAAATTTGTTAATGGCAAAGAAGAATTTCAGTTATGCAGCTTGCTTAATTAATATTTTTTTCATTCTATTGTGTTTTATATTTTGTGTACAGTTTTCATATCTTAAAATGCACAAAGAGTATTCTGAGAACTATTAATTTAATATAAATATTGCAGTGAGTAAATAATCAGCTATAGTTTAAAGGCTGCATCTACAGGGTATGTTCTATATTTTATCAAAGTTTAAAACAGCAAGAAAAGCTGGTAGCTGTGTATTGTTTCTTTAACAGTTTTATCAATTAAACGAGACAATTAGTCACATGATTGAAGTATGTGTTTTTTTCTGTCATCATTGTAGACAAAGTGACGCAGTTTCGCTGAAGAATATGATGACACTGAAGAATATGATGACGGTGCAAGAAGGAATAGAAAGAACTGTGGATGTTTTTCATGATGTGATCCTGAACAAAAGAATAGGCTACATGATATATAATGTTTGGGGTCTAGATTGTTTTCATCTGTCCTTATTTTTCCATTTTATGTTTGTGTGTCTGTGCGGGAGTGTGGATTTTTTGGGGGGAAAATGGTGGGACATGAATGTTGCTGTGCAACAGTCAACTATTTTTTTGTCCACAGATTGTTGAGCTGTGTTTTTAAATTTGGTATTTATGCAAGGAGTCTCTGTATATGCCATTGTCATCTGCTTTGTAAGTCTCTTTTCTATCTTAGACTGCAGTCTAGTTTAACCCTTTAGTTGTTAAGCATATGGCACAACTACATTGAATGGGTAGTTGCAGACATCGTCTTCTTTATTTTCTTCATTTACTCTTATATAATCACATCTTTCTTATCTCTTAACCCCTAGAACCCGCTGTCCCACTATAGCAGTTTGTTCAGCTGTTTCTAATCCCCACAGTCCCGCTTAATTTACATCAAAGGATTTTCACGGGTACCTGATTTCCCATAAACCTGTTATAAAGCTGCCCGATCGTAGGGCAGTGTTTAGTACCTGGCTGGGGAAGTTAGAAGGTAATGTCTGAATGGATAAAGTCATTTGCTTCAGTAGTAGTTTGCTTTTTCTTTAAAGACAATTAGTGGAACGTACTCTGTGTGCTAGTGGGATAATAAAAAGGTAGTCCCATAGCAGATACTGCCGAAGGGGAATGAATTGTTGGAGACCTCACTATACTAGGTTATTCATCGATAGTTGGGGTGACTCTTTCCTTTCCTCACTGCCTTTTCCTTCCCGAACTCAAGAGAAAATTCAGGTACCCATTTACAGCTGGGTAGACGAGCATATTGATACCGTAAATCTTTTTACTTTTCAAATGTTGTATAGCACTAAGTGTGGAAGTTCTGGAGTGAAATGGCTGCCTTTACTATAGTATTGTGCATAATGCTAGGGAGGGAAGTCTGGAGTAGAATTACTGCTTTTACTATAATATTGTAACTCGTGAATTGTTGTATAGCACTAGAGAGAGAAGTCTGGGGTAGAATTACTGCTTTTACTATAATATTGTAACTCGTGAATTGTTGTATAGCACTAGAGAGAGAAGTCTGGAGTAGAATTACTGCTTTTACTATAATATTGTAACTCGTGAATTGTTGTATAGCTGGTAAAAGCAGAATAGTAAGACTTTCCTCTTATCTCGATAGATTTTTTCTAGATGTTTATCATGCTAGTACGTGACCAGAAACTGTAGCACCTGTAGCAGAATAGTAAGACTTTCTTCTTATCTGGATAGATTTTTCCTAGATGTTTATCATGCTAGTACGTGACCAGAAACTGTAGCACCTCTAGCAGAATAGTAAGACTTTCCTCTTATCGGGATAGATTTTTCCTAGATGTTTATCATGCTAGTACGTGACCAGTAACTGTAGCACCTGTAGCAGAATAGTAAGACTTTCCTCTTATCTGGATAGATTTTTCCTAGATGTTTGAAGCCAGCATAAAGCATTTACATGTTCTTGCAGCAATGATAAATGTAGCGCTTTGTTTTACATGAAAAGGTTGCCAGCTGCATGTACAACCTCATATTAGTTGTCTTATACGAGATATCTGAGGGAACAGTAAAACTGTTCTTTCTGTGTCTCATCAGAGACCCCACCCCTCGAGAACCACAAGGGGCAATTTACAGATTAGTGACTAGTAAATATTCAAATATTTCAAACGGCGATATTTGTAGTTCTCATAGGGAAACAAAATTTAAGACCAATCTCTGAACACTGGCCATTCAGAATTCCTGTTTCCATTGAGTCCGAATCTCACAAAAGCAGAACGAGGAGACTTTCCTTTTATTTTTATTTCCCCTCTTTGCAATTTACCCTCGTGCACGTCACAAACTGTTAAACATGTAATACTAGAGCTGCGGTTTTATGACTCTGACCAGGAGGCTCGGGACAGGGTATGGGTGAAAGTTTTGCGGCGGGCTCAAAGGGTTAAAATAGGTGATCTGTCTCAGGATTCTCTTAACTCCATACAGTGTCTGCCTTAGAGGAGTTGATGCAGGACATGCTGCTTGTCCAGGTTATTGGGGGACACATTTTACTGTTTGCTTGTCTGAGAACTTGACTTGACAGACATTTTCTTTTAAGAATACACAAGTTTGCATCAAATTATATAAATATAAATTATGATTTTTGCTTACACAAATTGTCACAAGAGCAGTTCTTCCATTTACGGGTTGTATCATTGTTATGTATTTTTTATGAGTTTCACTTAGTTCTCACCTTCTTTCTCTTGTTTTTGTTCATTTGTCCCTAATGAAGGCCTTTTGCCCATAGTGTTAGGCAATTCTCTTTGTTCCAGTAAAATGCATTACCTGTTATTATTAAATTATAATAAGATTAACTATTTTTCTCACCAGTGATAAGTTCTTGGAATGACTTTAATCTTAATACCTTATGCTAATGTATCAAAATACAACATTGGTCTCATTTTGATGATACACAGCATATTTCTTCTGTCCAGTAGTACAACTTCACATGTATGCAACTGGTCACTTATATCTGTCTTCTTCTTCTTCTTCTCATTCGCTGTTGTTTAGAAATGTCTACACAAGAAGTTTGGTTCTCTGGATGTATGTTGCTGTGGTTGAAAGTTCTTCAAGACTCCCAAACAGCTTTGTGTGGATGTGCGTCTCTGAGGGCCAATGTTCAGTTCGTAATTGACTAAGCATGTGTGTAGACATATTAAACCAAAGCGGGTTGCATGGTACCATGGTTGCTGGTGCGCCTCCTGGCCCGGTACATCTGACTTCAGCACCTGTTTCTTAAGGCAGAGTGTGCTCATGCCTCCCCCTCTGGCTGGGGGATTTGATTTTGCCTTTACCTTGTTTGCTGTCCCATCTTGCCTCCCGCTGGGGTTGATATCCAACCTTCGGCAAGATTACTGGGTATAACGGGGTCCACCACGAGTAGGTGAGGTAGACTTGGGCAGGAGAGGCTAAGAGACATGTTGAGTCTTGTATTGCGCATCACTGCCCCATTTAGACTTATATCTGTTATAATTAGGATAAAGCTACACCGCTTTTGTGAAATTTCAAAAAATTGCCAGTTTTTTCTGTGCAGTAAGTCAACTGGTATGGTTGCATTTGAGTTGTCAGTAAAAATAGCTGTTTGTGTACTATTACTTGATTGTTCATGTTGATATAATGGCATCAGCCTTGAAGTTTTAAAATTTATTCTTGAGGAGTGAAATCATTTTGTATTTTGAACGTTTGTCTTCTTAATTGATTTAATTAAAGTATTGCTTTGGTTTTTCATTTCAATTGTTTGAGTACTTTATTTCTGCTTGTTTTAATATTGCCGAATCCAATCAGTAACTTCATATATAGAAAAATATTGCTTGTAGTTTGTTATTGTAAGTTAAATTTGTTTCTTTTATGCCTCAAGGACATTTACCAGAACAATACTCGTTTAGGCTAACTAATTCAAGTTAGATAGAAATAAATTAATATTCGTGGCGTACTCTATGGATTTCATTATATTTTTGCTGTACAGACAGAACTGATCAGGTAACAGCACACATTCGCTGTACTGAATTCCTTTACAAATTACGAGAACTGTTAGTTGTCCTTCTGGCCATCCTGTCAGGTTTCACACCCTCTCCAAGTATGGATGACTGAGACAACCTCTCTCACAAGACATATTTAGACAAATGCCATCCCAAAGGAATACACGGCAGAAATTTAATTTTTTTTTTTTTTACTGTATCATACTTCTTTAGCTGCAGAAAGCACGTCATTAAAATTTAATATGTGAGAATGGTATACTGTATAAATATACTCGTATATATTTAGTTACCAGTGTGCATTGCATTTTGCGTTACAAATGTTACACTTGCCTTTGTAGCAGACTAGGATACCAGGTGTTTCAAATTCATTATATCAATATGCGTGTGTGCGAAATAGATGCGCTAGTGTAGATAAAGGAAGGTAAAAAAGAAGGTAAAGGATCCCGTTACATGCCCATTAAGGCATATTGGGAATATGGTGTTAGGCCCATATTTTCTTGACCGTCGGCACACTAGGGGTGATGTGGTCAGCATCACGCCGGCCACCTTAACCTTCCCAGAATTGCTCTGGTACCCAATTCATGAGGCTGGGTCAACCCCAGAGCTCTTTGCGGTCTAAAAAATCCTGCCTCAACTGGGGATCAAACCATGGACCACCGAGCTAGAAAGCCAGTGCACTAACCACTGCGCTACCATGACTCGCAGATAAAGTAAACTAACCGCAAATAATCTTTGTCCATGAGGATATGTCGGTAAGACTAAACTCTCATAAGGGATGCACAGTTTATTGTAAGTTTAGGAAACATGTCATATCGAAAATAAACTTATGTAACGGATACATAAGTAGATAAATAAGCTCATACTGCAGACAGACAACATAAATGTGTTAAATACAGCAGAAGTATCATCATCATCATAACCTCCACTCCCACAGGAGCATAGGCCTTCAACAAACACATGCCAAGTCCTCCTGTCACGTGCCATCACGTTCTCCTCATCATTTTCACCTCTGTTTCCAGCTCTCTTCTCCATGTGCTTCTTGGTCTACCTCTGCCTCTCTTGCCCTGGGGGTTCCAGAACAAGGACTGCCTTGAAATGCTATCAACAGGTTTCCTCAATGTGTGTCCTATCCATCGCCATCGTCTTCTTCTCATCTCTTGTTCCACTGGCACTTGTCTAGTTCTTGTCATCAGTTCCACGTTGGTAACCTTGTCATACCATTTTAATCCCTCTATTCTACGCAAGCACCCATTTATGAAAGTCTGTAGCTTTTTGGTTGTTGTCCCTGCTGTTCTCCATGTCTCCGAGCCATACAATAGGACTGACTTCACATTTGAGTTGATTCTTATTTTCGTGTTGGATCCGATTTCTCTTGATCTCCATATATTTCCCAATGCAATGAAAGCTCCTCTTGCCTTTTGTATTCTTATTTTGATATCGCTGTCTGTCCCTCCAACTTTGTCTATATTACTGCCAAGATATGTGTACGATTCTACATCTTGTATTGGTGTTTCTTCAAGTTCAACTCTGTTATCATTCTTCTTCTTCTTCTTCCGTCCTTAGCCAAAGACCGACCAAGCAGTCAGAGGCCATCACGCCTTGTGGCGTCTTAAGGGCAACAGCAGATTGATTTTCTCTGTTGTAGTTTCCCATCACGCCTAGCGGCGTCTTTAGGGCAACAACAAATAGATCCATCTGCCGTTGTTTCCGTAATCGGTGTGACAAGCCAACGGGTGATCAGCCCATTGGGTTCTGTTATCATTACCTGCATTTATTCTCATTATTTTTGTTTCTCCCTGTGTATTTTCAGACCCAATTGCTGTGACCTCTCATCGAGTGTTTTCAATTTGTCCTGCATCTGATTACGGTTATGGGACAGAAGAGCCAAGTCATCAGCAAAATCCAGATCATCCAACTGCTTAGTCAGAGTCCACTGGATTCCATTTCTGTTGTGTGTTATCGATGATCTCATAACCCAGTCTATTGCTAGTAAGAAAAGAAATGGAGACAAGAGGCACCCCTGTCGCACTCCTGTTCTTATCCCAAACGGTTCTGTAAGCTGTCCTTCGTGAAGAACTCTGCATGTCATGTCTTCGTATGTTTTTTTAAATTAAATTAATGATCTTCAGGGGAATTCCATAATGCCTCATCAATTTCCAAAGTGATTCTCTGTCTACACTGTCAAATGCCTTAAGCAGAAGTATCTTATTTAATTAAGTATTTACTATAAGGCTCATAATTTAACCTCTGATGTCAGGGCAGAGCAGGACTGAAAAATAATCCTGGTTTATTTTTTATTGCCGTGACAAGTTATGTGTGATTTACTATGTACAAACTTAAAAATTGGGAAGGGTTTGTCCTAGTTGGTTTACAGAATATGTGATCATTTAAAGTGTGAAAAAAACAAGACAAAAAGCTTTTCAAATATTAAACATTTTTTATTAAGAGCCAATTTCAAATAATTATCATCATTACTTCCCTTTTTGCTCCTTATGAAGTCTGGTGCCACCACTGCAGCATGCGTGCACATAGGCATGCGTGCACATAGGCATGCATGCACGTAGGCATGCGTGTGTACACATAAATAAACACATGGACACTTTTTTTATCTTATGAATGTATTCATATGTTGTAAGAACAACACAGTATGAAATGTACAGGAAATGTATTTTTAAAAATCATATCCTCTCTGGACCTACTGTAACAATGAGGTTGCTGAAACTTGCTTTGTGGGGTTAACTAAATAAGCACCTAAACAAAATACTTCACCTCAGAATTATTTAGGCGACTCAAGAATGTTTAATCTCAGAAACAACTAAGGCACATTAAAAAAATAGTTAATCTCAAAATTAATGAAGCTTCTAAAAATGCTTTCATAATCTCAGAACTATTCAGGGACTTATCATCTCAAAATTAATGAGGCTTCTAAAATATGCTTCATCTCAGAATTACTGAGGCATTTAAAAAAAAAAAAAATTAAAGCTCCATTTCAAAATAAATTAAGTTTCTAAAACATGTTTAACCTCAAAACTACTGATGCAACTTTTAAAACAAACCAAAAGAAAAAAACTTCTTAAAATTAATGATGCTTTCAAATAAGGCTCAATCTCAAAAATTACTAAGACTTCTTAAAAATACTTCATCTCAAAATACAAAGAAATGTTATCAATATTTCACTTGTAACCATTTACTTTCTAAAAAATAATAAATCTTAAAACAACTTGAATTGGAACACCTTGAATTCCTTCAAATATTTTACATTGAAACAGGTCACTGCCCTGTACAAAATGTTACCTCATAACTGTTAAGCAAGTTATACATACTTTCCTGAGTCAAGAGCGGATTTTAAATTGATTTACCACATGCAGGCTGCCTTCAGTAGTAGATTCAAGAAAACAAGTGATTTTTCTTCTTTGACCTTTCAACTCCCCAATGATCATAGGTCTTCAACAAACTTATGCCAAGTCTTCCAATCCCGTGCCATCAGCTCAAGGTCTTTCCAGGTCTCCAGTTCTCTTTTCCGTGTGTTCTTTGGTCTTCTTTTACCTCTCTTACTCGGGGGATTCCAGAACAAAGACTGCCTGGTAATGCTATCAACAGGTTATCTCAGTGTGTGTCCTATCCATCTCCACCATCTTCTTCTCATCTCTTGTTCCACTGTCACTGGTCTAGTTCTTGTCATCAGGTCCAAAGTGATCTTCTTGTACCACTTCAACCCATCTATTTTATACAAGCACCCATTTATGAAAGTCTGTAGCTTTTTGGTAGTTTTTTTTTTGTTGTTCTCCACCTATAAGAGCCATACAGAGTAAGATTAACTTGACTTTTGAACTGAAAATTCTGATATTTGTGTTGAACATGATTTCTTTTGATCTCCATATATTTCCCAATGCAACGAAAACTCCTCTAGTCACATGCATTCTTATTTTGATATCATTCTGTCCCTTCAACAATATCTGTATTGCTACCAAGGTATATGTATGATTCTATATCTTGTAGAGGTGTTTCAGTGCAGTCTTTTTATTTTCATTATCTTAGTTTTCTCCCTTTGCATTTTCAGACCCACTTGCTGTGATCTCTCATCGAGTATTTTCATTTTGCCTTGCATCTGGTTACAGGTGTTTCTTCTGTACTATAAATCATTAAATTTTGTGTAGTAAATAAAACTACAGTTAATTTTAAAAGTAGAACATGGATAAAAGAACGATATTTTGTTTAACCAGAAACTGTATGAGAGTGAGAAACCACACGGTGTTTGATACAGCAATTATACCATTACTTCGAAAATATTTTGTATTACATAACACAGAATATACAATAGCTAACTTGCCAACTGTTCCATTTGTGCTATATTACTTTCATGCGTGCATGACTGAATAACTGATCTTAATGGTTGAACCACTGGATGGTTTCATTAAATATTTATAAGTTTATGCATTCATTCAGCAATTAAAGCTTCTCATTCTTTTGCCTTTCTTTTTATACACTCACTCACAAACATTTACTCTTTTCTCACAAACTGGATCAATCATACTACACAAAGATTTTATGTCACTGGATCATGCACAGTTGGTGTTCTGAATCCATTCTGTTATCATAACACACACCTAATTTCAGCATTATCTCAAATGTAGATGTTTTACTTTTCACCACAAATATATGACATTAACAGTACAGAATCTACTGAACAAGTAGAAAACAGATGTTCTGGAAAGGATTTCATGTTGTGATCATAATAGGTCATTCATTAGCAAAGATGTTTTATGTACCTCTTTTTTTTGGGTTACAAAATTCTTGTCTATTGGTGTGACGCTACACTGTAATTCTGACTTTTAACAGGCCCGATTCTGTGGTTCTATTTTGAATTTTCACCAGTTTTATTTTCTTCTGATCACGCGATTTTCCGTTGTTTACGGAAATCGCTATTTTCGGGCACGCTTTTTCACCATTTTATTTCTTCTCATTTGAATATATATCGTGTTTGGTATTTTTTTTTGAGTAGATAAATTGAATGGGTTCGTTTGTGATGGTAGGTTTGTTTTATTCTAGCATCAGTTTTGCTTTCTTCTGATTTTTCGCGATTCCCGTAAAGTTCGTTGTTTACGAAAATAATCGCCATTTCCGGCACGCGATATGACGAGGCCGGAAGCACGCGGGGTTTGCGTGGGTTGATAGTATTAATTTTTCTAGCGCTCCCATTGGTCCGGGATTTGCGTAGGAAGGGAAATCCGCGTGGGTGGTTGCTCTTGTATATATTGAGACAGAAAACGGGGATTCGGTCTCTGTGAAAAATTATTGCCTGGCCGTAGGACGTCGTAATTATCGTTCTCCACCGTGGGAAAAACAAACGATAATCGGTATGTAACTATTTTATTCATCGTTTTACTTATTAGTGGGTTTTTCAGAAATTCGCCCTTAGGTAAAGATTAACTTTTCAGTTTTAAAATAAACGATAGCGCCATTAATTACTATTTTTGAAGAACGACGTAATGCAACAGTGTGCTTATTCTTTCTATGATTTTGGCAATAGATAGGAGTGTGTGAAGTTGTGAGAAACACGTGTGCCATATTTGTAGGATGTTATGTAAAACCACCATTTATTCCTGTATATTTTCTAATGTAAATTTATGGGGAAATCCCTGGTGTGTTCGTTAATTTTTCTGAGCCTTAAAAACGTGAGAAATATTGTCAGAGGGTTCAGATTTACGTTGTAAATGAATTATACTGCTTAGGGGAGGAAACTATTCCTATAGCGAGATTTAATTTAATAAGAGTAAGCCGGGGAAACTCCTATGTTAATGGGTAAAAGGATTTCCCTATTTTTGTCAAGTTTGAACACGTGATCGGCCATGCGTAACGGCCATGTAACATGTCAGACGGGTCTGGGCTATTGTTTGTTTTACCTGGCAGATTTTAGTAGAAGGAGGGGGGATGAAGAGGCCACGTGGGATAGTGGTATTTTATGTATTGTTGTGAAGAACGAGAGAAAGGGGAGAAGAAGTGAGAATGAAGAGACACGTGTATGTTAGAGATAAGCGATTTTAGAGTGGGTGTACATGAGTCGCTGTTTCTTTTAATTTCAGCGAGTCACGGCGGAAACAGTGGGGAGCATAATTTTGTCAAATAAAATTATCCACGGCAAAAGACATATCTCAGGGTCAGAGTACTCGAGTATCGTCAGGAGCAAAAGAAAATTACCCTATGGTCTCTGGCAGTGAAGTCCCTATGCTTCAGCTGAACCGAGGTTTATTTATCATACAGCCAAGAGCATCGCTATTATAGTCTCTAGCAACGGCAGGTGGCCGGGAGACTAGTTTCATTTTGTACAGCCTGAAATCAAGGCTGTGTTTTTTCCTCTAACTCCGGAGCGGGTTAAAAGAGGGAAGCTATTCAGCAGCAGAGAAGTTTTGTCGACAGTTAATCAAGTCCCTCATGCTTGATATCCGAACATCGTCATCACCAAAATCAGGAACAGGTGACAGGGTTACCATACCTAGGTCCTGATAGAAATCAAGAAGAGAGTAACGGAGACGCCGCATCACCAGCCCTCGAGTGTTAGAGAGACACTGAGATCAAGAGAGAAAGATAGAGAAGGAGGGAGAAAATAGACAGGACCAGTAGGGTCTGTTCAGTATCCATTGGACGGATAGACACTGAGTCTGCGTTCGTAAAACTAAGTCTATTATTTTTAGCATTTCTTGTGGTGTAGTTATCAGCGCATATCGCCTAACAAGTAGAAAGCTGTGTAGAGTTTCGTTGAGGAAGAGTCACCAGGACTGAGACAATAAGAAAGCTTATTAATGTTAGAGAGTGGAGGCTAAGTTGACAGCCCCACAAGATCAAAGCACTAACCATTTTTATTGTTCCTCAGCAGGGTGACAGGAAGAGTGAATGTGATTTGGGGTTTTTTTGTTGAGTGTCTCTCAATTTAATTGTTACTTGTTTTCCAGGCCGTGCAACAGTGCACACTATCGACTGACTTGATGACGTATGATGCCATTTTATGTTTTTTTCTTGTATGTAAATAAATATATACATATATTATTTACTGGATCAGCTTCTATTCTTTACTATACTTACTCTATGTTGTCTGTATAGTGGTGTTTGTGGTCGTAATTATACACCTTATCTCCTTGTGTTTCAAGGCAGTCAGAGGTGGGGAGACTATAGCCATTTTTTTTAGTCACGAAGCGGCAGGGGGAGATTCAAATCCTGGGTCTATCTCTTGAGCCAATAGTCTCACCTGTCCACAGGCATGTTATTTTCCATCTAAATTCTATCTTCTCAGACTTTCTCATACTAGGGTCTTGCTTTCATTCAGGCACACTCTATAAACTTAAAACCACTTCGTGACAATTGGGTTACAAAATTCTTGTCTATAAATTTGTGCATGGTTATGTTTTACAAAATATGATAGTCATTTATTTTCTGGCACTTTGAATAATTTCATTGGCATTTTGGTAATGAGCAATGCTTTCATAAACATCAGAAGGACTTGTGGCCACATTCTGAATTCGTGGTCTCTGACCAGGAGTGCATGGGTTTCCCAAAAGATCCTCAAGCTTCTTCTTGAAGCTCTCTGTTGCAACTGAAAGAACATAAAAGTATGTTAAATCTGTATTAAAATAGGGTTTTGGTCTTAACAGTTAATTCATTCATTCATTACCCATCAGCTCCTAACGTCTGCCAAGTCCTCCTGTCAGACGCCATCAGGTCAAGCTCTTTCCTTGTCTTCCTCATCATTTTCATTTCTATCTCCAGTTCTCCTCTGTATGTGTTTTTTGGTTCACCTCTTTCTTTCTTATTCAGGGGATTCCAGAGAGGACTTCTTGGTAATGCTATCAACAGGTTTTTATCCATTCGGGTACATTCTATCAACTACCAGCATTTCCTTCTCAACTCTTGTAACAGTGGATCTTGTCTGGTTCTTTGTCATCAGTTCCACTTTGGTGATCTTATCATACCATTTCAATCCTTCTATTCAATCCAAGCACCCATTAATGAAAGTCTGTAACTTCTTGATTGTTGTTAATTCATTCAGGTTAGATCATTATATAATATAACATAGTTGATGCTAATTATTGATAAGTATGTATCTCTTGCCAGAAAATGAGACATGTATTATGGGGTGTTATAAAATGATTAGATACATGAACAGATCTGAGATAACATGAGAATACATTATAAAGGCAGCCAAACTACAGCAAACAACAGTTGGAATAGCAGACTTGTTTAGAGCATCCACTAGCGCAGGACAAAGTTGTTTTCTTCACCATTATTATTTGTACCACTCATGAGTAGTACTCAGAGTGTCTCTATAGTGGAGTTATTTGAGCACTTGTTTCTTGGAGGAACAAGAATAGCAGAATCACACTTCCTTCTACCCAGCTGTAAAAACAGGTACCTGATGCTGCTTTGAGATATGAAAGGCAATGGCAGAGAGGAAGGAATTGATTACCTCATCTCATAAAGCAGAGATCTAGTATAAATGAAGTCTTCTTCTTCTTCTTCTTCCGTCCTTAGCCACCGACCGTCAAAGCAGTCAGTGGCCATTACGCCTAGTGGCGTCTTAGGGCAACAGCAGATAGGTTTTCTTTGCCATTGTTTCCCATCACGCCTATTGGCGTCTTTAGGGCAACAGCAAATCAATCCATTTGCTGTTGTTTCCGTAATCGAAGTGACTGGCAAACGGGTGATCAGCCCTTTGGTAATAAATGAAGTCTATAACACTTCAATCCCTTACAGCTGTTTCTTCTATGGAACTACCTTAACTTTTTATCTTACTCATAAGTCAGATTACTCATAAGTCAGATTACTCATAAGTAAGTCAGATTACTCATGTCAGATTACTCATAAGTCAGATTACTCATAAGTCAGATTACTCATATGTCAGATTACTCATAAGTCAGATTACTCATAAGTCAGATTACTCAGAAATCTAATTAAGATCTACAAATCATAAATGAATAACTTTTCACAGGCAAACAATGCCTAGAACAAACAATAACAACACAAAATATAAAAATGAGCTTTTCTGCATATAGATTTAGTTTACAAAGCTCTAAAAATGTGAAATTAATTCTTCAGACATTTGAACAAATTTATAGACAGTATTTTTACAAATTAATTTTAATTATTGAAACTGTTACAAGCACAGCTTTAGTCATTCATGTTTCAGTTACTACCTTGTGATTCTTTATCCATCAAGAATGTTTTTTTTTCTGTGTAAAGTAAGAATGATCAGGTGCAAAGGGCACATCTGATTCATCAGAGCCTATATCTTCCTACATAATTTGTTCTGGAATACAGGATAAGGAGGTGAATTACTTCTTACCTGTCTTTTCTCTGCAGTAAAACGTCATTAAGTTTAAGCACTTTGATAACAATGTACACAAATTTCATTAGTTTGTTCACACAAATATAGAGAGTTTGAATTCAAGCCTACATACTGATGCCACTACAGTCACTGCTACAAACAAAACAGACAAGCCACAACTACAGTCATAAATAAATGCTCTCACCTGTTGGTGATTTTATGCCCTCCTCCACAGTTTCAGATCTTGCTACAGGTTCTGTAGATTTCGGTACTCCTTCATCTGCCTGTAATAAACAGTAACTAACTTGACTTTACCGAACAATGTGAGACCTGTAATCACCTAATTCTATGACATGAAAGCAAAGCAGCTACAAACTCATTCGGCCAACTTTTGAAGTAAGGGTGATATACAACAATAACACATCTGTGTGGCATTGTCATATCATCATTTGACTTTGTATGCATGCAACTGACAGGAAATATGGTATGTTTCTTTTCTTTTTTTTCCACTGATATATCTTTTATATCTAAATCAAAGATGTGATGTAGAGCAGGGATTAGCAAACTTTTTAACAGATGGACAAGTAAGTAAATATGCCAAGAGCATATAGTAATATTACAGAGAATTGTGAGACGGGTGCTTGGTTTGGTAATGTCAATGTATGTTGTATTCTTTTAGCAATATGATAGTCTCATTGAATATTAAACACAATATTTTGTTATCTGATTCAAAAACAGAGTAGTCCACATTCCACAGCTGTTGTGAAAACAAGACATTCAGAGTCACTTTGTTTTTTCTTGTTGTGACATGTTGGGTAGGGATAATCTTGAATTTGAATATAAACAGATACCAGCATTCATTGACACTAACTCAATGCATTTTGTAAGACATGCTATCTCTCTGTTAAAAGCATTCAAATCAGTGAGATGAAGCAAATTTTAGCCAAAAATAAAGAAAGAATTATTACTGGGGAACCAAAAACATTTGTCTGTAGGGAAAAAAACTTTATAACTAAACAGAATTAAGAAATGACAAAAGCAGTGTAAAATTTACTATTTTCCACTTTGCTTTGAAGTTATAAGAAATGGATCATTGATTCAAAAGACTGATATATCTTTGGCAGGACAAACTCGCCCGTGTGCTGTAGTTTTCCTACCCCTGATGTAGAGGAGCACAACAATACAGTCTTATTGCTAAAAACATTTTCTTAGAATAGATTCCCTAAATAGGTTAGTGCCCCAGACAGTGTCAATGAACAAGTAACTTGCTTTGAAATTTACTTAACTATTTCTTTTTATCCACATAAAGAAATGAACACCAATTGTTTTCCATATCTGATGTTTTAAACCAAACAATAACACGAAATAGTAATTATGAAATAAAAGTGGTTATATGAGACCAAATGAAGAAGAATTATCATTACAATTGAATAAAGTATAAAATTAACAACATTGCACAATCAGATGGCTTTATTACCTCTTTATGCTTGTTGATTCTAGCTGCTATTTGTTCTAATTCATCTCTGGCATGTAATGCTGAATGTTGGTCTCTTGGACTCATCTTTCTAACTTGTTTATCAGCTGAGCTCATTGACTGTGTATGCTTGGGAGTTGTCTTTTTTGCCTGGTTTAATATTGCAAACTTAGATACAATCTGAGCATTCCATTAAAAATATCAATTTCAATATCTTCGAAGTCATTATCTCGACCTCCGTAGTTCCCGGGTTTCTCCAAGAAAAATCTGACTACTGCTCCTTCAGACATGTCGTACAAGGTGCCTAATGTGAGGTTGTGCAGCGACTGGCAATATCTTCATGTAAAACACAATGCTACAGAAATCACACCTGCAGGACAATGTACTTTGACACAGCTTCCTGCAAGGGGGCCAGCTGCATTGGTGACTGCATGCTCCATAAGGAACAAAATCGGAGATGGATGAATAATCATCTTTCATTACACTAGACTGAGGAGACAGAAATAAAATAATTACTGCTCCCTCATGAATGTCATGAAAGATGACTAATGTGAGGTTGTGTATGTGGCAGGCTGCTTCATCATATGAAACCGATTGATAAACCTCATTAATTATATTTTTGTTAAATCATTGACATAAAATATACTAACATTAAGTAACTATAAGTTAGCCCTATATACCAAACTTTGCACAGATAAAGACAGATGACCTTATGAGCAGCTTATTCTCACCATGGAGGAGACATTCTCAGAGCTGACTGACAATGTACCAGAAGTGATGAAAGAAGGAAAGCCAAATTAATTGCAGAGTGGAAACATACAGGTATTGAAGACATTAGACATATCCGACCACATTATAGATCCATGTATACACACATGGGATCAGCAAAAAGGGCAACCAAAAAATTGGAAGTGTATGCTTATACAAAAAATTAAAGAATGGATGGGAAATTCATATATAATTTGCTACTGGAAAATTCTCAAACAATTTTACCAATGATTATGCTAAAGCCAAGTCAACTTTATCCCACAGATTCCCTGTCAGTCACAACTGTCCAAATGAACCATAAAAATTATGAATTAGACATCCTCTCTCAGCTTTTCAGAAGCACTATTACAGCGGAGCTATAATTTCAACAAAGCAAAACTCCTTTAGATTTCTGCCCACTGCAAGAAATATGGAAATGAGAAGGCCAAATTAGGAGGAAGTAAAATTCAACCTAAGACCAAAAATGCATTAATAAAAAATAACATACAGAACACAGAGCCAGATATAACCAAACCATACCAATAACAAGAAGAAATCAAGTAATAATTTTCAGACAGAACAGGCTACTCCAGACTCATTTACCATCTGTTCAACAAACAGAAAATCAAGCAGACAGACATTTGTCCATGAGGAGAAGAAACAAACAGCAGAATATGTTCTCAAAGGCTTTCTTTTCCATGGCTAGAACAAGAAGCCAGAGACAAACTTTATGACTGAAATACAAGTGGTTATATGAGACCAAATGAAGAAGAATTATTATTACAATTGAATAATGTAGAAAATTAGCAACATTGCATAATATATTCGAATAAACATAAAATTAGCATAACATATACAAAACAGTGTACACTCATACTAACTGATGAGTCATCAGGGATGTTTTTGAATATTGTTTGGCTGTTAGCTTTCATCAATGGTGGTGGATGGTTGGGTGGAAGAGGAGGTACTGCTTCTTGTAAAGATGACTTTTTGTGTGGAACTGGAGGTAGTGTTGTGGATGATGTTTCATCTGAAACAAGAAATAAGACAGTAACACATTAATCAGTTCTTGTTGTCACATACTAAACCTGATTTTTTTTAAAAAAGAGGTTTTCATGCTCATGTTTCTTCTTCTTCTTCCTCGTTCGCCTTCAGACTTCCACATTTATGTCTCTAATAAAAGCAGTAGTCAACTCAAGGTTACTGACATCTACAAACAGTTTTTCGTTGACAGAAGTGGGTTGTTGCCATATGCTACTCCGTTCATTACTGTAGGTTGGGCAGTACTGCAGCAGGTGTTCGACTGTCATCGGGCTGTTACCGCAGGTGCAGAGATCTGTTGCACCAATTTTGTATTTGTGGTATAGATGGTATCTCAATCTGTTGTGTCCAGTGCGTAGCCGAAAAATGATGACCTGTTCTTTCCTGGATAGTTGATGATACGAGGGGCATTCAGAAAGTAATGCACCACATCGTTTTTCTCAGCTAATAATGAAGATAGAAGCATGAAATTTTGCACGCTTCAAATATGGCATGTGCCAATTGTGTGCGCCAAATTGCACTGCAACCGGCCAAATAATGCGGCTGCCCTAAACCGTTGAAATGGAGCGTGTTAGCAACTTGCGTTATAAGCAGCGAATTGTGATAGAATTTCTCGTTGCAGAGACGGAAACTGTTGTGAACATTCACAAGCGTCTATGTGATGTGTATGGAAGTTTTGCAGTCGACAGGAGTACAGTCAGTCGCTGGGTTCAGAGAATCAATGAATCAGGAAGTGGAGATACGGAGCTGTTTGATCGGCCGCGCTGTGGACGTCCTGCCACAGCAACCAACGCAGAAATGTTGAAATGCGCTGAGGGCATTATTCTTACTGATAGGCGAATCACTACTCAACAATTGGCCTTACAGCTGTCAGTCAGCATTGGTAGTGCAAAAGCAGTTATAAAAATTTCTCGGATTTTCTAAGGTTTGCGCAAGATGGGTTCATCGAAGTCTCACAAATGACCACCGATTGCAAAGGAAAGCAATTTCTTCTGAATTATTGGAGCGTTTCAATGCTGATGGAGAGAACTTTTTTGCTAATATCGTTACAGGTGACGAAACCTGGGCACATCATTTTGATTCTGAGACAAAAAGACAGTCAATGGAGGGGCATCATCCGCAATCACCACGAAGAAAGAAATTCAAGACAATTCCTTCAGCTGGAAAGGTCATGATCACTGTCTTTTGGGACATTGAAGGTGTGATTCTTGTGGACGTTATGCCAAGAGGAGAGACAATCAATTTGCAAGCTTACATTAAGACATTGAAAAAACTCAATCAACGTTTTCGCAGAGTTCAGCCGCACAAGAATCCAGCAGACCTGCTTCTCCTTCACGACAATGCGCGACCTCACACAAGTCTGGCAACACGGGAAGCAATCACCAAATTGGGTTGGACTGTACTACCCCATCCACCATATAGTCCCGATTTGGCACCCTCTGATTTCCATCTATTTGGTCCATTTAAAGATGCACTCCGTGGGACAAGGTTTGAAGATGATGAAGGAGTGATTCATGCAGCGAAGAAATGGCTACATGATCAAGACAAAATCTGGTACGGGCTAGGAATACATGCACTTGTTTCGCGCTGGCATAAAGCCGTACAAGTTGATGGGGATTAGGTTGAATAATGCCGATGTTTACATGACATATCCATGTATATTGTGTATAAATTTCATGCTTTTTTAATAAACAGCTCCTGAGAAAAACGATGTGGTGCATTACTTTCTGAACGCCCCTCGTATATGCTCATGTTTGAAAAACAGTAGTAAAAATGTTAATACATTTGTGAGGCAATATGGCTAAACAAAATCAAAATAATGTTATATAGACTTACCAGATGTGCTGTTTTTGTCAAGTGAGCTTCCCTGTTTTGCCTGTTCAAGAAATATTAAAAATATAAAAAGAAATACAACCACCAAACAATCTTGATTTATTTTAAAATATGTTTCTATATGGCACCCAACAGTACATGTCTCTACTGCATAAAATAATTTAAGATGCTGTACTTATTTCATCAAATGTATGACTGCCTTTCAAGTAAGGTAAAGGTAAAGGATCCCGTTACACACCCATTGAGGCATATTGGGAATATGGTGTTAGGCCCATATTTTCTTGACCATCGGCACACTAGGGGTGATGTGGTCAGCATCACGCCGGCCGCCTTAACCTTCCCAGAAGTTGCTCTAGTACCCAGTTGGGGCTGGGTCGACCCAGGAGCCGTGTGCGGCCTAAAAAATCTCACCTCATACCATAGACCACTGAGCTAGGAAGCCAGGGCACTAACCACTTTGCTACTGCGGCCTTTCAAGTGAGACTACCAAATTAAATTCATGAGGTAGTTCCTTCTCAAGCTCTTCTTCTCCTTATTTTATGCTTCTTAAGAGCAACAGACCACCACTGCAATAGCTTCCTTTGTAGAAAACCTGAACCATTGCACTCCTCTGCTCTTACAGTCATGGTTTCTGTGACTATTTTTTTTTACACACAACTTTGCCAGTCCCATGCAAAACTGCACAATAGTTCCCTTTAATCAATCTTGAGGAAGCAGAAGTTGCATTACATCTGTGTCTCATCAGAAACCACAGAGTCTTTCCAAGCTTGGTATTAAAATGTTCTCACCCTGCACAAAAGTACCTACCTTATGCCATGAATCAATATAAATATAAATATATACTTATTAACGCGGAAGCATGATTCATGAAGACCAATTTTTCATGATCTACAAACTCTAATTCTTAGAATGGTGTTGCATATAAAAACCACCACCATAGGTTTAAACACATACCTTGAAATTTGTCCTCATTATATGAGAGTTCTGTGGACCACTAGACTTGCCTGAGACTAAAAAATGAAAGTACATATTGTAAGTATGAGAAATGCCTTTTTCATGAAAACAAATAATTTTACTTTAAGACAAAAACTATTGTCAAGATGTGAAAGGTGTATGTTGCCAGGTAATTATTGCCCCGTCGTAGCCTAGTTTTACATGAGGAGGTTGCCAGCCTCATATTTGTCCCCTAGAATAGAATGCCTAGGGTGCAGGGGTGCTATTCTTTCTTTGTCTCAACAGAGATCTCCTCAAGGCCTTCACAGGGCATTATAGTTGGGGTTCATTTGGGTTAGATGGTTTTATACCCTAGAAAAGGACCCCTTAAACCCCAGAACAATTTGGGCTAGGCCAGAGTTATACTTCATGAGCCACAAATATACTCTCCCTACCCACATAACACTCTTTATTTTCAACTACATTTGGTGGTTTCAGTGAAAACTTTCAATCTTTAATGTAGTCTCTAGCTTTTGAGCCTCAACCTGAGAACTGTGGCTGTCAACTCAAAAAGTAAAAAGAGATATATTATTTCCACATGGTACATATAGATATTTCTCTGATTACATACACTAGCAGCCACATTGGCAAAGTTGCATCCATCTTTGTCTGCTCAGAATGTGTGTCTGGGGAAATCCCAAAGCTCACAATGAAGACCAAAGCTATGGTATATGATGCCTGCATCAATAGCATGTTTCTATATGGCAGCAAGACATGGACAACTTATGCTAAGCAAGAAAAAAGGCTCAGTACCTTCCATCTATTGTGTCTACGCCACATCTTTGATATTTTGTGGAAGGACAAAGTGGTAAATGGTTAGGTGCTGTCATGTGCTGGCCATCAAAGCATGTATACAATGGTTAGACAGTGTAGAGTATGCTGACTTGGTCATGTCTGCTGTATGGAAGATGGTCACATCCCCAAAGATGTTTTCTACGGACAACTGGAAAGTGGCAGAAGAACAGCTGGACAACCACAGATGAGGTTCAAAGATGTGTCCAAGAGGACATGAAGGCACTTGACATAAATCTGGCAACCTGGGAGAATGAAGCTGCGTATCGCTCCTCAGACTGGGCAAAATGAAGTTCTTACAACAAGCAGAAGAGAAAAGAAAATGCCGAAAGGAACACCAGGCAACAACAAAATAAATAAAGAGCTTAAGTCTATCATCTCAAGGGGGCATCATCCCCATAGTCAGTTATGACTGGAGTAGGCTACTATCATGAGATAAAGAAGGAGGGGGCTGCTGTAAAACTGATAACAGACTGAAAGTAAAATAATGAAAAAAATGATAATTTGAGTCAGTTTTACAAATGAACAATGCCCTGGCGTCTGGCATAATCCTGAAATTTTCAATGTTTCTAATGTATTGTTCATTTGTGAAACTTACTCCAATACCATTTATTTTTAAACTGTATGCTTTAGATATCTAGTTATATTGTTCCCCCCCCCCCCCCCCCCCCCATAATCTTGTCTATATATTTTGGCCCAATCTGATTTATATTTGGAAATAAAGTAGCCCAGATTATAAAATACCTTCTTAATTATTTAGGATAGGTTAAATTATATCTGGGTATAGTCTAGTGAGTGTAGGGGTTAATTGGACCTGCTATACCATGGCCTGGAAGTGAAGCCAAGAATAGTAACACTGTGACCTATCAGGCATGTCATAAGAGGCAGTAAAAAGAGCTGGGCATAAACTTAAAGCCATACAAACTTTAATCAGAAATATAAACAAGTCATGCAAAGCAAGTAAATCAACTCAGCCATCATGGTTGGAAGAAGGCTCAACAAGGACGATAATTCATCAATACAAAGAAAGTTCAAAGAAGTCAGGACTGGAGACAAGAATTTGAAAGACTTATAAATGATAAAGAAGATATGGAGTCATTGAATAAATGGCAGAAAACAGGAGGGATAGAGTTGAATTGAGTGAATGCCTATGCTCCTTGACACGGCCGGATTAAGCTAGTACGGGGCCTGTAGCATATGTTAAGAAAGGGGCCCTATATTTAAAAAAAACAATAAAACAACACAAATATATTTGAACACATACATTTTTAATTTGCATAGTAATTATCATTATCAAAAGTAACAACACAGTCAACATTATTGTTTAAATATTAATGTTTCTACATTTAGCATGAGCAAATTTGTTGATGATATAGGATGTATCAATTTCACGCAAAAGTTTATGTTCAATGCTCATTAGTGTGAGATTGTTCAATCTCTTTTGACCCATGGTGCTCCTTAGTTCATTTTTAATAAGTTTCAGTTTTGAAAATGATCGTTCTCCACTGCAGTTGGTTACCATTAGTGACAAATAGATGCGCAAGGCGATTTCTACATTTGGAAAACAAGACTCCAAAGAATTTTCAATTATCGAACGGTAAAACTGTAACTCTACAAGGTCTAGAGTAGTGCCAATATTAGAAGCAAGATCAGTTTTCAACAGTTCTGTAAACTGCACAAGTTCTTCACAAAGACTTTCTTCCAGATCTTCCGGATATGATTTAATAAGATTTGATGATCTCGTTACCACCTCTTCAGGTGTAAACGACTGTAACTGACTAATGAATCCAAATACATCATTCAACTTTTGATAAGCTTTCTGGCGTTTTAACAAAGCAGAGAGCAAGCTATCAATAAGGACAAGAAATGTTCGGCTTTTAAACTGCTGAGAAGGCGTTTGAGATTCAACAAGTGGATCAAGTGTGCTGGAACCACTGAAATCATCATACTCTCGATTTCGTTTGTGTTTTCTTCGAGTTTATTCTTGATAATGTTCACACTCAGTCAGATCCTTGGCCTTTTGCTCTATGTCTGCAAATGTAGACCGCATAGCCACAGGGATTCATAGAGTGCACAAGCTGTATTCAAATCTTGGTCAGAAGATTGCAAAGAAGCACTGGTCATTTGAAAACGCTGTAATACTTGATCCCACCTGCATGATCATTATTCCTGTTTCTAACTTCATCATGGTTGAAAGTAGACCACGAGCCTGTTGACGACACTCTGCCTTCTGATCATTGTTATCTGAAATATCATCCAAGACTTGTTTTATTGCAGAAAAGCTGTGTAAAAGTGCTTTTGTTGCATCTGTCCGAGCGGACCACCTGGTATCTGACAGTCTTTTCACAAAGGGCAAATGGGACTTATTATGAGTACCGCCAGCACATAATGCAGTAGAAAGGAGACCCCACCGGTAGGTAGAAGCAGAAAAGAAGGTGTACAGACTTTCAACAAATCCAAAGAAAATTGACTGCTTCTTGACAACCTTCAGCAGCACATTTTCCAACCAAATTTAGTGAATGTGCAAAACACAGAATGTAATGCGCAAACTTATTCATCTCTTTAATTTGTGCTTGTAATCCTATAAACTTGCCACTCATGTTGCTGGCGTTGTCATAACTTTGACCACGGCAGTCTTTAATATCAATGTCATTTGCATTTTAAAAAATTAAGTAGACTTTAAGTAAGCTGTTCAGCACTATGACCTTCCATATCCAAAAATGTCACAAATCTTTCAACTGGTCCAGATGGCAAAACATAGCGCAGAGTCAAAGTCAGCTGGTCCATATTAGATATATCTGGAGTAGAATCCAATGAAACGGAGTAATATTTGTATTTCTTCACTTCACAGAGAATGTGATCCAGTATGCTGGATCCAATCAGATTGATGAATTCCTCACACGTTGTTTTAGATAGATATGATGTATGTCCAAATCCTTTGTTTGCATGAGTACTTATATGCTCTGCCAGAAAAGGGTCAAACTTGGCCAGTAATTCTAACAACCCTAAGTAATTCCCGTTATAAGGGGACCCAACAATTTCATCACTGCCACGAAATGAAAGGCCTCGTTCTGCTAAATACTTCACAACTTCAATTATTCGCTCTAGAAGTTTGTGCCAATACTTTTCTTGAATGTCTATTTGTTTCACAAGTTGGGAATCGACACGTTCACCTTTGTTTTTATGCATCAACAGTGAAATTAAAGCTTGTCTATGTGAGGAGCTTTTTTCATGTCGACACAATAGATTGCTTGCATTTTTCCAGTCATTAAACCCTTCCACAGTAAACTTTGATGAACATTCTGAACTCATAAGCTTGCATGGGAAACAGAATAGGCGCCCTTTACTTTCTGAATAGCATAACCATTTTTTTGCATGTTGCTTGTTTGTAAGTTTATGAATATGTGTAAAATAAGACTTCTGACAGTATCGAGTTTTCTTTTCAGTGTCATACAATCGCACGGATGAAGAGAAGGCACTATCACATGTTGACATTTTTCACTTCCCTTGGATATCCAATATTCACGCTCACAGTCATCTATATTGTTCGGCCAGTCACCAATATCATTAGAGTACTTCTTCGTTTCACTTATTCTTTCACATTCAGACTCAGTGTATACTGGGTTTTGCTGTATGTTTTCTGCTGCACAGCCTGCACTAGTACTAGTTGTTCCTGTACTTCCAGCTTCAGTGGTTAGAGTACCACCACCATGAACATCAAAATATTCTGTCAGCTTACATGTTTTTGATATCACAAGTTGATCTCTTCTTTCTTTTTCTTCCCTCGCTTTACGTTTTTCACTTCCAGAAGCATAATTACGTCCAATATCTCTGTGTCTACTGCTCATTTTTTGAGTTTTCTAACCTTACAAATCAAGAAATTTTAATCAAGATCGAAAGAGAGTGCGAGCACACCGTATACCTCAATTAAAACAGGAAGTTTCCGTTTCCTAAATTCTAGTTTTTATTGTTAATGCAAATTCATTTCACAAAGAACGAAACAAAATTAGAGGGGCAGTCGCCTAGAGCCAAAAAAGTGGCTTCCGTCCAAACGTGACCAAATTTTTAACGCCACTTAAATGGCTTCCGTCCGCAAACAGTTAAGATAAAAATAATGAAGAGTCACACTCTTATGCTCTTTCTCTCACAATTTCGTGACACCAAATGAAAAGGCGCTAAAGATGGCATAAATCACAAGATCATTGGTTTAACGCTCGTATTAGAAGATGACCAAAAAATTATGTACATATTTATTGGCGCGGGGCCCCAAAAAGCGCGGGGCCCGTAGCATATGCTACTTTTGCTACTACGTTAATCCGGCTCTGCTCCTTGAACTGAAGGGAAATTTTGATCAGAAGATTTAATGAATAAAAAAAAATGATCCCAAAGTTTAGGAGAAAGCAGCTGACTTTCATGCATATGTGATGGGGAGAGTAGTACTTTTAAACGCTCTAATCAGAAAAATGAAGGGCATAAAAATATAAGTAAAAGAGAAAAGATCATGGACAGGATTATAATGTTGCTTGCAAAAACGTCAACGACAGAAATGATGGACAACATAAAGATCTGAAATCTGTGGAGATATGGTGTCATTGCTTCATGGCATGGCACTTGATGGTGATGATGATTATGATAGTGGTGATGATGATGATGACTTTGATGATGATGACTTCTTGCCTTTTTTGGTGCCAATAATTTCCTGGCACAAAATACTAGCAAACACTTAAATGTCATTTACTTACTCCAACAAACTGTCATTAAGAATACACACCTTGTCCCAATCTTGAAGCCTGGGCCAGGTCTAATTCTTGAGGATGAATGTTTGGAACTGAAACAGATCGTGTGTTCCATCGCCCTCCTGGACCTGTGAATGATTGCACTGATAACTCTCTTGAGCTCACAACTTTAATATGTAGATAGTCTCTTGTTAAATTTTAATCTAATATTTTCAAACTTTCTCAAGACTTCTGAGCTAAGAGCTTACTTCGCTATTCCATCAATAATAACTGATGAATGAACAGTGTCATGGGATGAAAGCCTGAGGGGCAGACATGCATATAAATTGTTCAAGGCTCCAACAAGAACGGGTCAGGTATCTACAGAACTAAAAATTCCTAGCAATAAGAAACTTCTTTGCAACTAGGAATAGGCTATTTTGGAATAGAAGAACCTTACTGTGCAGAATGTCTAGAGGAAAATAATATAGAGCATTTGCTACTAAAATTTAGGAAGAATGAACAACAGAGTAGACCAATATTAGATTATTTGTGGGCATGCGATTCATTAATAACTGTAGAACAGGTGTTGAGAATAGACAGACCTAAAGAGTTGCACAATATAGTAAAAGAGTATATAACAAGAACTAAAATTAATATATCAGGATCAGCGATGGTGTGATGGAAAAGTGGAACTCTGGAGGAGGTCTCATCATGCTTACTGATGATGGCAGATGATTGGGTGTCTTCCTTGAAACATCAGCTTTCCCACCCTTCTCCCCCTTGTTTTTGTTAATGGAAAGGGCAGGGCATACACACACATACATTCACACAATTTTACATTTTTGATTTACTCTATTTGGACTGAGTGGAGTGGGCAGATGATGCCATATTTTGATATTAGAATTATTATCCTGAATTAACCACACTTTATACCTTAATTATAACCCATTGTGGAGAATGTCTTTTGCACACCACATGTGAGTTTTATAACTGAAGTAAATATAGTGCTCACAAGTGTTGGCACTTTTAGTGGTCACTATGCGTAAGTCACAGATGACATGGCTTTGTTTGGCCTAGCGACATTGTTTATTCCGCTGTGTATATTGGAAGCTTATGCTGCATGTCTTGCAGTTATGGAAAGTGTTCCCACTGGAACTTATAGTTAAATAGAGGATTGTGTTCTTATGAAAATAATGGGTTATCCCTTCAAGGGTGCATCATCCCCATAGAAGAGACTACGGACTGTTGTCATTATTGTATTTTTGTTAAAAAATCTTCTTCTTGTTATTATCCAATTTAAAAAAATATATTTTATTGCCCTAAATGTGCTGTTTTATTTAATGCTGCGGCTATCTGTTATAGTTATTGCATAAACTAAAGTTTATAGTACATAAACTAAAACATTAATGGCCTTTAAACAACTAAAGTACATTGCATTTTTAACTAAATCTCAGTTCGGCATTGTTAATAAATTCTATTAACTTTTGTTCCATTGACATAACCAGTCTTACCAACGGTGTTATGATGATTCACACCCTTCTTGCTTAAATGTGGAAGGGGAGGTGCAATGGCATCTGGTGGACCTAGAAAATTTCAGGACAAGACATTTTACTTACAATGTTTAACACAGCAGTGGATGCAAAACATTGACTCTATATGAAAAAATATTTATCAAGAAACAAACATTTCTCAAACAAGGGAGCAAATTACAGTAAATGGCTATATTTTGTGAACTATACTACTCTTTTTTTTTTATTGAAAATACTGCATAAATTCTCACTAGCTCCTGGACTGTATTGGAAATTATTAATAAAATTATTCAACAAATAACTGAATTTATTTAAATGAAAGAAGATTTCCTATACTGTGAGGTTTAAAAAATACAAAATGAATTAAGAAGCCTGTTACGGATGTTCTGGAGTGTCAATAATATGTCACATAGCACGGCTAAGTATAACGTGATCAACAATTCTCCTAAACTCCAAGGCCACATGTAACATCTTTTATTAACTTTTCACAATGACTTCCTCTCATATAAATTCCATGATCACAACCGTCAGTACATAATTTAATTATCTGTAATTCAATCATTCACATATCATCCCAGCACTTCTCCACACGTAAATATTTTATGTACATCTTTTATGTCAAGTCCACTAGCAGGCAATTATTAAACATCATTCAATTGCAACGACTGCAACGATTCCGATACATCCGTTTTGTATTTATATTCCTTTTGTACTCAAGTACATATGTCAAATACTTTCCCTTAATATTATACCACTTTGAGATGTCTCATTCATGAGATTCAACACTGCTTACAAACACAGCCGGTCCAGATGAACATATTCCACACAATGCTCTCATTGCTACTGCAAACAATTCCACATCATACTCGCAGCCACGCATAGACACATTCACATCAACGCCTTTTTTGTGCATCACATAGTTTTCAAATACAAGACCCAATGTAGTGCACAAAAAAGCTCATAACAAAGCCTAAAAAGTATCAGCTAAAACCAATAAAATTACATGTAAGTGAAAAAAGTTGGGTATGAATTTGGCCTTTGTGGACAAGGGTCATTAGCGCGATTTTCAACACGTAACACCGGATATGCACCTAGGGTGATACAGCCTAATTAATGATGCAGTCACTTCTGTTGTCCCCTATTATACAGTATAGGTCAGATTACACAAGACATGGACCTTAATAATGTGTTTAGTAAATGAGCGACTGGCGCCTTAAAACCAGCAGCTTCGGGCAGATAGGGCTCGTGAATCTTGGTTGGTAGCTTATCTAAGAAAAGGCACTCTGAATTCAAACCACCGCTGCCTTGCGGGAATATCCATTTATGGAATTGGCTTCGGGAGTAAACCCTGAGGATAAATCCGGAGTCTGAGTCCCTAAGGCAGTCTAATGTCGATTCGACATTATTCTGGCAACTCCTGCGACGTGGCTGGTACCAAACTGTATCGGCTACTGCCGTTCCTTTGGATCTACCAGCTGTGTGGAGAGGGGGAACATGCTGCATGGGCAACAGCTTGATCTCCATATAACTGTGCCCAAGCTCGCGCCCTGGAGAGGACACTCCAGCTTCACCCTATAGGTGTCGGCAAAACACGGGAAGTAGCAGTTACTGGTTATAAGCATTTTGCCCAATTGGCGTAGGGCATGGCGCCAGGGGCTACTTCCGACAGTGGGAGAGGTTCTAGGATCTCACTGGACAGCTACCGCCCGCTTCAAGCTGGGCAGCCCCCAGTCAATAAGGTGTTGTCCCGCCACTGTCTGCTTTCCCCATTGGGTGCATGGGGATTAGGGTCAAACCCGAACTGTGGACAGAAAATTTTGCACCAAGCAATTATCAGAATAATAGAAATAAGCAAACTCTTAGATTGGGATGCTGGAACATCCGGACTATGTTGACTGGACTATCCGAAAACCTACAGGACGTAAACGATGTAAGGAAGACAGCCATAATTAATGATGAGCTTAAACGACTTCAGGTGGATATAGTTGCACTTCAGGAAACGTGCCTGGCGAACTCTGGAACGGTGAGCGAGAAGGACTACACATTTTATAGGCAAGGGAAAGATCTTAATAAAACTAGAGAACACGGAGTAGATTTTGCGGTCAAAAAACCGCTAACTAAAATGGTTGAACCAGGCGAGAATGAATCAGAACGCCTGTTAACGCTCCGCCTGCAAACTAGCACAGGTCCCATCACCCTTGTCAGTGTGTATGCTCCTACTCTGTACTCTGCCTCAGAAGCTAAAGATGAGTTCTACGAGAATCTAGCAGCAGTCATCAAAAGCATACCTAGGCAAGAACAGCTTGTTCTCCTTGGTGACTTTAACGCTAGAGTGGGTGACGATAATGTTTCATGGCCTTCATGTCTGGGCAGGTTTGGTATTGGCAAGATGAATGAAAATGGACAACGGCTCTTAGAGCTGTGTGTCCACCATGACCTCTGCGTGACCAACACCTACTTTCAGACAAAACCCCAGCATAAGGTGTCATGGAGACACCCACGATCCAAGCACTGGCACCAACTGGACCTGATTCTCGTCAGAAGGCCACTTCTCAGGTCTGTGCTCTCCACGCGCTCGTACCATAGTGCAGACTGTGATACAGATCACTCCTTGGTTTGCTGCAAATTCAGAGCACAACCAAGAAAACTCTATCGTGTCAGACATGAAGGGAAACCACGCATTGATACCAGCAAGATGTCAGACCCTGTCATGATCGCTCAATTTACTGCGACCTTCAAGAAAGTGCTCAGCAGCCCTCAGCATGGTGATACTACGAGTATTACAGAGAACTGGGAGCATCTACGGAACACCATTCAAAGTACTGCACTTGCCACCTTTGGTAAGAAAACGGCAAAGTCAAATGACTGGTTTGATGCTTCATCAGATGTGATGGCACCTGTCATTGAAACTAAGCGCAGTGCTATGAATGAATACAAACATTCACCGAGTGCCAGAACCCTACAGATCCTGAAGGCTACGAGAAGCAAAGTTCAACAAACTGCTCGACGCTGTGCAAATGACTATTGGCTCCAGCTCAGTGAGAGCATCCAGATCGCAGCGCAAACAGGCAACATTAAACAAATGTATGACGGTATAAAGAAAGCACTTGGCCCCCAAAAAAGTAAGACGGCACCGCTAAAAACCATCAGTGGAGAGAAGCTAACCGATAAGGGTAAGCAGATGGAGAGGTGGGTCGAGCACTACTCTGAGCTTTATGCTAGAGAAAATACCATTACGCCTGCAGCCCTTGATGCTGTCAAATGTCTGCCAACTATGGAGGAGCTGGATGCCGAACCAACATTAGAGGAACTCAGCAAGGCCATTAATAGCTTGGCCTCTGGCAAAGCACCAGGCAGTGATGGGATTCCTCCTGATTTAATCAAATGCTGTAAGAGCACGCTATTACATCCCCTGCATAGGATGCTGTGCCAGTGCTGGGAAGAGAGACAACTATTCCTCAAGACATGAGAGATGCCAAGATTGTAACACTGTACAAAAATAAAGGAGACAGAAGTGATTGCAATAACTACAGAGGCATCTCTCTTCTTAGTATTGTTGGTAAGGTTTTTGCCAAAGTCGTCTTAATGCGACTACACAAGTTAGCTGAGCGCATATATCCAGAGTCACAGTGTGGATTCCGAGCTGGTAGATCAACAACAGACATGATCTTCTCTGTCCGCCAGCTTCAGGAAAAATCAAGAGAGCAGAAAAGACCATTATATATCGCCTTTATAGACCTCACAAAAACATTTGACCTGGTTAGTAGGGATGGACTCTTCAAAATCCTCCTGAAAATAGGCTGCCCTTCTAAAATGCTGGAAATGATAAAGTCATTCCATGACGACATGAAGGGAACAGTCCAATATGCTGGAAGCACGTCACAGCCCTTTGACATACGAAGTGGCGTTAAACAAGGCTGTGTTCTGGCTTCGACCCTCTTTGGGATCTTCTTTGCCTTACTCTTGAAACATGCATTGAGATGCAACTGAAGGAATATGCCTTCACACTAGGTCAGAAGGCCGTCTGTTTAATCTTTCAAGGCTGAAGGCAAAAACAAAAATCAGAAGGGTCACTATAAGAGACTTGTTGTTCGCTGATGATGCTGCAGTCGTCACTCAAAGCCAACAGGAGCTTCAGAACTTGATGAATCGCTTCATTAAAGCATGCAAGGACTTTGGCCTCACAATAAGTCTAAAGAAAACGAATGTGCTGAGTCAGGATGCGGGTGCTGCACCAGTTATCACTATCGATAACTATGAATTGGCAGTGGTGCACCACTTCACATACCTAGGGTCTACCATCAATGACAAACTCTCACTGGATACAGAAATCGACAGCCGCATTGGCAAAGCTGCAGCTACCTTTGCCCGCCTCACATCGCGTGTTTGGGGAAACTCCAAACTCACAATGAAGACCAAAGCTGCGGTATATAATGCCTGCGTCACCAGCACACTCCTATATGGCAGCGAGACCTGGACGACCTATGCTAAGCAAGAAAGAAGGCTCAATACCTTCCATTTACGGTGTCTACGCCGCATCCTCGGCATTTCGTGGAAAGATAAAGTGACAAATGTCGAGGTGTTGTCACGTGCTGGCTTTCAAAGTATGTATACACTGCTTAGACAGCACAGACTTCGCTGGCTTGGCCATGTTTGCCGCATGGAAGATGGTCGCACCCCAAAAGATATCTTCTAAGGACAATTAGCAGATGGCAAGAGAACAGTTGGGCGACGACAGCTGAGATTCAAAGATGTGTGCAAGAGAGATATGAGGGCACTGGACATGGATCCAGCAACATGGGAGGATGAAGCTGCCGATCGCACTAAGTGGCGATGCTATTTACGGCGCCACCTCAGATTGGGCGAAGAGTCTCACACAACAAGCAGAGGAGGGGAGAAAACGTCGAAAGGAGCACTAGGAAAATAAGCAGCTGAGGGCTGTCACCTCATGGGTGCATTCCCATAGTCAGTTATGACTGAAGGGGCTATTATTATTATTATTATTATAAATGATACAAGAATAAGAACAGTACAGGACAGAGGGAAGGTTTGGTATTGCATAAACATTTAAATAAATAAAGAGGAGAAACCCTGAGGCCTATAAACAGTAAATAAATAAAGAGGAGAAACCTAAGGCCTATAAACAGTAAATAAATAAAGAGGAGAAACCTGAGGCCTGTAAACAGTAAAAAAATAAATAAATACTGCACACATAAAGATACTTTTCAGGCACTCATGAGAAATAAAGAAGTGGAAAACTAGACAACAAAAAAACAACGGAAGTAAGAGGCTTCTTGGAGAATCGAACCCACGACTTTGCGAACGGCAACACTGCCTAGCTAAGGAAGCAAATCACACTTTCCTCCCTGCCAATTAGGCATCACTGCCACAGGAAGGATAGTGTGATTCACTTCTGTAGTTAGGTGGCAGTGCCATTCATGACTCACGCTGTGTATGAGTTTCACTTGTAAAGTTTGCATTACCCAATATAAATGTCTGCCTGCCTGTCTGTCTCTCTCTCTGTATATGTGTATGCATGTGTGCATACCTATATGCATATATGTTTTACTTCATGCATGCTACACCACAATTGACACATCAAATGTCCTGCCCCTAGCTATCCCCAGACCACTGGCTGTCTAACTTGCATACTAACAATATGCATTAGAAGTCATTATTTGTTTTGTTTCTTTATTAAATATTCTTTCTGTATATTTTTTAAAATTGCCTTTATCCAGTTAGTTCTTATTCTTAATTCTTGTCTGTTTTTCTGCAGGTGAAAATATTTTAGGTGATATGCTCAAACACTTTGTCACTTCATTTTTACTATTCATATTGAGTGATTTACTTATGTATATAACGGTATGTACATCCATTTGGCAAAGTGATTTGAATGAAAATGAATGCAGTAATGAGCGATGACCAGAGTCTTGCACTGAAGCACTTTATATGTTCTTGCAGTGCTGGTTACTGCAGTAATTTGTTTTACATTATGCCCCCTGAACAATGACAATTTAGATGTATCTTGCAACATGCTTGGGGGCAACAGTGGTCTTTTTCTTTTGCAAAGCAGTATAGTTATAAATAAGACAGAAGAACCTAAATGCACAATATCTCAGTGAGTAAATATTATTTAAGCAAAACATTGAAAAGCATACATTGAAGTGTGAAATATTGAAAAATGCATGAAGTTCTAAGATTAATATTCTATTAGGTTATAAGGAATAACTGCTTCAAAACAGTCTTACAATTATCATTTACAAAAGGATGGTAGTATAAGCCACAACAACTAAGTTATTAGTTCATTACCAACATATCTAAACTAAGCAATTAAAAAGCAAAAAGTTAATGACAGAAAGTGAATGTGTTTGTGTAAGAACATTGCTGACAGTAAAAAAGTATTCCCAGCTGAGAAATTCTGAATAAATGGAACGGCTATAACCAAAATTATGAACTCTCAAAATCTGGAGTAAATGACATTGGAATAACTGTATATGAGGGAAAAAACTCTACAAATTTCATTTAAAAAGGTATAATAAAAATATTTACTAATCCAATGCCATTCTGAGAATCGTATGTGAACATGAATTTAGAAGAGAGCTTTATTAGTGTAAGACAAAGTTTTACTTATATGATCATTACTTTATTGGACGACTGTGTCTGGGGTGTAACAAGTATTATTTAATTAAATAGTAAATTGCTAGTTAATCAACTAGTAATTTAACTGCAATCTTTATTTTGTTGTACCAATGAGAGACTGGATTATGAAAGATTAGGACATATTCATATTATAAATTTGCTATCAAATATTTCTGAATATTACCTTCTTATAGGAGAAATAAAAGTAACACCACAGTTATTGACACATTAATATCCCAGCCAGGTTCTGCTTCATATTTATGTAAAATGTATTTATAAAAAGATTTATAAGAGTATTTAAAAGCAATATCTCCAGACAAGCTGTACTGGTAGTTGAATAAAGGTATATAAGAAATAGATATTACTACGTAAATATATAATATATATAATATAATATAATATATATAATATATATATATAATATAATAGCCCCTTCAGTCATAACTGACTATGGGAATGCGCCCCTGAGGTGGCAGCCCTCAACTGCTTATTTTCCTGGTGCTCCTTTCGACGTTTTCTCCTCACCTCTGCTTCTTGTGTGAGCGTCTCTTCGCCCAATCTGAGGTGGCGCCGTAAATAGCATCACCACTTAGTGCGATCGGCAGCTTCATCCTCCCATGTTGCTGGATCCATGTCCAGTGCCCTCATATCTCTTGCACACATCTTTGAACCTCAGCTGTGGTCGCCCAACTGTTCTCTTGCCATCTGCTAATTGTCCGTAGAAGATATCTTTTGGGATGCGACCATATTACTAAATACAGTTATACAAGTGGCTGCATCCTCAATAGAAAATATGTTTATGATTGTCAAATGAAAGAAAAACTTTAGTGTTCTTATAAAGTTACTTACATTAGTTTTATATGTGGTTAATACAGGCCATACACCTTCAGAAAAGCTGTTGTTTTATATATCTGTGATAATCTTCATTACGTGTCATAACTAGTAGCATAAATTATTATCAGTTTTCTCCAAAACTGTTTTTGAGCATACCATTATACTATTTTAATAATCATCTTGATGTGCCACCACCTGTTTTCACATGCTTATATTACCTTCATTCATTTCTGTATCATAAAATGTTTCATAAATATATGACCAATTAATTTTGCTAGTTTTCTTTCTACTTTTGTTAGCAATTATCTTTTATTATTTTTGTGTGTTAATATTTTCTCATCTGACTTAATTTCTTTCCATGGCATGCACAGATTTCATTTCAGGAACCACAATTTAGTAATTATATTGGTTTTGGTCTTTTTAGTCTTAATATAAGACAATACTTATAACAAAAACATGTTTCTCCTTTTTTCTTAGCAACACACATGACGTTAACGTATTACAAATATTAAAAATTATATTTTTTTAACACCTGTATCATGGTTAACTCCTTGAGCTGTTGCGCCCCAAGCTGTCTCAGGAGACTGCAGAGCTGTCAAAGAATGTTGAGAAAATCAAAGGTAAATGGCCAGTCACCCAAATTTGGGCAGTTTTAAAAAAAATCTGTCAGTGTTTATTTCTCAAATAAAAATGGTTGCTCTTAAAGAAGGTTTTACAGTCCTGCAGCTTCTCCAAGAAATAAGGAGGCGCCTAAATCATTACTGTGTAACATGTCTGGAGAAGAACACCATAGCACATTATGTGCTAACATGCAAAAAATATGAACATCACAGAAAATCACTCATGGAATACTTGAGAACACAAAACTATCCATCACTAGAAACTGTACCCAGGAAGCTACACAACATAATACAATTTTATATCACCAAAATAAGAACCAACAAATGAGAATGACAAAGAAAAACCTAAACATACAAAAAAATGTCCATACAATGTCAGTACAAGAATTAAAGAACCAACAAACAAACAAAATAACTACCAATTCAAAAACCAACAAACGCCCATCAGAGACATTCAAAAAGATGTCAATAGTGAGAGACAGCAACACAGTATCATGGAAGAAGATACAATACAAACACCATAGACATTAAACAATGCTACAACAAACGGTAGATAAATTACAACCTGGAAGAACCTACACACAAGAAAAACAACAACGTAATCTGCTATATAGAATGAAGAACACTATATACCCTAATTATAACCCATATAAGGTTGAACCGGGTATCCCTTGCACATGACAAACCAGTTTTCAAGTGCAGGGTTCAAAAACACCAAAAATCATCAACTAATTTTAGTTTTTCTAACTTCCAGCAAAATCTGGAGTAGAAATATTACTAATTTCTATGGACATGATATGCGTAGCATCTAGAACTTCATCATGATACAACATAGATAGCAAACCTCATAATGAAAAGGATCAGCCTTTGCCTTAAAGCAACTAGATCAAACAGTAGCACAAGCTTTCTATACCAGACAGTTAAATTAAATGCATAGGGATGTCATGTGTACAGCTGGTATGGTGAGAATGGGAAAAAAGGTCACCCAACAAAGAACATTACTGAATTTCACCACGAAATTAACAGTAATTGTGGTCATAATCAAAACAGAAATAAAAGAAAAGAAGAGACTTTTGGTTTCCTTTCCAATAACTTCAAGGAACTTATTCGTGGTCGCTGGAAAACATCCTCTGTATAAAATTAATAACTTTTCTTTTTTAATCAAAAGAAGCAATAAAAAATATAATCCTTTTGCTCATTTAACTTCTGGAATATGAGGTTGTAAAATGGCAATTCTGTTTACTTCTTATAAACTTATTTTAGTTTAAGAGTTAGTCAAATAATATGTTTCTCACTCATATTCATAATCTACAGACTTGATGCTCTGTTCTCAGTCATTTGAAAATCAAGTTTGTTCATTCTAAATCAAGTTTACTATGAATTCCAAATGTATCCGAAAGCCTCTGAGCTGTGTAAGCTTTTCATTTTTTTCTATTATTTTCAAATTTTCATAATTTTCCATTGTTTTTCTTTATTTCAGTTCATTACTTTCTTTCATCTCTAAGGTCCTCCTTGCGTAATTTTTTTCCTTCATGGATAAGTCCTGGAACAAGTGAAAAGTTTTAATATTTTGCATACATAATGACAGATGGTTGCAGATATAACACAGAAGTCAAGAATGGCCAAACATATCTTCAACATGAAACAGATATTAATGTCCAAACAATGAATAAATTAAACATATGAGTCATCACGTGTTACATATACTCTTCATTACTGAATTGAGCAGAAACATGGACAATAAACAAGTTGTCTGATAATACAATTGAAGCCCTTGAAATGTATGTATATAGAAGAATGGACACATCTGACAGACTGCAATAAATGAAGTCCCAGAAAAACTAGGAATGAAAAAAAAAGAAGAATTAATGAAAGAGATCAAAATTAGACAAATAAATTACTTGGACATATAAAGAGAAATACCACTTTGAAAACAGTATATATAAAAAATTTGCAGGATGAAAGGGCTGCAAGTGTGTAAAAAAGGTCAAGATATAGACAAGCAATAGCCAATCAGAGCATTTCATCATTCAAGAAACAGAAGAAGCTGAAGATCCTTTATAGCAAACCTTCAATGAAGTGACTTCTTGAGCTAATCGAATCCTTGATGATAGTTACTTGTGGCTATAAAAAGATACTTTTAACATAGTAAAATGGTCCTTAAATTGTTATGAAGTCTTACCAAAGTTATTGCCTCTGTTCTAAGTATCTTTGTTTTTGTTTTTTTATGGCTTGGAAGTTCAGACATATGAAGTCACAAAACTATTCATTTTGGATACCCTTACAAATAACTTTCACATTTAGAATACCCCTAATATAATCTTAATATTTTATAATAGCCTTATAGATAATCTTTCATAAAAATAATCTTTGGTAATCAGTTGCTGAACATATTCTCTTTCAAATGTGTCACTACCACCTCAATGAAATTACGTTCCTAACTGTACCTAGGAAGGGCAAATAATAATAAATTGTATCCTTAACTGTATCCAGAAAGGCAGATAAAAATAAATTAACTTCTTAACTGAACAGCAGAAGGGCAGATAATAATAAAATACATTCCTAACAACGCGTTGTGAAGCAAAAATTAAATGTATTAACTATGCCTGTGTAGCAAAATTTAAAAAATTCAACAAAATAAGGAAAAAAGACAAAAGTAACCTCTGATGATATTTTAACATACCTCTATTAGCTGGTAACCAAGATGAGCCACTAACTTCAGCATTCACTACTAAGATAAAAACAAGTTTTAAAATAACAAAATAAAACACAAAAATTATAAAATTATTGATTCACATTTATTTCGACATTAAATGGACCACACAGTATCATAAATGTTTTAAGCCAAAAAATTTTTTTTTAAACTCAACATTTCGTATCATTTCTTACTAATAATATTTCAGAAATTGTAGACCTCAGTCAAACATGGTTTTGAATCATCTGCTTTGTCCTAAAATGGTAGCTTCTTCATACTTCTTATGATGTATAAGAGGGGGCATTTGTGCATTCTTGCGTCAGAATTTAGAAATTATCTTTTACTCTATTTAAAATAATTGGACAAGAGAGATTTCTTAGTGTCTCCAGTGTCTTAAAACAGCTGTTTTCAGTCTTTTCCTACACTATGTGATATGTTTGTCATATGTCTCTCTCTGTCTTCCTCTTCTTCTCATAGAGTTGAATTTACCAGCTGTTACTCTGACTTTTCTCTTCTTATGGTATGACAAGAGCTTTGTCTGCTCTTTATCAGATTTTTAAAATGATGATTTTCCTCAGTTTCTCTGATGACTTTCTTATTTGATTATCTGGCTGTCTAAGGTATCTGCTGCATCCATCTTCGAGGGCATATCTCTGCCATCTCCAATTTTCTTTCCACCTGTTTGTTTATTGTGCAAGGCCCTTGTGTGTGCAATACTCTTATCCCCACTACTGATAATAATTTTGTGTTGGTAAGTGTTGTGTTTTCATACAGAACGATTCCATTCCAATAGCTTTTAGAGACACCTGGATGTTGACAGAGCATAGCATCAGTAATCGGACTTCCGCCCTTCTGAACGCGGGTTCCAGTCAGTCCAGTCAACATGTATATAGCAGAAACCAGCTGATGTGTAAATAAAATGCATTATTACTTTGATACCATTCTAGTTCATTATATAAAATAACATATCAGTAAGAATATTTTTCATGCTGCGAAAAGCTGATGAGGTATTTGCAATTCTTGTCTTGATTTCGGTTAGACGTCTGCCAACTGGCCTCGTGTAGTTCCGAGGGGTCTCTAATGTGACACAGAAAGAGTATGACTACTGCTCTATCAGGCATGTCATACAAGGTCACTAATATAAGGTTGTGCATGACGCTGGCAACCTCATCATGTATTGGCTACAGAAACCACTTTTGCAAGAACATGTCAATGCTTAGTGCAAGCTACCTGTAAGGGGACCAGCTACAGTAGTGGCTCCATGCTCCATAAGGAGCAAACAGGAAAATGATGATGAATGGTCTGCTATCTGAAGTGATAAATTCAAGGTAGTTAAACTGTTTCACTGGCCTTAATGCTTTCCCTCTTACAAGTATGATACATTCTAGGATTGTTTCTTTTCTTCATATAGCCATTATTTTTGTCTTTTTGATGTTTAACTCTAAAACTCTTGTGGTGCTATTAATAGAATAAAAGTAACGAAATAATGTTTCACACAGAAAACAAAAAAAAAAAACAAAAAAAAATTGCCCTGCTGTAAAGCATGTCAAAAGTATGAAATTAATTGTAAATCCAAATGCCTCCATTTTTTATTCTCTTACCCCCATTTTTTTATACCAGAAACAAGCAAGACAAAAAAGCATGAAGAATCTACCATTTTATGAAGAAAAAGCTCACACACATTGAAAAATTGTCATTTATCCTATAAACTATAAGCAAATAGCCCCTATTGAATATAATATCTAAAATTACAGGTATTGTATATCCTAATTTTAACCCATCAACTGGATCTCCGTCAATAAAAAAAAAACATTGTTGGTTATGTCCTCTCATCATTACTCCTCTCATATAATAAAAACTTCTTGTGATGTTTTTATTGTACACAGAGAAAAGGGTAGGGGATAAATTAAAAACTGTCTTTCTCCACATTTTATTTTGTTTATTTTCTCCTATTCCATTATCTTCCATCATTGCTGCACTCTTTTACCAGCACATATTTCAGACTGCTGTCTGATCTGTTTTATTTACCTGAATGTCTGCTAGCATCTTTGTTATATCAATGTTTTATTCAGGCAAAAGCTGTTGGGTAGCCAATGAAACAATAAGTATAGATTTACACAGTAAAATGGTGAAACCTGATTTTACAAAGGTTAATTGTCAAAGCAGTCCTATTGCATAGCTCTGAAAGAGTTTTGATCCCCCTTCATCTCTCCTACCCTGGGTATTCTAGAATAATGACTGCCTGGTAATCTATGAATAGGTTTCCTAACTGTGTGTCCTTACCATCACGAGATTCTTAATATACCTGTTACTTCCATCCTTCATGCAAGGAGGCATATCTGTGACCACCAGCTATGCACAATGCTACAACATACATATGTGGAAGTGAACCTTTGTCTGTGAGGTTAATTACATCCTCACTGACTTTTGAAATCATCCACACACTTCCAGGGATTCTCCCTGTGGTGAAACATGTTGAGAACCCAGCATTGCACACTAGGCTTGGAGAAGTCATGTGAGCCCCAGACGTAACTCTCTGGTTTTGAGCTGGTTGACTGCATGCAAGAGGATTTCACTATGGACCCAGTGGTAGGCAGGGGAAGCTGAGAAGTGGCTCTGTGCAGGACGTGGCAATTCCTTGGGAGAGCCCAGAACCAGAGCACAGTATTTTAGCTCTGCATAGTTGGAGAGCATCCTTGGATGGCAGGGAATGCACAGCATGCTGTGCACTTCTTACTCCTAGCTTGGGACCAGATGTGACGGTCCTTTAAATACAAGCCAAGCTGGAGAAACTGGAGCGCATGACTTCAACTCAGCATGTTTTGGAATGGCAGAAAAGCCTAGATCTACAGTGTAGATGATACCAAGGAGTCTTCAACTTGGTCTTGGCTGCAAAAGAGCGAGAAGCTTAGCAGTCCTAGTTAAACAACAACAACAACAACTGCCATCCTTTAATGAATTACAGGAATCACATACCTAATGGAGAGAACCAGGAAGCAAACGGTACAGAAGGAGATTAAACATAGAGGCAGAGATGGTTAGGGCATAAACTCAGGAAATAAATGATGTAGATAAACATGCCACAGACTGGTGCTCACAGGGAAAGAGAAAAGTGGGAAGGCCAAAGAGAACATGGAGAAGAATGATGGATGAGAAAACCATGGCAGCCAGGATCTCATGGACGCAGCTGTTGTAGCCCTGTATTCCACATGGAACAATAGGGAGTGAGTTAGTGAGTGAGTTTGTGAGTGAGTCAGTTTGTGAGTTAGTGAGCTAGTGAATGAGCAAATTAGCAAAGGAGTGAGTCTGCAACCAAGTAGGGAGTTAGCAAGCAAGGGAGTGAGTGAGTGACCAATTGACTGAGCAAGCATGTGAATGAATTTAGTTCAGCTGGTGAGGATTTAGATTAATAGTTGTAGTCATGGGGCATTTTTGCTTCAGTTTTATAATTCTTGTTGAACCACTGATGGGTTATATTTACTGTCTATTATTTACTGTCTATAATCCTAGTATATTCAATTGCCACTATTTTTCTTATGACATCCCTATTAGTAATTTATTGTATATTGGGAAAATTAAAATCTGTAACTGTGTGTGTATTTTTTCTTCATGAAAGTGAACATTCATTATACTTTTTGCGTTGTATATTTTTGGTACTTAAAAAACAAAGGTGTGTGTGTGTGTGTGTGTGTGTGTGTGTGTGTGTGTGAGGGTGGGGTGTCAAAACTGGAGTATATTAGTTAATGTTAAAGTTCATATTTCTGAGGACTTACATTTCATGAAAGAGAGTTTGCATTACTTATGAAACAAATAGCAGTGAATGCTATGAAGCAAACACTTTTCGATCTGAACTTTATCAGCAGATATAATCTCTAAAAAGATCATTCTTCAGAAATTAAAAGACATCTTAGACAGAACATGTGTGGGGAAACAAACAAGTTTTCAACAAAACAGATCCTGCACAACAGGATAACGACAAAGCAGAGACTAAATGAATTCATCATTTTACACTGGATGTGTGGAATATGACATGGCTTTTCAACAGTTTAGACAGGGAGTCACTTTGGAAACTGATGAGGCACAATGGAGTCCTCCATAATTTCATTAATTTGATCCGGGAAACATACGAAAACATCAAATGTAGAGTCTTTATGAATGACAACTTACAGAACCCTTTGAAATAAGAAATGGAGTGGGGCCACTTTCCGTCATTTCCCGTCTTACTGGCTAAAAACTGGATTATGAAAACATCCACCAGAAATGGAATTAGACATACTCTGCCAAACAGCTGATGATCTTGATTTTTACTAGGACATCACTCATCTATTAGATAACAGAAACTACATGCAAGATAACATGAGAACACTGGATAAGAGATCACAGCAACTTGACCTGAAAATCCAGAGAGACCAGACAAATTAGACAAATGATAACCAGATTGCAAATTGTGAAACTACCCTACACAATGTGGATACATATTTTTGCAGCAACATAGAAGAAGCTGAAGAAATGGATGTTGATATCAAAATAAGAATACAAAAGGCAACAGAAGCTTTCACTGCATTGGAAAATATATGAAAATGAAAAGGTCAAATTAACAAAAATAAGAATCTTCAGCTCAAATGCTAGGGAAGTCCAATTGTAGGTTCTGAAAAATGGAGAACAACATAAACGGCAATAAGAAGTTACATACATTTATAAATGAGTGCTTGCACATTAGGGAAACAAAATTTTCTGCAACATGTAAAACATCAAAATTTATTTTCAATATTATAACTTTTATTTAAATTATTTTTTCCCTGATAACAAGGATAATTGGTAACTGTGATTTGCCCTATTTACAATGATTTGACAAGTGTGATGCCACTTTTCCATATTGGCAGTTGTTCATATTATTTGGAACTGAAAACAATATATGTCCTAATTATAAACAATCAGAGGTTCAACTGAATATTTTTCATCATTAATATAATAAAAATGTTTGTGTTCCCTGGTCAGGTACTTGGCAACAAACAATCCTACTTTTTTTTTCTCTAAATATCACAAATGTTATGTAATCAAATCAGTATGGTATGGTGTATTACATATAAATTTACTCACTTTCTTCCCCACTATCTGCATCGTGATAAGCTGAAAGTTGGAATGAAAAAGCAGTAATGAGATTTCTAGCACTTCCTGTGACATAAAATTCACTCAATTTAATGTTCTATCATTGTAATATTTGCACTGTGTGCTCACTGCACGAGATTCCCATGGTTTCTTGAGGGAGAAAAAAAGAAAAGGACCACTGATTCCTTCTATAAATGTTGTAAAAGGTGACTAAAGCAGGTTGTGCTTGAGTTTAGCAACCTCATCATGTAATTTAAGTGCTTTAGGAACCTTATCATGTAATTTAAGTGCTTTAGGAACCTCATCATGTAATTTAAGTGCTTTAGCAACCTCATCATGTAATTTAAGTGCTTTAGGAACCATCCCTGCATGGGCACATGACGTGCTTTGGCACAGGCTTCCTGCAAGACAGTAAGCTGTGGTAATGGTGGCCCCATGCTTGTTTTTGAGTAGAAACTTACTAGCAGAAGAAGAATATGAAGAATATGCATATCTGCACAAAGAGAGGGAAAGACGGGATACACAGTAATATCTTTTTTGTACAATGACTGATGGGTTTATCTGTTTGGTAGATCAATTCAGGTGAATACACACAACTTTCTTAACCATTCTCTTTGACAAAAAAAAGGTTCACAGTGTAGTTTTGCTTTATTTAAAACTGAGGGCTAAATATAGTTTCGGGAATGCAAGAAGATAGTTTTAATTCCCTAAGAAAGTATATGGCTTAAAAACTATCTCAATATTGTCATTTTTTGCAGACAAAAAAAAAAAAAAATTTACATGGTTAATGGAAGCAAAGAAAGAGAATTTTAGATGTCTGGCATTATGTCATGTCTCTCTTTGAATATTTTTAAAAAATATAAAAATGCTGACAAATTTTCATTATTGCATTAAAAATGCAATAATGAAAATTTGTCAGCATCTTTATATTTGGTACAGACAGAATTAAGTTGTCATAGAAATTAATATTGTGACACCACAATCAATTTACTAAAATTATTAAGACAAGAAATATACTTTGTGATCAACTAAAAACAATACAAATTTGTTTCCTGAGTACCTTTCAGGTGGAGGGTTGGGGGGCGGGGGGGGGGGGGGGGGGGGGGGGAGAAAGAAGAGATAATTGGCCCACTGCTTACTCTGGCATATTGGAGGTGGCTAATGTGAGGTTGTGAGGGGGGGAAGGTAACCTGATCATGTAAAAAAGATTGCTACAGAAACCTGTAAGAGCATATCAAGTGTTGACTTTTGGTGAGGGGGTCAACTGCAGTGGTAGTCCCTTGCTCCTTAAGAGCACAAAAATAAATAAGAAAGTACAAGTCTAAAATAATACTTGTATTATTATATTATTTTTATTATTAATGTTATTTTTTGTTTTGTTTTTGCGTACGCCCGCTATTATGCGAGGCGAAATCTCAGGTTAGTATGTCTAGCCTGAGACTGATTTTTACATGAGTATCCCTTTTTTTCTTGTTCAGAGACAGGTGTCCCTTGCCATTCAGGCAGATACTCGCCGATTTCGGAGGTACCCATTAGAGCTGGGTCGGCTCAGGAGCCGCCAGTCCCTGGTCGACGACACTACTTCATATGTACTTGCCAGGGCTCAAGTTAATCATGTCCAGATCCCAAGCGATGAAAAATCTTCAAATGTCCTCGCTCGGGTTTGATCCTGGGTCACCCGGTCGCCAGCGCAGTTTGGTAACCACTACACCAGCACGGCTCCATGGGTATTAATGTTATAATACATACTGTTATGTGTAAATCTACAAATAATTATAATGCTAATAACTCTGCAACTAATTCTAGCGCAAAAAATTCTAAAGTAATAGTCTATGTTAAAGTAATGGTACAGTCCATCTATAGTCAGAGCCTATGTGAGAGTAGCCCTCGTGCAATCTATCCAACAATCACTCTAGTATACGTAGCATATAAAAATCAGTACAGTTCATATATAACTCACTCTAGCACAGCATATCCAAAAATAATTCTAGTATCAAACATTCATAGATAATTCTTGTACAGTCTATTGAAAAGTAGATTTAGTACTCTTCATCCAGTAGTAATTTCATACGCAGTAATATACATAGTGAAGTAATTCTCGAACTTCGTTTAAAATTAATTCTAGTACTCATTATAAACTAGAAATTCTATACCTTACAAAAGTAATTCCAGTAGTGTCTACTGAAAAAGTAGAGATATCCATCTAAACACATGAAATACAATCTATACAATTCAACATAAAATACTGACAACACATATTTAAAAGAAAGACTTTCAACATTTTTCTTTCATAAAGTATGATTATAATTAAAGCAAGTCCAAAAGACAATTGCACAGCATGACTTACCTCTAACAATTTTTGTGTTGTAATCATTATAGACATGTTTTTCAATGCCTAGAACTCTGAGGTCATTGCATTTCATTGGTCGTGTTGTCGTGTTGCCTGATGTAGCAATAAAAAAGTCCATCACTTCAGACAAGGTTTGCATTGGTTCATGCTGTTTAATTCAAAATGTTTGAATAATAATAAATGAGAGTTAACCAGGTACTCATAAATAAAGAACAACTGTGGCTAAAACATAAAGTCATTAATTGTTAGATTTTTAAAAGTATATAAACCAATAAAACAGTATTGAATCAGTTCTACCAGAAGAATGATCAGTTCTACCAGAAGAATGTTAAAAAATACAACAAAGATCTATAAAGAGTAATGACATGTTCTGACAGAGGAAGCTTATTCCTCATGTTAGAAGGAAGCAATACATTTTCTTTGGGCATGTTATGAGAAGAAGAAAGCTGAAATATACTGCAATAACAGGAAAGATTTAAGGAAAAAGAGATGGAGGTCGCCAAAGAGAGAAAACACTGGACAGCTTGACATTATGGCATGGAAAGAAGTCAAGAGCAGAACTGATAATATTACTAAAGACAGGAAGTTGTGGAGTGACATGATTGCCTATGCTTCCAGGCATGGTAGTTGACAAAGACCAAGAAAATTGATGGTGTTAAATTAATCTAGTACCTATTTTGTATTGATTACTTGACTGACCATATACCTCAGATTGGGTGAAAAGGAGCTCTCACAACAAACAGAAGAGAACAGAACATACCAATAATTAACGCCATAAAAAAAAAGCAGCTGAGGGTTATCACCTCAGGGGCATATTCCCAAAGTCAGTCATGACTGAAGGGGCTACTACTATTATACTGGTAGACCTAATCCACTATTTTTAAGCACATACATTAAGATTAAAACTTGTATCATGTGAATAAACTTGAATAATTCATTCTGCTGATGTTTTCTGTAACTACACAGATAACGTCGTATATACTTACAGGATTTTCCACATCAATTTTGTATCCCTGAGGAGTTGACTCTAGAATGTAATGAGTGAAGTCCTGTCCACTTGTAAAAAATAAAGAAACAGTAACATTACAACCAAAGACTTAAGTCCATGTAAATTTTCTTCCTCCCATTAAATAAAGAAAAAAGCATCTGTCTCTGAATACTTCTTCATCAAGTACTTTGCATAGTGGCATAGGAGATCATGTCTCTCCACAATTTCCTGTCTCCTGTACAATTTATCAATTCTGTTGTTGACCTCCTTCCATGTCACGATGTCAAACTGTCCAATATTTGCTCTCTTTGTCTTCCTCTATCTCTTTTTCCTTCTTTGTTGTTACGATATATTCCAGTTTTCCTCTTCTCATAACATGCCCCCAAAAAAGTGGATTGCTTCTTTCTAACTTGTGAAATAAGTTTCCTTTGGGCATTGGCCTCTTTCAGGGCATCCTCAATAACCTTTCTGGCTGCCCATGGTATTTTTAACATTCTTATGTAAAACCACATCTCTGTGGCCTCTAGTGCTTTCCCTACTTGTTTACTAACTGTTCATGACTCACTCCCATATGTCAGGATTGGTTTTATATAAAACTGCAGAACTCTCTTTCTTTCTTCCATTGACAAAGAACTATTGCATAAAATACTTTTCATTTTATAGAATGCTGTTTTTTGCCTGAGCTATTCTGCTCTTCCCTTCTGAGATGCATCTCCGAATACAAATTCACAAAACAGATGTTTCATATCTTTCAGAATAATATAAGTGACACTATAATGATTTTCTGAGTAATAAATAGCTTCTACTCATCATACTAATATCAAAACAAACAACTCAAAAACTAAAAATGAGAGTCATCAAGTGCTATATATACTCTTCATTCCTATTCAGTGCAGAAACATGAACAATGAACAAGAAGTTAGAAGAAAGAATTGAGGCTTGAGATGCAGATATACAGAAGAATGGAGCACATCTAGTAGAAACAGAAGAAAAATAAAGAGGTCATATAAAAGCTAGAAATCAATAGAGAAATGATGAATGAGATCAAAGTCAGATAAATAGAATATTTGGTCATAAAGAGACATAACACCTTGCTGAAAACCATAATGGAAGAGTTGAAGGCAAATATGCATGAGGAAGACAGTGCTATAAAGTGGGGAAGATAACATCAGGAAATGAAAGGAAAGAGTCTATCAGATTGTACCATCAAGACAAGAGACAGAAGATGTTAGAGATACATTGCAGATGACCTCTGATGTGAAGATGGCAGCTCATCTTATCTGATTTATCATACACATTGAAGAAAAATTTAGATATTTACTACACAAGTGACACCTCACGGTAGAAGGAGAACGACTAAGTAAGTAACTACACAAGTGAAAATAGTTAAGATCATCTAAATATAACAAGTGAGAAAATAATATCTCTCCCTTTCTGTCTTTGTAAGCTGTTTCTTTCTGATTTTCTTTTTTGCTCCTTCTGGAGCATGGAGCCACCACTACAGCCATTTCCCTCACAGGAAGCTGCATCATAACCCCTGTGCTCTTGTAGTGGTGGCTTCTGCAGCAATTTGTTTTACACGATGTAGTTGCCACCCACATACACAACCTCATATTAGTCATCTTTTGTGACATGCCTGAAATAACAGAAGTCCTATTCTTTTTCATATCCTTGATAAGGGTGGATTTGAGCTGAAATGATAATGGTGCGCCAGAAAAAATGCCAGGTACGTTAGCTCCGTTATAAGATTGACGACCACTTGCCACCCCTATCGACACCTGGTATTAAAGTGCAAGATGTAGGTGTCTTCTCTGATTTAGAATGTTGCTGTGTGTGTTGCAGTAGAACAGTTCACAGGGTACACCACAGGCAACATGACGTGTAGAGTCATAGAAATGGTAACTTCGCTTTAGTTTTATACCATTTATTGCACGCCACAAAACAGTCATGATATTTATGTCATCACCAGCATAGTATAACGAATGCAGCATTCAAAATCATATTAACTGATAGTCATGTAGGATTCAATACTCAATAGTTGTATTGTAAACAGATATCATAAAGTTCTGGTTCGTGAAGCTGTATCAATAATATATATAACTTCTGCAACAGTGTCAGCTGCAGATCTTCAATGTTCATAGACAACCATAAATGCTCCCTTTCTGATGCTAGCAGATCAGATGTATACAATAAGTCCGTTTACTGTCTGCATGTGAATAGCATACTGGGCATACAGGTCATACCGACCTTTATAACGTTTCTAAGTCTAACCATCTGACTTGGACGTGATCTCTGATATAACGAATCCTGGAACACAGACAATAGTCTTGTTGGTCTAAAGCGACCCATATATATATAACTAGTTCAGGTATAAAGATACCGGTGGCGAAAATCCTAGTCAAAGTACCTCTCCATATTAAATCACACAGGCGAGCAAGGAGCGACAAAAATGACGAACTTCTAGATGATAGCAAAAAGTTCGATACAAGAGGAATTACCTTTCTTCGGAAATCAACCACGAACATATGCCTCCAGGCAGGCTTGAATAATACTGGGAAATAGTCTAGTTAGCTAACTAACTCACAAAGACAACGTATTTCCCTCAGAAAATCACAAGACGCAGGTTGCGTCCGCTCGCTACTCAGACCATTTCTAAACTGCCCAGCTGGGCGGAACACACAGAACGAACTTCCAGTTTTTGACATGCGCAGAACTCATCTACGCAGAACTCAATTCACACAAAGCGATTCTAAGAACATTCGAGATAAAAGTCTTACACAGTCGCGCCTTTTATGGTCATGAACAGAAGCGTTAAGACAGGTTTCAGACATCTACAACAGTTGATGATACTACCAAATAAGGAGATATGGTCACGCTTCGTTCAAGAAATTATAGACCGAACGTGTCTCTATACAAGAGAAGGCAAACTCCTAAAAAATTGTAGTCTCAATAACTCGGGTTATGTCCCTTTGACTGTAAAAAAACATAATACACATTTCAGTCAAAAAATGATCATACATACAAAAAATGATCATACAAAGACTTTGGAAAAAGTAATTATTTGTGCGTAACATTACCGCACCCTCCCGGGAAAAAAAAATGAAACATTTTTTTTTTAAATCCTGGAGCCGGAAAAATCTAGGCTCCTAACGCACGTATGATGCGCGGATATATACCTAACAAAATAGCTCAACACTTGGAGCGAAACTGAGATCATATCCCAGGTCCTTAGAGAAAAAATTTATCTAAGTATTCGCGTATATATTCCAGGAAGGTGCCACCAACACAAGCCACAATGATGGCAACATCATAATAAAAGTCAAATTACTCTCATACCAATATATGAAATTAAATATATTATTATGATATCATATAATGTGTTGTGCAAACAGCGGTGTAATATATTAATATACCGCACTATTTTATTACATTATATAATGCATCAGTAATTAATAAGTAATACATTGTTGTTCTTTGTTGACATAAACAAGCAATAGAAGATGTGGACATCATCCGCTCCCAATCTAGGACAGGACTTGATATCCTCAAAGTTCCACAATGGACATAATCTCGCAGACTTCAATGATGTGCTGCGAAAATATCAATAACACAAATCTTAAAGACAACTGGTAAATCTCTTAATACAATTATGCAAATATATTATTTAAATGTGGCCGAGTGATCTTTTGGCCCGTATATCACTAACTAAGCCTTCTTAGATAATTACATGGTACAATGTTATAAATTTCCCTCAAAAAAGTGAGAAAAAATCTACTAACATGTCATTATAACATTGGACTGTATATCAGGAAATATATATATATGACAGAAGAATCATGTGGAATCGTGTGGGCATCTGGACAGAATGTCTGCCATCACATTATCCGAACCACGGATAGCTCGAACCGAGAAATGAAATGGTTGAAGAGCTATGGCATAACGAGTGGACCTCGAGCTCTTCAAGTTTTTGCTCTGAATAGCAGTAAGCGCTTTCTGGTCGGTTTCCACAATGAAATGTGCGCCTAGAAGAAATCTTTGTAACTTCAGAATAGACCATACCATAGCCAATAACTCACGGTCTAAAACCGAGTAATTCTTTTCTGCAGCATTTAATTTCCTAGAGATATACATCACCGGATGCAGAGTATCAGAATACTCCTGCATTAGTGCTGCCCCAATCCCAGTTGACGAGGCGTCACTTCGAAGAACAAAAGTCTTCTCAATAGTAGGTAACCTAAGAATAGGTGGAGATGAAAATAGGGCTTTAACCTGGTCCAATGAGGATTGACATTCTTTAGACCAGCGGATCAGATTAGGCGACCCTTTCTTCAATAAAGTAGAAAGCGGTGCCATAATGGAGGACAGATTCGGAATGAATCGTCCGTAGAATTGGATCAAACCTAATAGACTCCTTACTTGTTTCTTCGTCTTAGGGACCGAAATGTTAAGTATTTTTGAAACATTGTGGTCCTCTGTCTTTAAAAGACCATGACCAACACGATGACCTAGGAAAGAAATCTCACTAAATCCTATAAAGGCTTTAGAGGGTTTTGCAGTCAAGTTATACTCGCGAAGAGTAGACAGTAATTCGTATAAACCCAAATAGTGATCTTCCCAGGAATCACTGAATAGACAGATATCATCTAGGTATGCTATGACATCTGTACGATATGCGAGAATTCGCCGCATCATGCGTACGAATGTAGCAGGGGCGTTCATAAGACCAAAAGGCATGAAATTCCATTGGAATAAACCCCTAGGTGTAGAAAAAGCTGTAAAAGGTTTGGCACGTTCAGTTAGCGGGACTTGCCAATAACCTTTAGACAAATCTAGTTTGGTAAAGAATCTAGAATTAGAAAGTTTATTGAGTAGCTCTTCTAATGAAGGCATAGGTTCAGCATCGAACTTCGTAACTTGGTTCAATTTGCGATAATCTACGCAAATGCGAATGTTATTATCCTTCTTTCGAACAATAACCATAGACGAAGAGTATGCTGAAGTGGATGGTTCAATGATTTCCAAACGTATCATTTCATCCAATTCTTTTTCGACTTGAGACTGGAAATGGATAGGTATTGGATAGGGTCTGACTCTGATAGGATTATGATCAGTTAGCACAATGTCATGTTCAATGACATGTGTGTGTCCCGGGATGTCTGTAAGAACATCCTGAAATGTTTGCAACATCGAAGAAACTTGTCGATGTTCCTCAGCGGAAAGATTTGGAGAAACGGTCACGTTTTTCCAAGATTCCGTAGAATAAAGTGGGACCATAGAAAGAGGAAGATTGACATCAGAAAAAGTAGTTTCCTCATCCTGTATAACTGACAGAGATGAGTACTGACCATGAGGTACTTGAGAATTGTCCGTTGCCTGGAAAATAGGCTGCAAATAGTCAGGTCTTTCATAAAATTCCGTGAGCATATTTATGTGGAAAGTTTTATGCTTTCCATCAATATCGACAACATAGTCGACATCAGAAATTTTGGAGACTATTGCATATGGACCTTTCCATGCAATTAGAAGTCTGTTCTCCCTTGAAGGAAGTAGAACGAGAGCTTTGTCACCTGGACAAAGTTGTCGTAGACATCTATTCTTATTTGCAAACTGCCTTGCCTTTTCTTTAGCAAATTCGGAAGACGAAGTTGCTAGTTTGCATGCCTCGATGATCTTTTGCCTAAGAGCAATGACGTACTCATAAGAAGATTGAGTCTCATCGCTAATATTATCGGCAGTGATTAGATCGTGAAGTAAAGACATAGGGCCGCGCGGTTGCGCGCCAAAGACAAGTTCAAAAGGGGAAAACCCCGTATGTTCATTGGGGACCTCTCTATACGCAAAGAGAGCCGCGGGTAAGACCCTGTCCCAATCCTGAGGATGATCCTCAGTTATTTTACCAAGTAAAGTTTTCAGAGTCCTATTTAAACGTTCGACCAACCCATTAGACATTGGGTGATAGATACTGCTGAGAGACCTTTTAATGTGTAGCATAGACATTACCTGTGACATAGTGTCTGATATAAGTTGAGTGCCATGGTCTGACAATATTTCTCCGGGAAAACCCAAGCGAGAAAATATCAGCCAAAGAGCGTCTGCGATATCAGCAGTTGAGATGCTCTTGAGAGGTATTGCCTCTGGCCAACGTGTGCACATATCGACACATGAACAGATAAATTGATGTCCTCTAGCCGACTTAATTCTAAAAGGACCGATAATATCTATTGCCATTTTTTGAAAAGGGCGAATAGGAATGTCAGCAGCCTGGATAGGCGCAGCATGTCGTGGTCCTTTAGATTTGACCTCCTGACATACTTTGCAAGAGCGACAGTACATTCGTATGTCCTTGCTCACAAATGGCCAAAAGAAAGCCGCAAGAACCCTCGACTTTGTACGGGAAAAACCCATATGTCCAGCACATTGCGAGTCATGAGCATGTTGCAATATTTGCAATCTCATGCTCTTAGGCACAAGAATTTGTGAATGAGTGGACGTAGTCGAGTCTTGTACCATACGTACAAGTACGCCGTTCTTCATAGAAATCCAAGATTTCTATTAGTATTTTGATTAGGATCACCTTTTTTTGCTAGAATGAAGAATTTTTGTAAAGAAGGATCTTCTTCTTGCAATTTGATAAATGAGTCACGTGTAATAGTCAAGTGACTATCTTGGTCATTTACTTCATCATTATTAGTTAATGAAGTTTGAGGTGGATCCAGAGCATGTGCTCTTGTGACCACCGCATTGGTAGCTTCAATGTTTTGCTCTTCCCAAACAGCAATCTGCTGTGGGGTACATTCCCTAACTCCGTGAATACGACCAATAATAAGGTCCGCAATAGGGTTTGGAAGTAGACACGCGTGGACCTCTCCCGTGAAGAAAGGAGTAGCAATATGTATTATGGCAGTAGGATATTTTTCCAACGTGCCACCAAATGTGACACATTTGATGACCTTTCCTGTAGCACAGGATGGATCTACAAGAGATTGCCTAACGCCGACAGTAGTACATCCAGAATCAAACAACACTGAGACTGGATTACTATTTACATGCCCCTTATGTAATATAAGAGAACCTCTCCCATCATGAGCAACATTAGCAGGAAGAGCGGGCAAAGGATGACCACAGCTTAGAGTACTAACGGTTTTCGGATCAAATAAAGTACTGCATTGGATACATTTATTTGCCCTACCAAAATCAAAAGATGAGCATCCGATAGCATTATGGTCTTTATCATTATTAACCTGTTTATCTGCTCCCTGAGATTCTTGTTGAACAGAGTTTGTCTGTTGATATCTTTTTCTCTTATGTTGCGATCTACCGCGACCATTATTGCCTCTGCAATTATCATTAAAGTCCCTACTGTAATTTTTATCCTGGTTTGAGTTCCAGTTTCCATAACTGTCATTACCATCTCTATGCTGTTGAGAACCTCTATTATCTTGGTATTGAGGTCTCTGCAAAAAATATTTCCCTCTATACCGATTACCTTTGTGAAAATTTCTAAAGTTAACCGGAGTAGAATAACGTGTAGTATTAGGTTGTCTCCAGTTCTGGGAAGAAGAATCACCCTGGAATTGATTACTATGGTTCTGGGCATAATTACGGTTACTCTTTTTATTGAAATTTTGCTGGCTACCCTGAAATTTACGCATAAAATTTGGGCCATAAGGTGCTGCCGAAGCAACTGGCAGACCTTCTTTCACCTTAGAGTTGCTAATGGTTATGTGCGGATGCGCAGTAACATACTGGCTACAGTATTCTTCCATTTCTTTTATGTTTTTAGGCTTACGCTCATGAAGAAAAGAAAGAAAAGCTTCATTAACAGAAGACATAACCTTGTCTCTAAGTAGTAAGTCCATGAGGGCTTCAAATGTAGTTTATGTCTTAGACAACTCAACCCATCGTAAAAAAGTAAGAAGTATGCTTGAGATGAATTCAGAGAATTCAACTCCAGTTTCTGGTAACATGTTTTTAAATTTAAGACGATATCCGTCCTCGTTAAGTTGGTACTTCTTTAACAATGCCGCCCTGACAACCTCATAGTTGTTTTTGTCAGGCACATCTACCATACTCAACAAAGTCAAAGCATCACCTCTAAGTATCTTGGACAGATGATAAACATATAATGTTTTATCTATATTATGCACATTACATGCACTTTCAAATCTATCTAGATAAAATGTTATATCATCGATTGAGGGATTAAATGCTGGTAGATTAAGCTTGAAATCCTTAGCATTAGTCTTATTTGACACCTTATTTGCATCATTAGCATTACCAGTGTTCAATAACTTTAACTTCTCTAACTCTAAAGCTAAGAGTTTTTCTTCATGTTCCATTTTTGCTTTTCTCTCATCAGCTTCTCTTTGTAACCTTCTCTCTTCAGCCTCAGCCTGTAACTTTCTTTCTTCAGCCTGAGCTTGTTTTTCTAATCTTTTATTTTCAGCCTCTATTTCAAGTCTCTTATTTTCAGCCTCTTTTTCAAGTCTCTTATTTTCAGCCTCTTTTTCAAGTCTCTTATTTTCAGCCTCTTTTTCAAGTCTCTTATTTTCAGCCTCAGCCTGAAGTCTCTTCTCCTGAGATTCTGCTTCTCTTTTTTGTTTTTCCATTTCCATTTGTAATCTTTTTTCATCTACCTGCATCTGCAGTTTTAAATTTTCAGCATCTATTCTCTTTTGTTCAGTTTGTTCTTTCATTTTCTTTTCTTCCGACTTCAATGCCTTGGCATATTGAACAGTCGCAAATTCTTCTAATTTATCACCTGTCTTCCCAAGGGCTTTACCCTGCTCAATAAAGTACTCAAATGTAGACATGATGTCTAAAATGTGAGTACAGAACCTGAAATAATTAATTATCTTATTTCAATCTTAATAGCAACAAGACTTAATAAAGTGCTTGTATAATCACTATGTTTACTCCAATCTCTGTGGGAAACAAGACTTGACACCAACTTGTATTATCAAATGTATAATAATATCACAAGTCACCTCTTAATTATCAGTGCACTACCCAAATCAGTGCATAACCATCAGTTATTTATCATAACTGCACTACAATAGTGCATAAGCAAAAAACCACCAGTTAGTTATGATAAGTGCACTATAGACCAATAGTGCATGAGCATATATGTAACAATAGTGAAAGCTAACTATGCAAGAACTATGCAAACAATAACAAGACAATGTAAACAATAACAAAGGTCACCAACAATGTAAACAATAACAAAGATCAAAGTCAATGTAAACAACAACAAAGATCAAAGTCAATGTAAACAACAACAAAGATCAGAGTCAATGTAAACAATAACAAAGATCAGAGTTAATGTAAACAATAACAAAGATCAAACAATACGAAAACATTCGCATAAGTCAAATAAATAAACAGCGAAACTAAAAAGAAATGTGATGACAAAATGCGAAGATATGACAAACAAATGACGCTACAGTGTATACACAAAAATTTACGTAAAGAACTGAATAATAGAAAAGATGAGACCTACAAATACAAACAATTGAAATCGAAACTAAAAAACAGAAAGAAAGAGAGGAGAAAAAAAAAATATACAAAAAACGAAAATAAAGCACAACTCGTCACAACTAAACAGATATAGCAACGATTGTCGCTAGCAAATTTCACAGTAGGAAATTCGCACAGTCCCTAACGAAAACGCTAACAGTAGAACCTCTGTGACGTGGTATCTTCTACTGAAAGACACCGCCCAACCGAGAAAACCCGCTGAAATATAAACATATAAATATACAAATACAAATAACATATAACATGTAACAAACAGCAAAAAGTGTGAAAGAATTTAGAAGGCTCAGCTAGAACATAAGGGCACAGTTCACAAACAAAACAGGCCACTTAACTTCTATGTATCCACAACGTCAGCACAGTTCAGAACAGGATGTGATCAGCATTCTTAGGACAATGATCCAACGTTGATCCATATCTGCTCTCGTAAACTGCCATGACGAAGGAAATGAGCTTCTGACAGGAAACAGCTTCTGAACTTGACCTTCTGAATTCTACAAATTGACTTGAGCACTTGACCTTCTGAATGTTATAAATTGCTCAAACCGGCACTTGACCTTCTGAACCCGCAACAGTACGTCTGAGACCGGAACAGTTGTTACGGCACTTGTCCTTCTTCCTAACAGATCAGGAAAACTGCCAACTTGACGAGCAACGCCGGGTATTTTGAAACAATTTCCAACTTTCAGCAACGCCGGGTACTTTCAAAATCTTTCATCAAAAGTAGCTTTTCTTGAAGGAAGTGAGTTGAACTGTAATTTTGAAAGCTTGATGATGATGTCTGGGTTTGTTGACCCCCTTGATAGCTGGTATCAGAGTAAACCAACCTATGGCCACCAAAAATGATAAGGGTGGATTTGAGCTGAAATGATAATGGTGCGCCAGAAAAAATGCCAGGTACGTTAGCTCCGTTATAAGATTGACGACCACTTGCCACCCCTATCGACACCTGGTATTAAAGTGCAAGATGTAGGTGTCTTCTCTGATTTAGAATGTTGCTGTGTGTGTTGCAGTAGAACAGTTCACAGGGTACACCACAGGCAACATGACGTGTAGAGTCATAGAAATGGTAACTTCGCTTTAGTTTTATACCATTTATTGCACGCCACAAAACAGTCATGATATTTATGTCATCACCAGCATAGTATAACGAATGCAGCATTCAAAATCATATTAACTGATAGTCATGTAGGATTCAATACTCAATAGTTGTATTGTAAACAGATATCATAAAGTTCTGGTTCGTGAAGCTGTATAAATAATATATATAACTTCTGCAACAGTGTCAGCTGCAGATCTTCAATGTTCATAGACAATAATAAATGCTCCCTTTCTGATGCTAGCAGATCAGATGTATACAATAAGTCCGTTTACTGTCTGCACGTGAATAGCATACTGGGCATACAGGTCATACCGACCTTTATAACGTTTCTAAGTCTAACCATCTGACTTGGACGTGATCTCTGATATAACGAATCCTGGAACACAGACAATAGTCTTGTTGGTCTAGAGCGACCCATATATATATAACTAGTTCAGGTATAAAGATACCGGTGGCGAAAATCCTAGTCAAAGTACCTCTCCATTTTGAATCACACAGGCGAGCAAGGAGCGACAAAAATGACGAACTTCTAGATGATAGCAAAAAGTTCGATACAAGAGGAATTACCTTTCTTCGGAAATCAACCACGAACATATGCCTCCAGGCAGGCTTGAATAATACTGGGAAATAGTCTAGTTAGCTAACTAACTCACAAAGACAACGTATTTCCCTCAGAAAATCACAAGACGCAGGTTGCGTCCGCTCGCTACTCAGACCATTTCTAAACTGCCCAGCTGGGCGGAACACACAGAACGAACTCCCAGTTTTTGACATGCGCAGAACTCATCTACGCAGAACTCAATTCACACAAAGCGATTCTAAGAACATTCGAGATAAAAGTCTTACACAGTCGCGCCTTTTATGGTCATGAACAGAAGCGTTAAGACAGGTTTCAGACATCTACAACAGTTGACTGATACTACCAAATAAGGAGATATGGTCACGCTTCGTTCAAGAAATTATAGACCGAACGTGTCTCTATACAAGAGAAGGCAAACTCCTAAAAAATTGTAGTCTCAATAACTCGGGTTATGTCCCTTTGACTGTAAAAAAAATAATACACATTTCAGTCAAAAAATGATCATACATACAAAAAATGATCATACAAAGACTTTGGAAAAAGTAATTATTTGTGCGTAACAATCCTCAGAAATTATCAGGGACCACATATGGTGCTGTTACTTTACTTCAGTAAAAAAAACTGGCGCAAAGTCCAAGATAACAACAATACAATGTATACATAGCACATACTAACTTTGCAGTTAGTTTATATAGTTTTCTATGCAATTATTTTCATTTTCATGACATGTTTCCTTTAATTAGGCTATTAATTTCGCTGCACTTTTGCTTATAGCCTCATTTTCGTATGGTAGTGCATCATTAGCGCCTGGTATATCTTTTGTGCGCGTAGATATTTAATGACTCCATACTTAGCTCTCAGTAGTTTACTTTAGTTTACTTTAGTTTACCTAGGGTTTATTCTCATCGTTCTCCTTTGGACTGTGTTGCTCTCTTCTCATGTTTTATTTTGGGAATTGATTTGAGTTTCATTTCATTTTCCACACTTGCATTTATGCACGAACAATACACATCTCTTTTTTTTTTTTTTGTTACAATGTTGACATGTTTTATCATCTTGGTTGTTTTCTTATAATTTTTTCACCGTTTATGATCATTTTCCATTTCATGTCATCTCCTTTGTTCTTTTCACTTAACATTTCATATTTAGTACATAGTTGATCTATGACTCTTTACCTTTCAACTTTTGTTTGAATTTGGTGTTTTATTCTCCTTCCACATTTATATCCTTCTATTATTCTTTTCTTTATAGTCATACTTAATATATTAATGATAGTTATCTGTTGTTTAGCTTGATGGAACTTGATTGACCTCACTGCTTTTATTCGAAAAAAAATCTTTGATTTTTTTTTTCATCAAGGGGGGGGGGGGGGTCGATGTAAACTGTTGTTAATTTTGTGGGGGAGTTAAATGTTTGAGATCCTCACACGTGAGTCTAGTATAGACGCACATTTGAGTGCATCTGAGTTAATTTTATATTTAATTATTTGCGTACCACCGTGCACCATGCTTAAACGGGTATGGTGCGGTTGGTCGCGGCGATTTGTTGCTATCCAGCAAATATACTGGAGGCAGATCCTGATATTCTCTGTCTTGTATAGACATGTATTTTTGTGTGTGCTTGTCCTAAGTCTAGGGAAGACACGTGGATAAAAATATTATAATCATCTGAAAGATAAGAAGTCATTCTTGAAGAGCTTTACCAAGAATCATTTCATTATAAATATTTAGCCAGAAACGGCTCATTTTAAGTATCTCGCCTTGGATACTTGATCTCCTGTAGTGTTACGGCACATCTTCAGCTTGACCAGATGTGTCAAGCTGCTAGTGTGTCCCTCTAACGTCAGGAGCGGATTGATGTTTAAATTAATATACATATGTCTATGTAAAGAAGATGAACATGGTCAGTTCGATAGAACCATGTATTCTCACCAAGCCGTTAACCTTGATGTCGTAACGGCCAGTGCTGTCAATCAACAGCCATGTTGATGATTACTAACTATGTATTTTTCCTACCATGACCATTGCTGATGAAGAATGTCTGTAAACTATGGATGTAAAGTTTTTCGTCATGAATAAATTGTTAACACTAACTCTCCCAACAAGTACAGTGTTTATCCATGCCAGTTGGTCATCCTGCATTGACCCTTTCAACAGTGTTACCGAAAGCAATCATCATCACCATACGCCAAAGCTAAACGGCCCACATCAAATTCGCGTCCCATATAAATACATATAATTGTACGCCCGACAGCCCTGACAACATCATTGTCAGAGACAGACTCAGACCAGTAGAGTGAACACATCGGTAACATTATACATAGCACATACTAACTTTGCAGATTCCATTCTTTTTGAAATAACCAAGTTCTTTGCACCACTGGTGCTCTCTCGCATCAGTGTATTTCCATATGTAGCACCAGCTGTTAAGATCTGCTGTGAAAGATCACGGGTACACGCTGAGAAGAACCAACTGAAAAAAAAATGTTTTGAAAGTAACCAAGAAACGTGTACCAAACCTGGGTATTAGTGTAAAACAGCAACATTAAATCACTACCAGTAAACTATGTTACAGAAAAGCACTCAATAAAACATAAGGAACATAATTTAAAAAATTAACATATTGCACAAAATGTTTGAACAACATATGGACTGATAAAGAACTAGGTGCACAGGTCATGTCAGGACAGAACGAATAATCTCACAGGCGTATAATAATTTATGGCCTTGGAGAAAAAAAAGGGCTACTGAGGAGAAGTTGTACCAGTGGGTGAAATGAAATATAAAATAATACAGTTTGATAGAAATCCATACTCCACTTGAGGTGACTGTTCTCAAGGTTTTCCCAGCAAAGTCAGTAGAAGAATTTTTTTGTAATGAAGAACAGAAACAAATAAGAACATTAGTATGCATTATCTTTGTTACTACCATGATCAAAATATCAACAGACTGTTTATAAAATGAAATGGTTGAACCAAGCAAGAACATTACTAGGAAACTGAATGGAAACAAAAACAAAAATTACTATAATGTGGTACTTCTTATTAAGATAAAAATACACTTTATTCACTATGTAAGTGAAGGAAAGAGCCACAATAATATGAGTTGAATAAGAATTGCAGAAAATATATAAGATATGTTGGAGCTGGATAGGGCACATACTAAGGAAGCATTTATTAGCATCACAGGGCAATCATTTTTTCTGGAATCTCTAGGTAGGAAGCTATAGATAAAGATCCCAAAGAGAATAAGAAGAACAAGAAAGATAAAAACTGCAATGGATTTCCCAAGATGGGAAAACTTGGAAGGATCAATACAATGGCCTAAAGGGACTGAAGATAAAGAGACATCATGTTCCTTATTAGCATTAATGTTAGCATCAATACTAGCAAATATGAGTCTTCTTCTTCTTCTTTGATCCTTAGTCGCCGACAGTCAAAGCAGTCAGTGGCCATCACGTCTAGTGGCGTCTTGTAGGGCAACAAAAAATTGATTCCACTTTGCTCGGTCAGTGGCCATCCTTCGTACAGTGCCCCAACTCTGGTTCATTCTTTGCATCTCAGCCTCCACAGTCCTCCGCCAGGTTGCTTTTGGTCGGCCTCTCTTTCGCTTTCCTTCAGGGGTCCAAAGCATAGCTGTTCTTGTGATGGCATCGGGGTCTCTTCTGAGGACATGGCCAACCCAGCTCCAGCGTCTGCCAGCTATGATGGTGTGCATGTCCTCTTGCTTGCTACGAGTAAGCAGATCTTGGTTGGTGATGATATTCGGCCAAAAGATTCTGTGAATTTTTCTTAGGCATGTTGTGTGAAAAGAGAACAATTTCGACATTTCCTTCTCTGTAACTCTCCAGCATTCCGCACCATAGAGAAGCACAGAAAGCACACAGCTCTGATATAATCTTAATTTTGTGCTTGTGCTGTATTGAGAGGACTTCCAGATGTTGTTTAGGCTAAAAAAGGCTGTTCTTGCCTTATTCATTCTGATGTTGATGTCTTTGCCTGCCCTGCCATCTGGTGTTACTATACATCCTAGGTATGTGAAGGTGTCTGTCTGTACCAGTTGCTGATTCCTTACTGATATGGGCTCAGGGTTGCTCACATTGAGCGTCATGACCTCTGACTTCTTTAAATTGATGTTCAAGCCCACCTGCTGGCTAAACTTATTAAGTCTATCCGTTTTTTCCTGGATGTGTTGATGTGAATGTGCTAGTAGTGCAATGTCATCTGCATATTCCAGATCTTCCAATGTAGAAAATGTAGTCCATCTTATTCCTCTTGGACTGCCCTCTGTTGTCTGGCACATCACCCAGTCTATGACTGTTAAAAATAGAGTGGTTGATAAGGGGCATTTTTGTCGTACTCCTGTCTTCACCTCAAAGGTTAGATTGCTCTGCCCAACACTACACGTAAAGTTGGCATAGAGGCTTTTTATGATTGACACTATGCAGCTTGGAATTCCATAAGCCCTCAGTATTTTCCATAAACTGTCCCTATGTATTCTGTCAAAAGCCTTTTCAAAATCAACGAAATTAATGTACAGCTGTCTTTGCCACTCCGAGCACCGCTCTATAATGTTCCTGAGAGTGAATATACGATCCACACATCTTCTGTTCCCTCTAAATCCTGCCTGCTCTCTCCTCAGCCTGTGGTCTACTGCTTTTGAAATTCAGCAAATATGAGTACATTTTTATTATAAAGTTCATAAACCTACTGCAAGCCACTATATGGGAAACATACCTTGGAATGTCAATCCTTGATAGATCAGGGTAGAATTTATATTTCTAAAGTGAAAAATGAGAATAAGAGTCCTTGTGTTAAAACATGCTACTTATATATGTAAAATCGAGGAAGTTGAGGGGAACTGCAGTAAGACGTGGACAATGGATGGGTTTGAAAAAAAATCGAAAAAAGGTGATTCGTCTTATGAGGACAAAAGACAAAAGAAAGTAGTCTACGTTACGGCCACAAGGCCTTCGTCAGGAAAAGAAAGAAAGTGAAGGCTAGATAGGAGACATAAGAACTTAAAAGAACTGTATACCTCTTCTCATCCTCGGGCCTGTCATGACTCCCTTCCTTTTTCACAACTTCTCCGCCGTTTGTGCCAAGACGATGATGACTTCCACTTCCGAGCCAATGAGATGTTGGATTTCTTCCGTAGCAGACTTTATCCGGAACATGTTCTCACCTCTGCTCTCCAACGTGTGCTCCCCATCTCTCGTCAGGAGGCCCTCATACCTCACTATAAATCCACTTCAGATAGAGTCAAATTAATCTTGACCCATCACCCTCACAGTACTGCTGTCAAACAGATCCTTTTCCGCCACCTTCCTATCCTCCAAGCAGAGCCTGCGACCCAAGAAGTATTCGGTGAAGCACCTTTGGTGGCATATAGACGTGACAAGAACTTGAAGGATCTTCTTGTTCACAGCCGTCTCCCAAAGGAGAATGCCACTCACTTTGGCACACAACCCTGTGGTCGGACACGATGCAACATGTGCAAGTATGTCATCTCAACCCAGAAGGTGTCCTTTCCTAAGGCTACGTACACCATCACCAGTAGCGTCATGTGTGAATCGCGTAATGTCATTTATACGATCATATGTAAACGTTGCTGCAAAACCTATATTGGCCAAACAGGCAAACGACTTGGGGACAGATTCAGCCAGCACTTAAATGACATCTCTCAGCAAAAGTCCACACCAGTTGCCACACACTTCAATGGTCCTGACCACCATGGTCCCATCGACATCCAGGTCACTGCGATCCGATCCTGCTCCTCTGACACTGCCAGCCGAGAACAGCTTGAGAACCGTCTTATCCACAGCATGGGGTGTCTAAAACCAGCCGGTCTCAACACTTTCCACACCTTTGTCTGAGGTCACCCTTTCCTCTCTTGCTCTATTTTGACTCTTTCCACTCTTATCCTATTCTTCTATTTTTATGCCATCCTCCATAATTTTTTCCTCTTCTATTTCCAGTCCCCACTTTTATTACTTTTGGGTATTTTTTCGTATTTTTTCGTTTCTTTACTTTTTAGTTTCTTAGTATATATTGTGTACATCCGGGGTCAAGAGTCACTTCCCTTTTTCAACCAAGCGTGATAAGATTTAGATGCTTCGCCTTCAGGGAAGTACCTAGGTTTTATTAATTAATTAATTTATTTTTTTATATTTATTTTTATATTCTTTTAAGTTCTTATGTCTCCTATCTAGCCTTCACTTTCTTTCTTTTCCTGACGAAGGCCTTGTGGCCGTAACGTAGACTACTTTCTTTGTCTTTTGTCCTCGTAAGACGAATCACCTTTTTTCGATTTTTTTTCAAACCCATCCATACTTATATATGCAAGTATATTTATGCAGAAAAGGTGGAAAGATTATGTCAAGCATAATTAAACATAATGTACATACTGCCTTTTCTTCCTCTCTTACTTTTCTTACATGCCTACATAAAATATAAACAAGGAAGAAGAAGAAGTTGTGTTATATAGAAGAATGTTAAGAATCATAAGGATAGTTATAAGATTAATCATAATGTTCTCAGAGCCCAGTGTGCGCAGACAGCTTACTGACACAATCAGTGATGCACTTCATTCTTAACTAGCAATATTGAATCTCATACCAGGCCATTTCTTTTATTTTATTTCATTGTTTTGTTATTTCATTGTTTTCTTTTGCACTTTTTTTGTTGGTCAGATTTTTTGTGTTGATATTTTGTCTTTCTTGTTCTTTAGAGTATATTGTTCATCTGTAAAACTAACTATACCTTTTTATTTTATTTCTTAGAGTGAGAAAGAGGATGGCAAAGAGAGTAGATAGGATGAAAAAAACTACATCAGTTGGTTCTGCACTTTAAAAAAAAGTCTGTGCATGCGTTTGCAGTTTGTTTTGATGAGGGCATGTGTCTGTGTGTACCTTGTGTGTATACATATAAATATGATAAACCTTTTTCAATTTTAACACAAATATGGACAACAGCAAGTACAGACAACAGCAAGTACAGACAACAGCAAGTACAGACAACAGCAAGTACAGACAACAGCAAGTACAGACAACTAATGATGATTAATAAACAACATTATAAGTTGACCAACAAGATTAGTCTTGTTCCTGGGGGATCTGTGAAGATACAAAGAAATAATTCAACTACTGCTCTCTCAGGCATGTCTTACAAGGCATCTATTGTGAGGTTGTGCATAGGGCTGGCAACCTCATCATATAAAACAAGCTGTCACAGAAACCAGGAGCACAGGAGTGCTTGGTGCAGGCCCCGTGTAGTTCCTGGGGGTCTCGGAAAGAACAGGACCACTGCTTCCTTAGGCATATTATACAAGGTGTCTAAAATGAGGTTGTGAATGGGGCTGCCAACCTCATCATGTAAAACAAATTGTCACAGAAACCAGGAGCATGTAAATGCTTAGTGTAGGCTTCCTTGCATGGGGACCAGCTACATATGGTGGCCATATGCTTTGAACTGTATTTATTATTTTTGTGGAAGCAAACTATGAAAGTATTCTGGGCTCACAGACACTTCGATACACATGAAAATCTAAAGAGACAGTCAAGTGTAGCATCCTGACATAAGAATTTTGTTTTACATCAATATGAAAGGCATTATTTTGCAGACACAGCACACAATACAAAGACTCTTAAACTATAACATATAGATACAAAACGCAATTCAAAGGCTATAAAAATATAACACATAAATCCAGTACATGATTCAAAAACTCTCAAACTATAACATACAGACACTACACACAATTCAAAGACTCTCACACTGTAACATATAGATGCAAAATGTAATTCAAAGGCAATCAAAATATAACATAAACACAGTATACGATTAAAAAACTCTTGAACTATAATATACAGACACAGCACACAGTTGAAAGACTCTGAAATATAAAATACAGACACAGTATTCAATTCAAGGATATTCAGGATATAACATCTATTTTATTCTTTTTATTACAGATCGCTTTGTGTGGATTTTTAACAATGGTATAAGCGCCGTACCGTTCAGAAAGCAATGGCAAACTACTGAATGAAATAAATTGCCTAGAAAAATCACAAACAGCCAATAAAAGCTGGGGTTGATTGCCACGTCCTGTAAAGGATAAGCAACTAACTTTTATTACATGCACACAGACAGGAAAATATAGTTCTTTTCTTATTCTGGACAAGTCTATTGATCTCCATTGCCGAAGTAATGAATAAGCCAATCGGCTCTCTTGGATTTAAAATTAATTTGTTCTCCATGATCATACATTTGTACACACCAAACTCAAATCATCTACAACAACCGACCTGATGTTTTAAACTTTCTTAGCCAGCAGTCAAAAATGTAAAATAAAGAACTTGTTAATATCATATCATCATTTTCTTCTGTTGTGCTCATTATGGAACATTGATCCACCACTGTATATGGCTCCCTTGAGGAATCCTACATCAAAACATATGCTTCTGCAATGATGGATTCTGCAACAATACATTTTACAAGATGAGGTTGCCAATCCCTTGCACAAACTCATATTAGTTGCCTCTACACGCCTGAGAGCAGTAGTTCAATTCTTTCTTCGTCTCCTCAGAGACCCCTGGGAACTACAGGGGGCATTAACATCATATTTTTATTTTTTTTTATTTTATTAATGTGTTTGCTACTTTTTTTTTGTAGCACGCCCCTTTCAACCATCTACCATGTACATGGAGTTGTTGGTTATATCAGGACGTGTTTCCTTTATTGTAATATGTTTTTGTTTGTATTTATTTTATACTATATTATCTCTAGTAGGTATTTTTCCCCTTGTAGTTATAGTTCAACATGGTTTTTTTTTAAATCCAAAATATACTATTTTCTAAGCTAGTATGTTTTTAATTTTTGCTGGATGGTTTATTTGGAACCTCTACACCTCACGGTAGAAGGGGAACGACTAAGTAAGTAAGTAAGGTTTATTTGGTTACTCTGTATGTATCTGGGGGGAGTCTTTCATCAGTTTGAACTACTGGCTCGGATCCTTATTTATTTTTTATATGTTAGCTTTAGTTTTTGTAATATAGTGTTTTATTAACTTTTGCATTTCTGAAGGGATCTTTATGCCTATGAGATTTTCTACACTCATTTCTACCTTGTGGTTACTACAGTATGTCTTAATGTTTTGCCTCTGTTGGTCATATTTCTTGCAGTCCACCAGAAAGTGTCTAATTGTGTTTGGTTCTTGACACTCTTCACATGTGGGTTCCTCAATCATGAAATATCCAGTTCCAAGCTTGAGCCTCAGCAATTTTTTATTAATTGGTATTTTTAGTTCATCTTTTATTTGACATTTTTTGCTTGGTTTTTTTAGGATTTTATATGAGTGTCTTGCTTTTTTACTTTGGTCCCATGCTGTTATCCACTCTTTAGTTATTGCTTGAGCAATTAAGCTCTTAATTTCAAACTTCATAGGGGACAAAGTAAAATAGGACTAAATAAATATTACACACACATAAAGGTATGTTTTCAGGCACTCGTGAATAATAAAGAAGTAGAAAACTAGACAACAGAAAAACAACAGACATGAGTGGGTTACCAGGGAATCGAACCCAGGACCTTCTGTGTGGACTACTGCTCCCTCAAGGATGTCAAAAGAGACAACTATTATGAGTTTGTGCATGGGGCTGGCAATGCCATCAAGGAAAAAAATCACTCCTGCAAGAACATATGAATGTTATGGTACAGAATTTCTGCAAGGGGGATCAGCTCAGCTAGGTGGTGGCTCCATGCTCAATAAAGAGTAAAAAAGGAAATGAATGAACAAATGAATGAATTAATGTCTCTGACACATAAAGATTACCAGAGCAGCATGAGCTGTGGGTGCTCTCTTCTGAGTTGGAACCAAGTACCCAGAATTGTCAACATTTGATAAATAAGACCCAGATGTAGAAGAGTTTGGAGTATCAAAACCATCCTTCAGGTCAGACACGGCTGATCCTGGAGTCTGCTGGGAAGTACTGGCCCGTGGTCTGTTAAGGAAAAACTGCTGGATCAAACTCCTGACATCTTCAATTTGTCCAGGAAGTAAGTCAAGTGTGTTGCTTACTTTTCCCTGAAACATAAAGATGAAAAAAACACCTGGCTATAGCTTTTAATTTATGTCATCATCATGTTTGAGCTCCCTGTAGAGCACAGACCTTCAACAAATACATTCCAATCCTTGTTGCCCTGTACTTTCCATTCAAGGTCTTTCCATATCCTCTTTATCCCCTTCATATCTATGTCTAATTCTCTTCTCCATGTGTTTTTTGTGGTTCCTCTGTTTCACTTACCCTGGGAATTCCAGAATAAGGAATGCCTTGTAGTGCTATCAACCAATCACTCAATACCCTTTAACTCCCAAAGGAGCATAGGCTTTAACAAACACATGTCAAACCCTCCTGTCACGTGCCATCAGTTCAAGTTCTTTCCCCATCTTCCTTATCATTTTCATGTAGTGTTTTCGTGCTGAATGATTCCATTCAAATAGTCTTTTAACTACACCCGGATGTTGACAGTAGAGCATGTGCAGTGGACTGCTTTGGTCAACCGTTTTTCACTTCTTCTGATGGCTAGGCTCTCAGCCAGTCAAGCTGCATTTGTATTTCAGAAACCAGTTGATTTTAAATTAAATTATTACTTAGATCTTGTCTAGTTCTTCTCTTGTCATAACATCTTCTGTCTCCAGTTCTCTTCTCCATGTGTTTTTTGGTCTACCTCTGCCTCTCTTTCCCTGTGGATTCCAAAGACTGCCTTGTAACGCTATCAACAGTTTTTCTCACTGTTTGCCCTATCCATGTCCAGCGTCTTCTTCTCATCTTATGTTCCACTGGTACTTGCCTGGTTCTTGTCATCAGTTCCACGTTGGTGACCTTGTCATACCATTTCAATTCTTCTATTCTATGCAAGCACCCATTCATAAATATCTGTAGCTTTTTGGTTGTTATTATTGTTGTTCTCAATGTTTCACAGCCATATAACAGGACTGATTTAACATTTGAGTTGTTATTATTGTTGTTCTCAATGTTTCACAGCCATATAACAGGACTGATTTAACATTTGAGTTGTTATTATTGTTGTTCTCAATGTTTCACAGCCATATAACAGGACTGATTTAACATTTGAGTTGTTATTATTGTTGTTCTCAATGTTTCACAGTGATATACAGGACTTATTTAACATTTGAGTTGTTATTATTGTTGTTCTCAATGTTTCACAGGGATATACAGGACTTATTTAACATTTGAGTTGTTATTATTGTTGTTCTCAATGTTTCACAGTGATATACAGGACTTATTTAACATTTGAGTTGTTATTATTGTTGTTCTCAATGTTTCACAGCCATATAACAGGACTGATTTAACATTTGAGTTGTTATTATTGTTGTTCTCAATGTTTCACAGCCATATAACAGGACTGATTTAACATTTGAGTTGTTATTATTGTTGTTCTCAATGTTTCACAGTGATATACAGGACTTATTTAACATTTGAGTTGTTATTATTGTTGTTCTCAATGTTTCACAGTGATATACAGGACTTATTTAACATTTGAGTTGTTATTATTGTTGTTCTCAATGTTTCACAGTGATATACAGGACTTATTTAACATTTGAGTTGTTATTATTGTTGTTCTCAATGTTTCACAGCCATATAACAGGACTGATTTAACATTTGAGTTGTTATTATTGTTGTTCTCAATGTTTCACAGCCATATAACAGGACTGATTTAACATTTGAGTTGTTATTATTGTTGTTCTCAATGTTTCACAGTGATATACAGGTCTTATTTAACATTTGAGTTGTTATTATTGTTGTTCTCAATGTTTCACAGTGATATACAGGACTTATTTAACATTTGAGTTGTTATTATTGTTGTTCTCAATGTTTCACAGCCATATAACAGGACTGATTTAACATTTGAGTTGTTATTATTGTTGTTCTCAATGTTTCACAGCCATATAACAGGACTGATTTAACATTTGAGTTGTTATTATTGTTGTTCTCAATGTTTCACAGCCATATAACAGGACTGATTTAACGTTTGAGTTGTTATTATTGTTGTTCTCAATGTTTCACAGTGATATACAGGACTTATTTAACATTTGAGTTGTTATTATTGTTGTTCTCAATGTTTCACAGTGATATACAGGACTTATTTAACATTTGAGTTGTTATTATTGTTGTTCTCAATGTTTCACAGCCATATAACAGGACTGATTTAACATTTGAGTTGTTATTATTGTTGTTCTCAATGTTTCACAGTGATATACAGGACTTATTTAACATTTGAGTTGTTATTATTGTTGTTCTCAATGTTTCACAGTGATATACAGGACTTATTTAACATTTGAGTTGTTATTATTGTTGTTCTCAATGTTTCACAGCCATATAACAGGACTGATTTAACATTTGAGTTGTTATTATTCATCACTTTCCAAAGTGCTCCTTATGGAGCATGGAGCCACCATTGCAGTTGGTCTCTTGTCGGATGCCTGCACCAAGCTGTCATGTGCTCTAACAGCAGTAGTTTATGTGACAATTTGTTTTACATTATGAGGTTGCCAGCCCCAAGCACAACCTCATATTAGTTGCCTCGTACGACAACATACTGAGGGGGACATAATGTTATTCCAAGAAGAAAAAAATTTAAGTCATAAACCTACTCACGTATTTTTGTTTACAAAAAGAAAACTCTAGTCTGTTCATTTATAGAGCTATCATAAAATAATTTGAAACAGATTTTATATTGTTATCATTTCTCAAGTTGTTTTTTTTTCCACTGCACTGTCTAGCAAAAATCCCTCATAGCTAACAACATTAACTTATTTAACACTTTAAGGACTACCATTGTCTTTTCGAAGAAAATACATAATTAGGGTACTGTTAAATGGGACAGAACTATCAACTTGTGTTATGTATTTCACAGTTTCTTTTCCTGCTTAATATAACATTCAGTCATCCAACAGACTACGAGTGACTCACAAGAGCGATGCCTTCCACATAAGCTTTCCATAGCTCTCGTTCAATGGACTTGGATGCCTGAGGAACAAAACAGAAAGACTAATTATGAACAGATAGACCATCATAACCCATTATCTTTTCTTGTCTCTCCTTACAGAGCATGGAACCACCACTTCAGCTGGTCCCTTTTGCAGGAAACCTGCACCAAAACATTCCTATATGCTTGTAGTCATGGTTTCTGTAATAATTTGTTTTACATGATGATAATGCCAGCCTAATGCACAACCTCATATTGGTTGTCTCTTATGAAGACAAGCATGAGGAAGCAGTAATTTTATACTTTCTTTGTCTTTACATTGGTATGGTGGTTTAAGAAGAATGTTAAAAATACCATGGACAGCTAAATAGTGTAAATATTATGTCCTAAAGGAGGCCAGTGTGCAAAGGAAGCTCTGTCCTCATGTTAGAAGGAAGCTCTGTCCTCATGTTAGAAGGAAGCTCTGTCCTCATGTTAGAAGGAAGCTCTGTCCTCATATTAGAAGGAAGCTCTGTCCTCATGTTAGAAGGAAGCTCTGTCCTCATGTTAGAAGGAAGCTCTGTCCTCATGTTAGAAGGAAGCTCTGTCCTCATGTTAGAAGGAAGCTCTGTCCTCATGTTAGAAGGAAGCTCTGTCCTCATGTTAGAAGGAAGCAATCCACTGTCTTTGTGCATGTTATGAGAAGAAGAAAGCTGGAATAGACTGTGACAACAGGAAAGATTGTAGGAGAAGAGGCAGACGACAACAACGGGAGTAGATACTGGACAGTTTGATATCATGGAATGGAAAAAAGTCAACAATAGAATTTATAAATAGAACCGGAGATAAGGAAGTTGTGGAGAGATATGATCACCTACTCCCCCAGGCATGATACTTGAAGAAGGACATCAAAGTATCAAATTTGAAAGTAATACTTTGATTTATTATGTACCACTAATAAAGCACCACACAGAAAAAAAGTTACATAGTTTTTATTCTAAAGCTTAGCAAAATAATACAAGGCTAACAGAAAATGAAAAGTTTACACTAAAAACACTGGTGCATACTTTGAAAATGTTGAGGCTCCTTTTGGTGCTGAGATGAAACTTGTAACCTGATCTCTCATCTCCATCAAGTTTCTCAAGCCTAGACTCTGGGCCCAGTGCTATACTACCTGCAAGCTAAAATCAACAAGTTTTCAAATTATTTTTGTAATTGCAGTAATCATAACCAATATGTACATGTTTTCTCTTTCATACACACATATGGTATTTTTTCTGTATGGTCTTGTTCATATCAGGCAGAACATATGTGTAGGTATATGTAGACATGATCATATTCCTTATGGCTTTCTCTTTCTCTAAGTCAATCTACTCGTATATCAGACTTCACCAATGACAAGGCTCTTCTGTTCTATAACTGTAACCAGACACATGACATAATGAGAATACTTTAAGAGAGGTCACAGTATTTGGGTCTGAAAATACACCAGGAAAAGATAAAGATTATGAGAATTAATTAGCAAGTAAAAGCCAGATTATGCTTGGTGAAACATCTTTACAGGATGTGAACTCATACAAATGTTAACAGCAATGTAGACAAAGTTGGAGGAACATTCAATGATATAAAAATAAGAATACAAAAGACAAGAAAAGCCTTCACTGCACTGGAAAATATATGGAAATTTAAACAAATAAAGTCCAATTCAGAAATAAGAATCTTCATCTCCAATGTCTAAACAACCCTACTGTAAAGCTCTGAAACATGGAGAACAACAAAAACAACAACCAAGCAGCTATAGAATTCATAAATGGGAGCTTGTCCAGAATATGATTGAACTGAAGTGATAAGATCAATAAGGGAATACTGATTTTGTTTTTTTTTTAACCCAGAAAAATGTGACTGGAACATGAGAAGCCATTGACACTGGATATGACACACATAGATGAAACCAACTGATGGCATTACAAACGTATTCTCCAATCTGCAGGGAAAGAGAAATAGAGGAAAACAAAATCATTTGAAAATGGGCATTGAAGAAAGAAAAGAAAAAAAAAGATAAAGTGGAGAGAACTAAAATGGATGACACAAGCCAGGAAGGCTTGGCATGAATTTGTTGAAGGCCTATGCTCCATTTGGAACTGAAAGGTAATGATCGAAGAATGAATATGTGTCACTCTTTGGCTTTATTAACCGTCCATGTTTGGCTCTCACAATACAGTTCACAATAAAAGTTTATTCGTAGGAAGCAATGCACTTACTTTTGACATATTTTAAGACAAAGAAAACTGGAATGTATTGTGATAACAGGAAAGAATAAGGAAAAAAAAAAGATAGAAAACAATAAAGGGAGAAGATACTGGATAATCTAACATTGTGGTGTGGAAAGAAATAAACAAAAGAGTAGATAAACAGTGCTGGAGACAGGAAGTTGTAGAAATACAGGATCACCTACTTTAGCTAGGCTAGTACCTGAAGAAGATTTGTTACCAACATTTATGTGTAGTTATTTCTTTCCTACAAGTCTTGACTGCTTATGAACTTGTTGGTTTTATTATCTATAATTTTTAATATGACATGTAACTAGTGTTTCCATCTTTATAGTGTTAATTTTTGAGCCAAATTTCGACAGCTGACCGATAACTTCATGTTGAGCCTTCACTAAAAGACTCATTTCTTTGTTAAGGGATTTTCATCATGCACTCTTTTAATTACAATTAATAAATATCAACAAAATAGACAGACATTATCAAGTACAATGTCAACGGGTGTCGCAGGTCAAGTCTTTTCATTTCGTCATATTGTTTCAAGTGTTATGATTATTTCTGTTTTGTCTCTAGTGTTGTGATTTTTTATGTTTTTATTTCCTTCCCATTGCATGCAGTCATTGTTTTGAGGTATCTCTCTCTCTCTCTCTCTCTCTCTCTCTCTCTCTCTCTCTCTCTCTCTCTCTCTCTCTCTCTCTCTCTCACTCACTCACTATGTTGGTTGTCTGCAACATCATAGATGGCAATGTTACCCAAAAATAAAGAAATAAAATATTTACAGATTTTTTTTTATTTATGAAGGAAAACTATCCCGTTCAATCTCTGATGGGGTTATAATTAGGATATATAGTGTCGGTAATTACATATAATGATTGTGTTTGCCAATACCTGATGGCAAACATGGGTTCATTTCGCCTTTCCAACCAATAAATTAAAAGGGACAAATTGTGGGGATCAAAGTGTGTATCTTTTCCTGTGCCCCAAATGGTAGTCTCTCTTAACTGTCATGTTGTCAATAATGTGGAGCAAATGGTGATAGGAAACTCTATACAGAGCGATACAACAGGAGGCAATCTGATCATCAGAAGAAGTCCCCCCATCGAACAAGTGTTTCGGCCCTGTATACTCCTTTACACTCTAAGGGGTCGGGCCCACCTGGGCCATGACTCCCAAGTCAGAGCAGAGCAAGAAAGCCCGGGGTGTTTGGGATGACACCCAATTCACCCATCATCTTCAATATGCATTATGAGAACCACACCCTACCCTAACATCCCCACCCTCGGCCATACCCTCACCATTCATTATACGTACATAAATTTGTGTTCTTGTTATATACTGTTTTACTATACTGTGTAGTTCTCTACGCCTGTCAATTCTCAACACCTGTTCTACAGTTATGGGTAAATTGCGTGCCTGTAAGTAATCTAATATTGGTTTTCTCTGTTGTTCATACGTCTTACATTTTAGTAGGAAAAGCAATACTTACAGACTCTTTTGATTCTTTGTGGCTGTTGAAGAGAAAGATTGTTTCGTCACTTAGAACACACCAGTATCGTTTCCACTGATTGCCCTGTAAACACAGTCAGTTCGGGTGGTTATTTAAAAAAAAAATTCCGGCTAATATAGAGTGTGTGTATATAGCTCATCAGAAGAATGAAAGAATAAAAATAATAGTACGTGGTTAAAGAAGTTGTCATGACAACATTAGGATGTGAAGCTGCTGCGGCGGACGGAGTCGTGAAAGTTACAGTACAATAGTTTTGGCGCTACAAATAACTGCTTCTACGATAGTTCTGTTACTGATGACGTTGATAATGAAGAGTAATGATGGAATCCATTATGATAAGGATAGAAATTATAATAATGAAGAGCAATATGGGGGGGGGGGGGGCGTGCATAGTGGCGGTCAGGATGGGAAGGGTGCCATAGGACACTATTATGACAGTATTTACTGTTAGAAATATACTCGTAAATGTGTTTCTTTATGGGGGAGATGGTGTACAAAGATAGGATCCGGCCTGGGTTGCCAAATACTTTAAGTTCGCCCCTGATTAAAAGGAAGTGGTGGTGATGATATGTATAAGGCATTTAGTATCACAGAGGTGTGTGCCTGATTTAGTTATAAAGTCGTTGAAACTATTTTCTTCTGTTTTTTTTTTAAAATAAAGTATATCATTCAACCCTTGATGGGTTATAATTAGGACATATTGCGTACTAATTCAAGAAAATAAAGTCAGATTTCCATTATTCAAATATAGTACATTCTTCCCCCCTCCACTCAGTCCAAATAAGAGTAAATCAAAACTAAATTTAAGTGAATTTTTTTGCGTGTGACCTCCCCTTTCCAAGAAACAAACAAACAATAAAAATAAAAAACAAACAAAAAACTAAAATGAAGTCTCTCATAATTGTCCTGTTGTTAACAAGGTGAAAAGGGGTGAGGAAGCCCAAGGGTGTCCGAGATTACATCAAATCCACCAATTATCTGCCATCAGCCATACACGCACCCCATCAGACTGCCCCTTTTCCTCACTCCATCATTGATCCTTATACATTAATTTTAGTTCTTGTTATATACTGTTTTACTATACTGTGCAGTTCTCTAGATCTATCTATTATCAACACGTTCCACAGGTATGGATGAATTGCACGCCTGTAAATAATCTAATATTGGTTGGCTCTGTTGCTACATTTTAAAAGGAAATGCTCTGTATTATTCTCCTCTTGACACTCTGAACAGTTATGTTCTTCTATTCTAAAATAGCCCATTCCTTGTTGAACTCTAAGAAGTTTCTTATTGCTATGAATTTTTAATCTCTAGATAACTGGCATGTTCTTGTTGGAGCCCTGGACAATTTATATGCATGTCTGCCCTTCAGACTTCCATCCCACTCTACTGTCCATTCCTCAGTTATTATTCTTTTAATTAAGCTTTTGATTTCTGTTTTACTCATCCCCACATTTATTTGGTTTCTATTATTTCTACTTTTTTTAGCTTCTTTATCCGCTTTTTCATTTCCTTCTATGCCAGCAGGTATCCAAGCTATTAGAACAGAACATCCTCTGGAGCATAGGTAAGTATTTGTCAGTAATATCTCTTCTGCTATATCAGGTCTACTGCATTCTCATAAGTTTCTTATAGCTTGAATAGCAGAAAGTGAGTCTGTTAATGCTGTCAATTTATTAGGAAGGTTGCTAGAGAAGATTTCCAGAGCTTTCAGAATTGCAAACATCTCTGCCGTGAAAAAAGATGTATTATCTGTTATACTATATCCTTTCCCCATTTGTCACATAAATTCCTATCCCCAGTTTGTTATCATCTCCTTTAGATCCATCTGTGTACACTGTATTACTGTCCTTTGATATTTGTTGAATATATTTCATGGCTGTGTTTTATAGTAGCCATATCAGTTGTTTTATTAATTATGCCTGCCAGGTGGTAGTCTGTATCTGGTTTCTTGAGTTCCCATGGTGGTACCACCGGCTTGTATATACTACTACTACTGTTATTAATTGATGTATTTAGGGCATCCAAGTGTACTAGTTCCTCCATGCATTTCCAACCTGTCGGGTATGTACTTTTATTCATGAACCTGTTCTGAGTTGTTAATTGATACCTTGGAAAAGCTGGCTGTCTTGTTCAACAGAATTTTGGTCTTGTAATTTAGTCTTTTCTCCTTTCTTCGAAGTTTCAAAGGGTGGACTCTTAAGGCCACTTCTGTCTCATCTTGTGTTTGTTATCAGTGTTCTGATTCGCTTTCAAAATGATGTAGAATTTAACGTGTCTCTGTATTAAATTACACGAACTAGCCTAGCTGCCTATCTAGATAGAACAAAACCGTTTGCGTAACTGCCAGAAATAGATTGTATACATAGTGGGTTGTGAAGGGTTATTTTCGAGAAGATTCCTTCCTCTCTACATCAAGCTATTTAATATTTCTTGCCATTGTCCTCCGCCGCTACACCTCCAAACTGGCAATTCATTCAAAGCCCGTAATATAAAATAAGCAGACTAGTGTTGTGAATTATATTCCTTAATAACACATAAGGAAGGGAAACCCGAGGCCTGTAAACAGTAAATTAATATTAGACAAACATAAAGGTATGTTTTCAGGCACTCGTAAGAAATAAAGAAGTAGAACACTAGACAACAGAAAAACAACAGACGTGAGTGGCTTACCCAGGGTTCGAACCCCGTACCTTCCGTATGACAACACCGCCTAGCATCTTTTTTTTGGGATGCCTAGCTGGCCGGGAGGATTGTGTGATTCGCTTGTATAGCTAGGCGGTGTTGTCATACGGAAGGTACGGGGTTCGAACCCTGGGTAAGCCACTCACGTCTGTTGTTTTTCTGTTGTCTAGTGTTCTACTTCTTTATTTCTTACGAGTGCCTGAAAACATACCTTTATGTTTGTCTAATATTAATTATATTCCTGTTTGGCCTCTAGCGTTCTGAATTATTTCTTTCTGTTTGGCCTCTAGTGTTGTGGATTATTTCGATGTCTTCCTATTATTATTTTTTTATGTGAATGTACCTTTGTTGTCTGCAATAATATAGATAAAAATGTTACCCCTCCCCCCTTCCCCCTAATAAACAAATAAATAAATAAAATAAAACACTTACCGCTTTTTTTTTTTAATTTATGAAGAAAAAATACAGCGTTCAATCTCTGATATGTTATAATTAGTATATATAGTGTCGGTAATTACATATAATAATTTTGTCTGCCAACACTTGATCATGGTGTCATTTCTGTGATGTGGTACTGTGATTTTATTTTTCAACAGGCCCCATTAGTCCTCTCTAGATAATTATTTATGTTGTTATGAGACCATTCTTCTTCTCCCTGTAATTATTTGAGTTTAGTCTTTTTCTCTAAGTAATTTATTGCGTTTTCAGGAGGGATGACGGTCGGGTTTAATTTTAAGATTTGCACCAGTCTTCCTTTCCCTAAATTAATTGCGATCACGTGGGCTTTTCTTTGGTAAAATAATCGCGGCCATTTTATTGTATATCAGCGCGTGAGTATTAGTTTGGCTGGGTGAAAATTTTCAACGTTAAATAACCCCTACCCGGTAAATCGAAAGGTGGGTGCTGAAGCACTACCCAGGTACGTCGGACATACGTTAGAACGAATCAAAAGTTATTTTGCTCACGCGGTCGATGTAACATGACGCAATCTTGGACACGCGGGCAGTAACAAACATGATTCACGAGTTGCGTACGTTATTATTGGCGGAGGTCACAGTTATTAATTTTTGCAGGGATTCCATTGGTTTAAGAGGGACGCCAAGCGATGACGTAGGGTGGGGTATAGCGTGGTTTTTTAAATGATATATACCCGCGTATAGTTATAAGCGGGTCTCTTTGTCTGCAGAAATATTCAGCCGTGAAAAACAACGTCTTTATCGCTTGCTCTTAGTGAGATATTCGATAAAATTTGGGGTATGTCCATAATTTAATTAACTAGTAGATAGTCTGTAGATTTTAACACGTTAAAGTAAAGTTTTCTTCTGAGAAATTCATTAAAGTAATTTAACGAAAGTGCCATCAATTACTATCTTATAGAAATAATAAAAATGTAAGTGTGCATATAAGTTTGCTATGATAAGCTAGTGCTGTCTAGGATTTGTGTAAAGGATTTTGAGATATTCTTTTTGTAAGGTTGAGCGCTAAGATAAACCCACGCGGTAATATGTAGTAAGTAGTTGCGACAAACGCAATTCACATTCTGATAATTTACAAGTGTATATACGCGAACTTAGTTGTGTATTTTATTTTAGTGGAGGTTGATTTAGTTGTACTAATTTGGTAATGCAGTCGGATGGTAAGAGATGTAATTTATAAGTGAATTTTATATTACATAGAGGAGTAATTAAAATTACTGAAACGGGAGTGAATCTTTCCAAATCTTATATCGGGAAATGTGATAAACATCACGGGCCAGTGTAGAAAGTAGACCTTAGTATTTTAGTACAGGAGTTCCCCGCAGTTTAAATTGTTGTGACTCCGTGGCTTGACTGACATAAAAGATTTAGGTCAGCTGCGTTTGGGGTTTCCTAAACAGACAGGTTGAAGTGGGGTAGTTTTGACCTTCAGATAGGAATGTTGTCTAATCTCCGACCCATACCATCCCTTGGTGGGTCTATCTCCTCTCTTTCCTCACATCTCCCCAATTTGATTGGGTTAATAGGAGCGTTCAAACTCCTGTGGAAACAGTTGCTGGTAACCAGCAATTCACTGACCTCTGGTTTGCGTAGAGGTTGCGTTGAGAGTGCTCTTGTCTCTACCATCTCTCCAGGGGTTCTCACTGGGTTGCGCCTGACCTCAGCGACATCCGTTTCCCCTACTAAGCAAGAAGCATCTGCTTGTACGTTTTTGCTTCTCGCCTCTTTGCAAGAGTCGCTTTCTGTAAGCGAGCTAGTAGTGGGGTGGGGCCCATCTCTGCTGTTAGGCACACGGTCGCTCAGACCACTGTCCTCTTCCGTCTGAAAAGTGCTGGTCGTATGGGGCTCCAGGGCTGGTTGGAAATGTATGCTCGCTCTGTCCGCTGTCTTCTGCCCTATGAAGAGTGCGCTGGTCGTGTACGTACATCATACCGATCTTGTTAGTATTTCTCTCACTTGAGGGAGCCAATACCATCGGGGGCCTAATTCCCGACGACAAAGAAGGTATTTCAAAAATCAGAGGCGTCACCGCTGTTTGGCCATTTAGCTGAACAGGGCTGTCAGGCGAATACACCTCTGCAAATAACATTCCACTGTCTTTAGAGGCCTCCATCGTCTCCATCGCAAGACAGGGATGTTTGAGCTCCCGCGGGGCTCCGTGAATTAGGGGCTCTCCCTTTTCACTTATCTGGCCTGCAGCAGGCCTCCTTGCGTTAGCAAGGATCGGTGCGGGTGGGTTTTCCAAAACTAAATATGGGCTCCCGAGGATGAAGTCATATGATGTCTGTGCCATTACAGCAGCCTTGATTGTGCCACACACAAATTTGCTCTTCGCCTCAATAGTGGCTACGGGCAGACGCTGTGAGGTACCTCTCCTCAAAATTCCACCAATATCAACCTTTTCCCTTGTTTTCTTGGCAAGCTGTAAGACAAATTTGCACCGCTCCTTGGGAGCCGTGAAAAATGGCTGTAAACAAAAGAAATGACAACTAATGTACACAACTTCAAGTAATCATATCTCTAACACCTAACTACCTTAAATAAATACAACTCCCGTCTTCCCCCTCCTCAACTATGCACAGCGATAGACAACATTCCTATCTGAAGGTCAAAACTACCCCACTTCAACCTGTCTGTTTAGGAAACCCCAAACGCAGCTGACCTAAATCTTATATATAAATAAAAAATAATATGGTATGAAATCAGTTTTACAAGTAAACGGTACACAGGAAACAAGGGACGTTTCGGGTTTTACCCTTCGTCAGCCACAGTTACGAACAGATGACAAGGACAAGAACTACATATAGGTGCTACGAAAATCAACGATGATGAGGAAATCGCCAAATGAGCGATACAAGCAGATGAAATGACGGTGATGAGCGAAACGATAACAACAATAACGCAAGAAAATCGTAAAACCAAAAAGACATGTCGAAACAGGAAAGTAAATAATCGACGAAGCGAAGACAGAAATGAACAACACTATTAAAACAAGTAAAAAATCACTTAGCTGGATCCCATAAAGAAACATCCAAGATGACTGAAAAAATGAGGTGTCATGCGGAAGTGACGTATGAGCTAGTGTCGGCTGAGAAAAGATAATTGAGGAAACGAAACGAACCAAAGCAAAAACAAGGATAGAAAGGAAAAAACGACAGAAGAAATAAATTATGAAACAGAGACAGAAGCCACCAGAATTATGCAAAATGATGTTGGACATTCAAGCCAGCAGGAGATAAAACGCCCATTTGAAAAATGAGACGATTCTCCAACGAGAATGAGTTCGGTCGTCGCCGGCACATGACAGGAGGGCAGTGACATGAATCTCAGAGTTACCTGAATGGTCAAGGCTATTGAAGTGAAAGGCCACCGGTAAATGTTTGTCATGATAGATGTCATTCAAGTGCTCACGAAACCTGTCTGCCAGTTGCACCAATATAGGTCATATCACACCTCTTGCAGATGATAGCATAAATCATGTTTCTGGATTCGCACGTGAAAGACTCCCCAATGGTAAATTTACCGTTAGGAAAGGAGACTGACTGCGTTTGGAGTACAAAAGGACAGGTCTTACATATGCGGCGTTGGCACGGTTTAGTACCAAAGTAAGAAGGACTAGTTTGTCTCAAGCGACTATGCACAAGAATATCCCTAAAATTCTTATCCCTGCGATATGCCACCAAAGGGGTATCACAAAACAACTCTCTGGTATCATGATCGGAGTGGAGAATAGGCAGATGACGAAACAGAATTTTTCTCACCGCCAAACAGTGAGGGTGAAAAGTTAAGACAAGTTTGAGTCTGTCAGATGTAGTAGTAGGTTTAGCAGTAAGTGCAACCTGACGAGTAACATATAGTGACGTCGGCGAAAAAAAATCGAGCATTTCTTGAGCTCGTTCACGGAAATCATCTTCATCGTGACATATCCGACGTAAGCGTAGAAGTTGAGAGTAGGGAATGGATTTGTTACAGCTGAAAGGGTGAGAAGAGGTGTCAAGAAGGAAACCATGAGCATCAGTAGGTTTATAAAAGACAGAGGTAGTAAGGCCAGTAGGAGTAATATTGACAGTAAGGTCAAGGAAGTTAACTGAAGGGGTAGAAATCTGAGAAGTGAATTTGATGGCAGGATGGAAATTGCCAACATAGTCAATGAATCTACGGACATGGAGCGACAAACATGGCTCGTTATACACAGCTAATGTTAACTCACTGAACTCCAACAAGTAGGCACGATATCCGACAACTTTATGTCACAAACTTGAGCATAAACACAAGAACACCGGCAGACTGCCGCTTTGGCCATTAATCACAAGAAAAGCACAATGTATGATGTGCATAATTGGAACATCATCTAATGGAACGAATTTCACTATATCTCAATATATTTTCTACGTTCCTTCATTCAATTCATCTTCACTCTCCACCTAATCTCTCCTCGCTCCAATCTCTCTCTCGAATGCCTTCCCACACATGACCCTTTTCACACCTGACCAGTCTTCACTACCACTTCGTTCACAACAACTCAGTCATGCCCGTGAACTCAACATTAGCGCTTACTGCTACTAATGCATTCATGCCCACAGTCAAACTTAACATTCACTCACTTCAACTCACAACTTTCATAAATACCTCTAGCTCCCGCCGGAGCATGTTGTACTGACATTCATTCTATAAACCGTTCGTGACAGGCAGCATCATTCTTCCAGGTCAGAGGCGTAGTAGGGGGGGGGGGCGGTCCGCCCCGGGTGCCAGGCGGGAGGGGGGTGCCATCGAGAGAGTGAAAATACCAATATAAATGTTGAAACTAAATAAAATATTTCTGAAATAATTTCCCCAATGTCGACAAAATTACTTTCTTTCCTTTCCCCGACGAAGACCGTGTAGCTGCAACGTTGGCTATTTTCTTTGTCTCTTGTCTGAATAAGACAAATCACCTTTGTCTTCGTTTTTTTCGCATTCTTTCAACCGAAAAATAATTGGGAAAAGCCATGTTTCGTATATCCTTGGCAAGACTCATTGTCGCTCTGTTTCTCCTCAGTCAATACCCTTTAGCTACCCAAGGAGCATAGGCCTTCAACAAACACATGCCAAGTCTTCCTGTCCTGTGCCATCCGCTAAAGTTCGTTCCATGTTTTCCTCATCATTTTCACCTCTGTTTCCAGTTCTCTTCTCCATGTGTTTTTTGGTCTACCTCTGCCTCTCTTTCCCTGTGGATTCCAGAACAAGGACTGCCTTGTAATGCTATCAACAGGTTTCCTCAATGTGTGTCCCATCCATCGCCAGCGTCTTCTTCTCAACTCTTGTTCCACTGGCACTTGTATGGTTCTTGTCGTCAATTCCACATTTGTGACTTTGTCATACCATTTCAGTCCTTCTATTCTACGCAAGCACCCGTTTATAAAAGTCTGTAGCTTTTTGGTTGTTGTTTTTGTTGTTCTCCATGTCTCAGAGCCATACAATAGGACTGACTTCACATTTGAGTTGAAGATTCTTATTTTCGTGTTGGACTTGATTTCTCTTGTTCTCCATGTGTTTCCCAATGCAATGAAAGCTCCTCTTGCTTTTTGTATTCTTATTTTGATATCACTGTCTGTCCCTCCAACTTTGTCTATATTACTTCCAAGATATGTGTACGATTCTACATCTTTTAGTGGTGTTTCTTCAAGTTCAACCTTGTTATCATTTCTTGCATTTATTCTCACAATCTTTGTCTTTTCCCAGTGTATTTTCAGGCCCACTTGTTGTGACCTCTCATCGAGAATTTTCATTTTCTCTTGCATCTGATTATGGTTATGGGACAGAAGAGCCAAGTCATCTGCAAAATCCAGATCATCAAGCTGTTTAGTCAGATTCCACTGGATTGCATTTCTGTTGTGTGATGTCGATGTTTTCATAACCCAATCTATTGCTAGTAAGAAAATAAATGGAGACAAGAGGCATCCCTGTCTCACTCCCGTTCTAATCCTAAACGGTTCTGTAAGTTGTCCTTCATGAAGAACTCTGCATGTCATGTCTTCATAGGTCTTCTGTATTAAGTTAATGATCTTCATGGGAACTCCATAATGCCTCATCAATTTCCAAAGCGATTCTCTGTCTACACTGTCAAATGCCTTTTCATAGTCCACGAATCCGACGTAAAGAGGTGAAACCATTGCTGCTACTACCTGTGCAGTTTTCCCTTGTTCACACAGAGTGCGAACATTCCAGGTGCCAATCCTGGAGATTTTCCTAGACGAAAAAAGGTTATTCGGCAACCCAGACTCCTTTCGGCTTTCTCTAGGTTGCTTCATGCGCCTCCTTTCCAGAGGATCTTCTTCTGTCTTGGGCGGCTGAGTTGATTTATATTCTTTATTTGACTTGTTTCTCCTAGTAACATTAATGGCTTTTCTTAAGCATCTCACCTCACAGAATGGGATTTTCCTCTTGTGTGATTTGGTTAGGGACCATGTGTGTGATAGCAACATCATTGAAAATCTACTTGGCACGAAGTCATTTTGTACAAAATTATTTCTGTTCAACGAGTAACAGGAGCGCTTGACACAGGTATAAATATAAATTTTGCACATTTTGTGGACAAATTCAACTGATCGTCCCTTTTCCCCACACACACCAAAAACAGGTGACCACACTTGCTATAAAATGTATTACCCACTGATGAGCCGAAAATGAATAGAGCGACGGTAGCGACTTTACAAAGGGTCGAATAGCGGTGTACGCCTGGTGTTTAAACTAAGAAAAGTGATACCGTCCTTATGCTATTAAGAAAGTGGACATGGGTGTCCTCAGTGACTGGAAACCATTATTGATCCCGGAACATCTTGAACCCATTGTCAAATCTACACCCTGCAGCGTCTTCGTTGACACACGACAAAGTAAAGAGCAAACTGTTTAGATTGTTCCTACACGCATCTCTAGTCGCATGCGAATAAGTAGCCTAGATTGCATTACATTTCGAGGGAATTATTGTGTTGTGTCCTTGGAAACTAACTTATCAAAGGTTGGTTTTAACTTATTTTCTCTCTAACAGTTTTTTTTTCCATCATTTTTTTCAGTTAGCCCCATGGCTAATTTTCTTAATTATTTCTCCAGGGTTGGCGTTAGCTATTTTATACGTAAGATAATATTTGCATTGTAATATCGTAGCATGGCAAGGTATTGAAACAACATCCTGACGATCCAGGGCCCGATTTAGTCATGAGCTAAATAAGCTACAGCTTAGGGCCTCACAGTCTGTTGGGACCTCTTATTATTTGTTACCAAATATGCAAACAGGAGCTCTACGGTTTCTATAGCTTAGGGCAGGGGTCGACAACCCATACGCTTTTGAGATCTACTTTGGTAACACCGAGCCTTCTAAAGATTTACTTTGGTAACATTGCGCCATCTGAAGATTTACACACACACACACACGCACGCACGTACGCACGCACGCACACACACACACACACACATATATATATATATATATATATATATATATATATATATATATATATAGATATATATATATGTGTGTGTGTGTGTGTGTGTAATTTTAAAAGTGGGGGGGGGGGGGGGGGGGGGGTGTGAAGAAATGAGGAAGCTTACAAAGAAAATGTCGCGTTCCTATCTCAAGAAGTTCACAAATAAACTGTATTTTGGTATCGTGATTTTTCATTGGGAATGCAGAAAAAGTACTTTTGATCCCGGGGACACCACGATTTTAAATTCCGGCTGGAGAGGTCTAGTCTGAAGTTTTCCTAATTTAAACAGTCTTTTACTTTCCCCGCAGTCGCTGAAAGATCTACCAAATAATCGTCAAAGATCTACCGGTAGATCTGGATCTACCAGTTGCCGACCCCTGACTTAGGGCCTCACCATTGAAAAAATTGAAACTGATTTTTTAAAAATTCCGCTCAACAATGAGTCAAACGCGTTTGACAAATCTGGCTTTATTTTCTTCTGAGTATCAATTGCAAAGAAAATGAATTTTGATGAGGTCATAAATCAGTCTGCAGACATGAAGGCTCAAATTCAAAGTTTGTGAGTCTTGTCCATTAACGTTTAAAGAAGAGGCTGAAAGTGATGCTTTATTTCCTCTGTGTGTGTGTGTCTGTGTGTATCTTGTTTGCAAATGAAGTGTAGTATTACGTGTTAACTGAATTTTAAAAGTAATGCATTTTTTAAATATTACAATTTGTTTAAACAAACTGTTTAAACATCTATTTGTAAGCATAATGTATTTTTCTGTTGTGTATTTTAATTTCACAATTTCTTTCTGGAAAAAGCCACGGAGAGGGGGGGTGCCAAAGGAAAGCTTCGCACTGGGTGCCAAATGCTTCAGGTCCGCCACTGTTCCAGATTACTGGATTTATGTCCTGTAATGATGATGATGATAAATATGTTTTGATTACTGCTTGTCCTTGTCCTGCGTGCACTTGGTGATTCCGGATGCGGCACTAAAAAACTTTCTGAATAATGTTTGCATATCTCCACTTGAATGTGTACGCAATAAGTGTATGAATGTTTCTTAGCTTCGTGATATTCCGCAATATCATCCGGGTCCGAGAGCCACTTTGAAGTAGTCTGACGGGTTTATGTTAAACAGACCAGGGAAGGCATTTTTTGTTGTTGCTGTAATTCAATACTGCGTTTCAAAATAACATTGAGCTAATTGAAATGCTGCACAGAAAAAGGAAGTATATTTTTAAACTGACGAACACACTAGTGATAGATATGACATACACTGAGAAAACTTGTTGATAGTATTACAAGTCAGTCCTTTTTTCTGGAATCCACCGAGTAACAGATATAGAGAGCAACCGAAGAACAAAAGGAGAAGAGAGTAAGAGACAGAAATAAAAGGAATGAGAAAGGCATGGGGAGACGTTGAGCTGATGGCACAAGACGGGATATGCCAAGCGTGTTTGTTGAAGGCATATGCTCCTCAGGAGGTGTGTGTGGGGGGGGGGGGGGGGGGGGGGACTGAAGGTTGATGATAATAATCATCATAGCTTAAAAGGCCGGCCCTGAGCATAGGCCTTCAGTAAATGCCTTCCAAGCCTTTCAGTGCTATACCATCCGCTCAAGGTTGTTCCATCTCTTCTTTACTCCTTTTATTGATGTCTCCAGTTCTCTTCTACGTGTGCCAGTCGGTCTTCCTCTGCCTCTCTTACCCTGGGGATTCCAGATCATGGACTGTCTTGTAAGGCTATCAACAGGTTCCTTCAAGGTTTGTCCTATCCATCGCCAGCGTCTTTTGTTCCGCTGGCACTTGCCTGGTTCTTGTCATCAGTCTCGCATTGGTGATCTTGTCATCAGTCTTACATTGGTGATCTTGTCATCAGTCTCACATTGGTGATCTTGTCATCAGTCTCACATTGGTGATCTTGTCATCAGTCTCACATTGGTGATCTTGTCATCAGTCTCACATTGGTGATCTTGTCATCAGTCTCACATTGGTGATCTTGTCATCAGTCTCACATTGGTGATCTTGTCATCAGTCTCACATTGGCCATCTTGTCATCAGTCTCACATTGGTGATCTTGTCATCAGTCTCCCATTGACCATCTTGTCATCAGTCTCACATTGACCATCTTGTCATCAGTCTCACATTGACCATATTGTCATCAGTCTCACATTGGTGATCTTGTCATCAGTCTCACATTGACAATCATGTCATCAGTCTCACATTGACCATTTTGTCACCAGTCTCACATTGACCATCTTGTCATCAGTCTTACATTGGTGATCTTGTCATCAGTCTCACGTTGGGATCTTGTCATCAGTCTCGCATTGACAATCTTGTCATCAGTCTCACGTTTGTGATCTTGTCATCAGTCTCACATTGACAATCTTGTCATCAGTCTCACGTTGGTGTTCTTGTCATCAGTCTCACGTTGGTGATCTTGTCATCAGTCTCACATTGACAATCATGTCATCAGTCCCACATTGGCGATCTTGTCATCAGTCTCACATTGACAATCATGTAATCAGTCTCACATTGGCGATCTTGTCATCAGTCTCACATTGACAATCATGTCATCAGTCTCACATTGACAATCATGTTATCAGTCTCACATTGACAATCATGTCATCAGTCTCACATTGACAATCATGTCATCAGTCTCACATTGACAATCATGTCATCAGTCTCACATTGACAATCATGTCATCAGTCTCACATTGACAATCATGTTATCAGTCTCACATTGACAATCATGTCATCAGTCTTACATTGACAATCATGTCATCAGTCTCACATTGGTGATCTTGTCATCAGTCTCACATTGGCGATCTTGTCATACCATTTCAATCCTTCTATTCTACGCAAGCACCCATCAAGAATGCATGTGTGACGGGACTGTCTCCCCTGCTCCGCGGTAGTGGTCCAATAATGACCGAACTCTGAGTATAATGGTGAGGTATTAACCTTCGCTCAAGATTACTCTTGACAAAATATAAATAGAAGAATGATGCTTCTACTTTAGGGAGTCTCACAGGATGTTAAAGCAAAGTAAGCATACAAACTCAGATCATCTAAGCCAGTGTTTCTCAACCTTTTTGTGTTCACGGCACACTTTTCAATTTTCTAAAAAGTTGCAGCACACCTATCTGACCCCGCGCCTGAATAAAACATTACAGTGATATATACTAGATTAAATACCCCAATTTGTGGGTACTTTAGAATAAAGAAAACTCTCAATTTGATTTTCTTTTAATTGTTTAAAATAATTTTGAAGTATATCTATTCTTGTTCAAAGCAGTTAATAATAGCTCCAATTATTATTGAATTAAGTCAAGCAGTAAGATCAGTTTTACATTACAAAATCACTAAAAAAATATACTTCATGTAGCAAATTTACAAAATGTTTGCGGCACACTCTGATAGCCGCGGCGGCACACCGCATGAGAAACACTGATCTAAGCTGTCATGAACTTATTATTCTCCAGCCCCTTCTGTGCGGACATATTGACTCGTATTTTCTGAGCCCCCAGCTGAAGGTGATTCAGCTAAATCTTAATCTAATAGCTCTATCTGGTTATGTATTTAGAACAATATGAGTCACGCGGATGCAGACATACACTTCACCCATCATCATTCCTTTTCGTTCCCAGTGGAACATAGGGCTGAAACAGTTGCCCTCCATCGATTTCTATTCTGAGCTGTCTTTTTCAGCTGTGCCCAAGTCATTTCAATTTCCTTTTCCTCCTCTTCCACTGTTCTTCTCCAAGTTCTCCTTGGCTCCCCACTCTTCTTTTTCCCTGTGGGTTCCAGTCAAGGGCACCCCTGGCTATGCTTGATTGTTCTCTTCTGAGTGTTTATCCTATCCATCCACACTTTCTTACCTTAATTTTCATTTGGGTTGGCTGTTGCCCACATCTTTTCCTTAGCTCCATATTTGTTATTACATCTGGCCATCTTATACGGAGGATCCGTCGGAGACATCTATTTACAAACTTCTGTAGTTTGGAGGTGATACTCCTTGAGACATGCCATGTCTCTGAGCCATACGGCAAGACTTACTTTACATTTAAGTTAAAGATTCTGATTTTGTTCTCTCTTGATATAGCTGAGGAGTTCCATATTGGTCGAAAGGCATTAAAGGCGCATCTGGCTTTATTTATTTTAGAACAGTGTCGTAGATTTTTGATAGGGAAATTAAGACTTGGGTTGGTCCCTTCTGAATAGGTTAGAATGAGTGATAGCCACAGTGAGATGTGATAATAGAAATAGAGTTCCACGAGTGAGATGGTAGAAATTTATAGAGGCTGTCCCGGAAATCGAGAATCTCTCTCTCTTTCCGCCTATCTTCTACAACAGATCCAAAGGAGTCAGACAGTCTATAAAAAAATAGGTATATTAATATATATCTATCCACTCACGTGCCCGCACATACAAGTGACGACAGTTAGACACACAGACGTGGGAACAACTATAACAATGATTATATAGATATTATGGGAACGAACTGACCACCACACTGAAATAAATGTAGGTATAGTTTATTTATCATAGTAAACTTACATCACAACATATAAAATACATCAAAAGCATACACATAGTCATAAAATCAAGGAATGCTACAATAGTGATAGACCCGTTTGTATGGTCCTCCCCTGGATATATATAGCTCACAGTCCCGTTAGAAGAAAGTGATAACCCCAAAGAGTTACAGATACATATGATTGAGTCTATGGTTTCCCCCTTTTAAGGTATGGACAGACTTGATACTCTGCTTTGTTCTAAGGGTACATATTGTTAGCAATAACTTGCATAAAGGAAGTTACAACGTGGGTGACTCAGACAAAGAACATCCTTCAGTCTACTTTCACTCGGTTCTTTCATCAGGGCCCTGATATACTTACAATCGTGCTGTGATTCGCCATCTGGCGCAAACTTTGGGACACTCACACACTTTTTATCTGTTACTGTCGTTAAATGAAACGGATCCCAGCCCCTGCAGATTTGTTTGTTGGTTTCATCAAAATGGATCCGGGGAGCGTCTGCTTCATGCAATTGTTATTTCAGACTAAAGTTAGTGTCACTTGACTCACGAGATAAGAATTAGGCTTAAACGAGCACACAATGTCAGAACACGAGGTTTCCCCTTACTTAGGAAGATGACCGGTGGACAACTTCTCTCAACAAATAATCTTGGTTCACCACACACTTGTCAACAATGTCGGAAAGTTAATGTTTTAGATTTCTGTAATTTTTCTCGCCACAAGGCAGCATGTACATTAGAGTTAGTGTAGAAATATGCACTGGCTCAAAGGCCCAGTATAAGCATTTATTAGGTATGTCTCTGTACAAAACGCCGGCAAAGTTTGGGTTACCCCAGTATTCACTGAATAAAGAAAAAACACGTATGAAATATGTTACATATTATGTACTCAATATAACTTACGTTTTAAAAATGCAACTGTACAGCTTGACTTATCATTTAAAACTTCCCGTGCAATAAGTTATATATATAAAAATCATCAATCCTCATGAATTAGGAATACATACGTATTCCGTCAACACTCATGAGGCATCTAGCATTTATAAGTTAGTTTAGAAAAATTGTTCCCGTCTGATTATTTAGCAGTTAAATTAAATTCGTTATAGCTACATTGTTGTTTAAGCTAGAAATTATAATTTATTCTGCTTTCCACTGAAACACGTCACTAGAAAATAATACAGACTATATAATTAAGCACTCTGCACCAAATCTAACTAGTGAAATATGAAATAAGCGATTATCACTTTAAACACTTCACAAAATATTAGATAATTATTATAATATATATACCTCAACACACAGAACTACAGGTAATCGCACACTTTAGAATTATACGCTGATATATTTATTTGAAGTCTGGAGCTCGGTAAATTTCCGAACAAACTAGGGCTTCGCTATACAGCTTATTCTATTCACGAACAACCTGTCTACTGCGAATTTTGAGGACTGAATGAAAATAAAGTTTAACATTCTGGTTATATCTATTACCAGACAAAGGGTCCCACTTTATTTCGCCAAACGAAATAATCTCCCCTTTCCGTCTAAACACCTTACATCAACTAGAAGACTACCATGAACTGACACTCGTGCGTTTTCACACCTCACGCTGACCAGGCCAACAGTGAGTGCCTTGTCAGCTGGGATTTCCAGACAAATGTCTCAAACTGCGCCGAGGAGATGTCGGCTATCGCGCCTCACTGAGCGCTCAGCCGATGCAACTCGTTGTGGCAGGTGAAAATGCAGACAAATTTGTCGCCTATAGGTCTGGCGAAAGCGAATATTCACAGTGTATTTCGTCTGGTGCAGGGAATGCTGTAGACATATGTCTGCTCCTATGTCTGGCCAGACGAATATATTTACAGTTTCGTCCACTGACACCTAATGCAATAGAATGCATTTAACGCTCTCTCTCTCTGACACGTTATGTCATAAATGCGTTTACCCGTATGAGAAAGAAAACGGTAAAGTTGAGAATGGAGAAGAAAATATTTTTCGCAAACGAATGGATGCGAAAAATACAGGAAAAAGGTAAAGAGTGATAATAAAATAGAGGATACGGGTGAAAGAAAAAGAAGAGGATATAGGCAATTTATGATCAATAAACTCTCTGTGACAAACAGACGCCACCATCGGTTCCCCCTCATTTGTCAATGTTACTCCCCAGATATTTAAGCTTTCTACTTCTTCAATAACTTGACTATTGACCTTCATCGAGTCCATCTGCCTATTATTTATCCTCATTTCTTTTGTTTTATTTACATTTATGTATAGTCCCATCTTTGTTGCATCTGTCACTAATCTTTTTGTTTTCTCCTGCATATCTTGCTGTCTATGTGATAGAAGGCACAAATCATCTGCAAAGTCAAGATCCTCCAGCTGTTTGTTAAATGTCCACTGTATTCCTGCTTTCTCTCCTTCTGTTGTTTGCCTCATAACCCAGTCTATGACCATGAGAAAAATTGTTGGTGATAGCAGACAGCCCTGTCTGACCCCGCTGTGTACTGTGAAGGGCTCTGATAATTTTCCTTTGTGCACCTTTGCATGATGCCTCCTGGTAGAAATCTTGGATGATTTTAATGAATTTCACTGGGATTCCATAAAGTCTCAGGATTTTCCATATCACAGTACGGTCTATACAATCGAAAGCTTTTTCGAAGTCCACAAAATCTATATATAAGGGGGTCTGCCATTCGTTTAATTGTTCTATGATGATTCTGAGTATTGCTATCTGGTCTGTACATGATCTTCATTGCACGAAATCCTGCCTGTTCTTCTCTAAGTTTGTCATCCACCGCCTTCTTAGTACGGTCAAACAAAACTCTGGTCAAAATTTTTCCAGCCACTACTAGGAATGCTATAAATATTACATACACATAAAAGTATGTTTTCAGGCACTCGTGAGAAACTAAGAAGAAGAAAACTAGACAACAAAAAAAACAACAGACGTGGGTGGCTTACTGGGGAATCGAACCCAGGACCTTCCGTGCGGCACCCCCGCCTAGCTACGGAAGCGAATTACACTATCCTCCCTGCCATCTAAGCACCACAAAAATAGTGCTTCGATGACAGGAGTTATTAGCGCGACCCGCAACACATTACACCGGAAATTTACCTAGGGCAATCCAGCCTATTAATGACGCAATCTGTTGTCTAGTTTTCTATTTCTTTATTTCTCACGAGTGCCTGAAAACATAACTTTATATGGAGGTAATATTTATTTACTGTTTACAGGCCTCGGGATTTCCCTTCGTTATGTGTTTAAACGTTTTCTTTGGGATGGCCTTTTTTCCTAGATTTTCTTGAAGATCTGGCGTAGCAACTCTGTAGTGTGTGGTATATCTGCCTTCAGGGCTTCTGGTGGTATTCCATCTGGTCCTGCAGCTTTCCCATTTATTAGCTGTGTTATTGCCCGAGATCTCTTGTTTAGTAAGGGGGTGGGGGGTTGTCATGTTGCACTGTAGTGGCTCTTCTGCTGGTTCTATGATGGGTTGCTGTATTGATTGATTTCGGTTTAGGATTTCCTTAAAGTATTCAGCCAATCTGGTGGGGCAGGCGGGGACATCGGCATCGGAGTGGGTGGGGCAAGAGCGGCCTTCTTTGGCCTGGGTAACATCTGGGGGTCCTCCCGGTGCAGCACAGGCGCAGAGTTGGGATTGTACCAGAGTTGCGTGCTTTCTGTGCTTCTCTGTGTTGCGGAGTGCTGGGGAGTCGCGGAGAGGGAGGTGTCGAGGTTGTCCTCTTTTCACACAACATGCCTGGGAGAAGTTCACCGAATCTTTTGGCCGAGTGCCATCGCCGGCCAGGATCTGCTTGCTCGTGGCGGGCGGGAGGACATGCATACCGTCGTGGCTGGCGGACGCTGGGGCTGGGTTGGTCATGTCCTCAGGGGAGGCCCCGATGCCATCACGGGAACAGCTGTGCTTTGGACCCCTGAGGGAAGGCGAAAGAGAGGCCGACCAAAAACAACTTGGCGGAGGGCTGTGGAGGCTGGGATGCAGGGGGTGAACCAGGGTTGGGGCACTGTACGAAGGATGGCCACCGACCGTGCAAAGTGGAATCAATTTGTTGTTGCCCTACAAGACGCCACTAGGCGTGATGGCCACTGACTGCTTTGACGGTCGGTGGTTAAGGATCGAAGAAGAAGAAGATTCAGCCCATCTGGCCCTTTGTTTCTCTTCATTGCTAATGTTTTGTCCTTCTCTGCTCTTCACTGTTGTATTGTGGTTTAGCTGTTTCTTAGATAAAGTTCTAGTGATATTATATAATGTTTTCAAGTCTCCTTTTTTGTCGCAATCTCGGCTTCCTCTGTTAGTTTTTCAATAAATTCTCTTTTATCTTGCCTGGCACTCTTTTTCACTTTCCTGTTTAGCTCCCAATAGATTGTAAGCAGTTATGTTTTCTCTTCTGCATCTTTACAGTTGTTTACTTGTTTTTTACGTCTCTTCTTTCTCTTATGAGGTTCCATGTGATTTCTGTGAGTCATTCCTTCTGTCGTTTATTTCTTTTGCCAAAAACTTCTTCACAAGTATTCCTATATGCTTCCTTAATTGTGCACCAATAATTATCTATACTTTCCTCTTCAAGGTTCTCCAGTGATGCTCCAAATCTATTTCTCAACTTTAGGTTGAACTGAACTCTTGTGTCTTTGTGCATAAGGTTCTGGGTATTATATTTCGGGCTTGCTATTTCTGCTCTGTCTTTGTGCGCCTTCAATTTTGTCCTCAGTGATGCTAAGAGAAGGCGGTGGTGTGACGCTTCGTCAGCTTCTCTCTTTACTCTACCATCTTGTAGACAGCGTCTCCATTTCCTTTCTATGGTGAAGTAGTCTATCTGATTTTCCGTGTGCCCATCTGGGGAGTTCCACGTGTTCTTGTGTATGTCTTTGTGTGTAAAGAGATTCCCTCCGATGACCAGGTCATTCAAATCACAAAAGTTTACAAAGAGTTCTCCATTTTCATTTCTGTTTCCTATGCCATTCTTTCCAATGATTAGTTCACAGTTTTTGTTGTCTACTCCTGTTTTTGCATTTAAATCTCCCATAACTATCGTAATGTCTCTCCTGTATGTTTTGTCCAGTGTTCCTTAGAGTTCATCACAGAAATCTTGCTTCGTACCTTCATCTGCATTGTTTGTAGGGGCATAACACTGAGTGATGGTGATTATTCTTCCTTTTCCCTGGAATCTTGCCGTTATTATCCTGGGTGATATTGGTTCCCATTCTATTAATGCTTTTCTGGCTTCCTGGGACATCATAATAGCAACCCCTTCTGTGTATGTGTGGTCTTCATCCTCGTGTCCTGAATATATAACACTTTTACCCCGTATTGGTTGTGAATTGATATGTTCCATTTATTCTTGTTTCTGCTAGTCCTAAGAGTTTTATTCCGTATCGTCTCTTCTCTCCAGCTACCTGTGCTGTCCTTCCGGCCTCCTGCATTGTCCGTATGTTCCAGGTGCCTATTCTAATTTTTGCCTTCGTCGTTAGAAGTGGTGTCGGCAGCCTGACTTCCATTGACTGGCTTTCATCAGGTCTCTGCGTCATACGTCCCTCTTGCGAGGGTTCTTCCTGACTCTGGCTTTTATTTCTTTCCACAACTGTTTCAGTTTCTGTGACAAATAGGTTTTTGTCCGGCGGGGTTGACACCCATGTTCTCCAACCTCCTTTAACCAATAGTGATTAAAAGTTTTACAGTTACAGATAAAGAGACTAAATAATCTGTGGTGGAAATTATGGAAAATTATGGAATGTTCGTTGGCTGCGTTGTAATAGTACTTAGCTTCCGGTGTGGGGTAGGTTGGCGTCTGCTTCAGCCGCTGTTGGTTCCCACATGTGCCTTGGACTGTACTTCTCTACAATAGTCAAGTATGGTGGCTGTGACACGTCTCATGCATTAAGGATGAGGTAATTACAAAGGTTGTCAAGCGTCTTCAAGACCCGTCCGATGTTGGTGTTTAGCATCGACTGCTGGCAACTTGCACCACAAATGAAAGGAGACAAATGTCTCTGCTAAGTATTGGGTCTCCTGATATAGTCATCAGGCGACCTCCGCTTCTATCCACTACTTCATCTTTCTCAGAAATTTGACCCTCCCTGGGCGTCTTTTTTAACCCCAGTGAGTCGGATGAAAGTGCTTTTGGACAGCAGAAGACGGTAATCGAAATTATATACATATCAGAATCAGAATCTTTATTCTCCATAAAATACATTGATAAGTACTGACATGATATAATAAAATACAACATGGCATATAGGAGAGTCATTAGGATTTACGTAAAGTAAATTTACATAAATTCAAACAGCGTTAATGAGGGCTGTTACCACATAATACATACAAACATACATATATACATGCCTGCCTACCTACCTACTGTAGCAAAATCTGCGAGAATAAACGCTCAATTCAGTAAGATTTAGGCATAAAATGAAAATAAATACATTAGCCCGCATGTGTCTGACGGTTGGCATCTTCGACGCCAGCAGCGCAGCTTTTTGCACAGTGCTAAGCCTATAGAACGCTTTTGGTTTCGTTTTCGAGAAACACTACTAATATTTAATATTTGGCCGATCTGCTGCATACACTTTGTAGTCTAGCCTTATAATTAACGATTGGCGGAAGCGTGCCGCAAAATAACTATCTGAATTAACGCTTTCTGTCAACTTTAACGCAAAATTTAGTAGTAATCCTTACATTGTTTGGTAGTATTACACGATACAATACTAATTATTAACGCCTATTCTTAACCCGCCCCGTCTACACCCCGCTTCGCTGACACAGTCTGCAACGCATATACACACACTGTGGAAAAGCCAGCCAAGGCAAAACCACGCAGACAATTTTATTTTCCTCCTAGTGGTAGCATTTCTGACGTAACTAAAACAAGTTAGTTATTTGAAAAATACATGCTAGCGAGATGAAGGAGAGGAAAGATGGCGGACTTGTGCAAAATTTTATTTGACGATTGACTATGAAAAAAATTGGAAATTTAAACCATTAGGAAGTTCCCCATAAAAATTATATGGTAGTATGACGTAGAGTTCGCTGAGCAAGAATGTACTTTAAATAATATGATAGTCCCAGTATTAGATAAGTTATTGAAGAAATACTAATATCTACGGACACTCGACCAGACAGACTGGCGTTCCTGCTTATGTTTTTTTTTTAACGTTAGGGGGACGCGAGCTTGGAAAAGAGGCAGGGAGGTACATTCAAATTTGCTTGGGTAAAAAGAGTATGAATGGGAAAGGGGAGCGGTAGGAAAAATGTAATCCTAAACGAAACATCTTTTTGTATTGGGCATGACAAAAGCAGACTGGCCAATCGACCACCAGACGCAGAAATTATTCGAAATTATTTTGGGTTTTCATTCAAACTGAATTTGAATTGAAGTAGTCGAACGTTTCGATTGGCCAGTGCTAGTAAATATTAGCAAAAGGCTTTGACTATTCATTGCCAGTTGAACTAAAAATTTTATTCAGATATGCTGAGAAACAGCTGTGTTAATTCTAAACTTAAATAAAGAATAAATTCACAGTCTGTGCAGTTCGGAGGAAGCTGAGGCCATTTCTTCACAAAGTCAGCGTCATTTGTTTATATATTTCTCGATTGTGGTAAGGATATTTTATGAAATTTAATATGTTTGGTCCAATTACAAAGTTAGATACTGCTATTGGGAAAAAGTGAAGGACATGTGTTACGTGCAGTCTTTGATATCTTACAATATTATACATTGGTATACTTGTTATGTTCGCAAATATTTTGTAAACAAAATAGATATTTTTTAGTGCTTAAGGGAAAGTCATTATTGAGTTACTTCCCTTGAAAGTTGTGCCGTCTCTTTCGATCGAACTCCGCGGATGAATCCAGTTTTACTGCGATTTATTCTTTGTTTGGGTAGTAATAGATTGTTCTTGCTTCAGAATATCTATGGCCTGAATTTATGTGTATTGTTTGGCTGAGTAGGACGAGTCTGTCTTATATCTGTATATCTTTACATATCTAAGTCGAACTATATGTTCTTTTGTCTCTAGAGAGGTCAAAGGCTGTTCGGCGGATGTGTCTCTAGAGAGGTGTGTTTTGGCTTCGCCCTGATCATGGGGGCTGTGTTTTGCTATGTCGGCTTGTCGCCGGGAAAAAGTGATCTCTATATTTATGGGGAAAGTGATAGTCGTCTAGACCTATCGTGTATGCTTTACCCCAGTGTTTATTCTTATTGCCAAGGAATGGCAGAATCATATTTCTGATACCAAGGTAATAAAAGATACTCTTTTGAACTCTCGTACGAAGCCACCGTTTTTCGATAGGTACGACTTGTACATCTGAGAGGATATATTTAACTAGATGGAAAACGACTTCGATTCCTAGCAGCACTATATCCTGTAGAATGCAGTCAATTGTTCATGATCAAATCTACAGAGCAATGCAATGTTTTATGAATGACTAACTTTAGGACAGATTCATTACCTGTATCCAAACGTGAGTGACAGCTCACGAGTGAAGCCATCTTGGAACCAAACATGTAGTGACTTTCAAGAAGAGAAAAGGGATGCCCGTATTATCGCTTGATTAGTCCAGAGATCACTGCTACACATGAGAACCCATTGCTAGCGGTTCAATTTGATTATATGGAAAAATCTGTGCTGGACATTATGTTAAGGAATCTTCGCTAGACGAGGTTAGGTCTAGAAGCCATCTGGATATTGTTTATAATCTGACGTGCTTTGTCAGTAAACTCAGATGATATATATATATGGGCAATACTGAGTGCTTGGCTACTGACAGTCCATTATACTATTATTCTACATGAGTGCCCATGTAACATTGCAAGACCATTTATCCACTGTACCATGATGTATTATGCCAACCTGTGATTTGTCACTATCTGTGCTGTCGAGTGTGTACGTCCAATTAAACTGTAGTAAAGGTACACAGTCGTTGGTGTCGATGACTTCCAGCCATACATGAGTGTGAGAAAAGAACATTTGTCAACACCACGAACTCTTCTATCATTCGCATATTATACACTCAATCTATGTCTACACACCACTGCGTAGGTCAAGTTGACATTCCATACTCAAACCACGAGCAACACAACAACACAGTATTTAACTCTGGTGATGTTCGAGTGAGCTTCAGATTTTTCAGCATGTCTCTTGCTCAGGGCAAGGGTCTTGTATTAAGAGTTTATCAACTGATGATGATGACGTCTGTCTTCGAAAAAGAGACCTTATCAACTGGTGGACCAGCTTTCTGGGTTTGACCTCGCAGAAGTTCAGAAGTCAACAGATTACCGATACCAGACCGTTTCCTGTGGCTGATACGACACACTTGCAGTATTGGTTTGCTCTTTGTCAACACTTCGTCACGTGACCTGTCAAGTGAATGCAGTATGTAGGTCAGCGTTGTTGACATTTTTACATTAGACATTACAGAGTTTCACAGAACAGTTGGATCAATTCTTGTCAATATTAACAGGAAGACAGTATTATTGAACTAAGAAGTCCTATTTTCATCGATGGATCTTCTTGTTTTCTATATATGAACTTTAATATTTAAGGCCAGAATGTTTAATTGAATAAAGTGGCAGTTTGTTTATTTTCATAAAAATAACTTTGCCATTACTGTAAAACTGAGCCTATTTTGCAACACATACTATCATACACATAATTTATATATTTATGTTTACATGTTATTTGTTTGTATAGTATGTTAGTTTCTATGTCAGCGGGTTGTGTTTAAGGTTGGGCGGCGTCCTCACAACAGAATATCCCACGTCATAGAGGGTCCGTTGTGGGCGTTTTCTATAGGTGCAATTTTCTTGATTGAAAATTTGCTGCGACAACTGTTGCTTTTGTGTTAGCTGTGAAGACTGTAATTATTGTTATTTTTGTAATATTTCTTTGTTCTTTAGTTTTGTTTTGATTTGTTTGTAATTTGTTGGTCTACCCTTTTCTATCTTTCAGTTCTATTCACAATTTATATTCATATACTGTGACGTCATTTGTGTTGTTATTCCTTGCAGATTCAGTGATTATTTTCATTGATTTCCCTATTTGATTTATTTGATTTCTGCAAACGTTTTTGTATTGTCAGTCCTATTTGTACTTTATGTATTCTGTTGGTTGACATATGTTTTATATAGGTATATTTCATAAGACACTATTGCCTGTGCACTGCACTTGGATTATGGTATAAACCAGTACTTGATTATTATTACTGTTATACAAGACCTTATTAAGGCTTGTGACCCACAGATATTGGGATAGTATACTGATTAATCAAGTCATTAAGAACTTGTGGTATTATTATTGGTTCAGGTGATTAGTATTATTGTTAGACATCATGTCTACATTAGAATACTTCATTATACAAGGGAAAGCCCTTGATAAAACTGGTCAACAATTAGAACAATGGGCTGTTGCTCAATATGACAAAGCATTAGCTGCAGAAGAGAAAAAAGCTGCTGCAGAAGAGAGAAAAGCTATGGCTGAAGAGAAAAGATTAGAAAGAGAAGCTGAGGCTGCTGCTGAACAAAAGAAATTGCAGATGCAGGTGGAGGAAAGGAGATTTGAAGCTGAACAAAAAAGATTAGACAGGGAAGCTGAACAAAAAAGATTAGACAGGGAGGCTGAACAAAAAAGATTAGATGCTGAAGAGAAAAAAGCAATAAGAGAACATGAATTTGAGTTAGAGAAATTGAGATTGACAAGTATGAGTAATGTTAATCAGGCATCTAGTGGTAATGGTAAACCTTCTACTTACAAGGTTAAGGTTCCACCGTTCAATCAGTCCAGTGACGATATTACATTCTGGCTGGATAGATTTGAACGTTCTTGTCGTACACATAATGTGGATAAATCACAATACGCTAATCAATTATCAGAAAACTTGAAAGGTGAATCTTTGACTAGATTATGCCTTGTAGGAGAAGCAGATAAGGATAATTATGATGTCATTAGGGCGGCTTTGATAAAAAAATATCAGCTAAGTGAGGAAGGCTATCGCCTTTTATTTAAAACGATGGTGCCTGAGACGGGTGTAGAATTCTCAGAATTCACTGCAAAGGCACGTCTCACAGTTGATCGTTGGATTGAGCTTTCCAAAACAGAAAAAACGTATGAAGGACTTATGGATTTGTTGCTCAGAGATAAGATTATGTCATGTGTGAACAAACCTTTCCTTGAATTTATACATGAGCGTAAACCCAAATCTCTAAAGGAAATGGAAGAATATTGTTCCCAATATGTCACTGCACACCCCGACGTGACTTTTGGCAACACTAAGATTAAGGAGAGTATGCCAGTTGCTTCAGCAACACCATACAATCCCAATTATTCACACAGATTTCAGGGACCTCAAAACAGATTTGATAAAAAAGGTAACCATAATAGTTATCAAAACCAAGGTAACCAATCATTTCAGGGTTCTTCTTCAAAGAACTGGAGACGAGCTGATAGCTCTCGACACAGGGGTGGTCATAATTATAGGAATTTCCGTAGAGGAAGTAATTATAGAAACTATCAGGGTTATCCGTCTTGGAGTCAACAAGATCATAATTACAGAGATACTCATTATAATGAATATGATAATGGTAACCAAGGGAACTATGACTCAAACCCAAATAGGGGTTACAATAGAGGTAACAATAACTACAGAGGTGATAATAACCGAGGTAGATCTCAAAACAAAAGACATAAACCACATTTTCAGGCAAACTCTGCACAACAAGAGTCCCATGAAGCCTATAAACAGAGTAAAGATAATAATGATGCTAGTAATATGGCATGTGCCGCTTTTGATTTTGGGAGAGCATCTCAGTGCCCCCAATGCAAAACGTTATTTGAGCCAACCACAGTGTCTACTTTAAGCTGTGGCCATCCTCTTCCTGCTCTTCCTGCATCAGTCGCGCATGATGGAAGAGGTTCTCTTGTCTTACATAAGGGTTTAGTGAATAACAATCCAGTCTCTGTGCTATTTGATTCTGGATGCACCACAATTGGTGTTAGGCAGTCACTCGTAGATCCTTCCCGTGCCACTGGACAAGTAGTCAAATGTGTAACATTTGGCGGCACATTAGAGAAATACTCTACTGCTATCATTAGGATTGCTACTCCTTTCTTTACAGGAGATGTACACGCATGTCTTCTTCCGAATCCGATCGCTGACCTCATCATCGGTCGCATTCATGGAGTCAAAGAATGCACTCCGCAACAAATTTCCACGTGGGAAAGGCAAAACATGCAGATTGCTAACGCTGTAGTCACTAGAGCTCAGGCTCTTAATATGCCTCAAACTTCATCTACTGAAGATAATGAAGTGCATAACCAAGATAATCCCTTGGTAATTTCTCGTGACTCGTTTATAAAACAGCAAGAAGATGATCCCACTCTGAAGAAATTCTTCATTCTTGCAACTAAAGGTGATCCGAATAAAGACACAAGTCGTAAATCGTGGATTACAAAGAAGAATGGCGTACTTGTACGTATGGTTCAAGACTCCATTACGTCAAGTCATTCTCAAATCCTGGTTCCCAAGAATTTGAGAGTTAAAATTTTGCAGCACGCTCACGACTCTCAGTGTGCTGGACACATGGGTTTTTCCCGTACTAAGTCAAGAGTCCTTGCGGCTTTCTTTTGGCCATTGGTAAACAAGGACATACGGATTTATTGTCGATCTTGTAAAGTATGTCAGGAAGTTAAATCCAAAGGTCCACGGCATGCTGCACCCATTCAGGCGGCGGACATTCCTATTCGGCCGTTTCAAAAAATGGCCATAGACATTATTGGTCCATTTAAGATCAAGTCTGCCAGAGGACATCAGTTTATCTTGACGTGTGTTGATATGTGCACACGTTGGCCAGAGGCTATTCCTCTGAAGAGCATTACTACTGCTGATATTGCAGATGCTCTTTGGCTTATATTTTCTCGTCTGGGGTTCCCCGGAGAGATATTGTCAGACCATGGCACCCAACTAATATCAGATACCATGTCTCAAGTAATGTCTACTCTGCAGATAGATAGATCTTTAAGTAGTATCTACCATCCAATGTCTAATGGTATGGTCGAACGCCTTAATAGAACACTTAAAAACTTACTGGGGAAGATAACTGAGGATCATCCTCAAGACTGGGACAGAGTTTTACCTGCGGCCCTCTTCGCTTACAGAGAGGTACCCAATGAACATACGGGATTTTCTCCCTTTGAACTCGTCTTTGGCGCGCGTCCGCGTGGCCCTATGTCGTTGCTTCACGATCTCATAACATCTGACAATATTGACGATGACACAAAGTCATCCTACGAATATGTCATCGCGTTGAGACAAAAGATTATCGAAGCATGCAAATTAGCAACTTCTTCTTCTGAATTTGCGAAACAGAAGGCAAGGCAATTTGCCAATAAGAAGAGATGCTTACGACAACTTTGTCCTGGTGACAAAGCATTTGTATTACTACCTTGTAGGGAAAACAGATTACTTATTTCTTGGAAAGGTCCGTACGATATAATATCGAAAATTTCCGATGTCGACTATATTGTCGATATTGATGGGAAGCATAAAACCTTCCACATCAATATGCTTACTGAATTCCATGAACGTCCGGATTATTTGCAACCCATTTTCCAAGCAACGGACAATTCTCCAGTACAACATGGTCATTACTCATCACTGTCCGTGATACAGGATGAGGAAACAAGTTTTTCAGATGTAAATCTTCCTCTTCCAATGATCCCACTTCATTCTAGTGAATCATGGAAGAACGTTACTGTCTCTCCTGATTTGTCTCTAGGAGAACAGCGACAAGTTTCAACTATGTTGCAAACATTTCAGGATGTACTCACTGACATCCCTGGACAAACGAATGTCATTGAACATGACATTGTTCTAACTGACCATACTCCTATTAGGGTTAGACCTTATCCTATACCTATACATTTTCAAGCACAGGTCGAGAAAGAGTTGGATGAGATGATAGATTTGAAAATAATCGAACCATCCACCTCTGCATATTCTTCGCCGATGGTTATTGTGCGTAAAAAAGACAATAACATACGTCTTTGCGTTGACTATCGAAAATTGAATCAAGTAACGAAGTTCGATGCCGAACCTATGCCTTTACTGGAAGAGCTACTTACTCGACTCTCCAAATCTCATTTTTTCACTAAACTTGATTTGTCTAAAGGATATTGGCAAGTTCCTTTATCTGAACGCGCCAAACCTCTCACGGCTTTTTCAACACCTAGAGGTTTGTTCCAATGGAATTTTATGCCTTTCGGTCTTATGAACGCACCAGCTACATTCGTACGCATGATGCGCCGAATCCTATCTTATCGGTCAGATGTCATTGCATATCTAGACGACATCTGTCTTTTCAGCGATACTTGGGAAGATCACTATTCAGGGTTAGATGAATTGCTGTCTACTTTGCGTGAGCACAACCTGACAGCGAAACCCTCTAAAGCCTATATTGGTTTTAGCGAAATTTCTTTCCTAGGCCACCGAGTTGGTCATGGTTTCCTAAAGACAGAGGACCATAATACTAGTAAGATACTTAACATCTCAATCCCTAAGACTAAAAAACAGGTGAGAAGTCTGTTAGGTCTTATTCAATTTTATGGCAGATTCATTCAGAATCTATCCTCTATCATGGCACCTCTCTCAACACTTCTAAAGAAAGGTTCGCCTAATGTGGTCCACTGGTCTCAGGAATGCCAATGCTCTCTGGATAAGATTAAAACATTGTTTTCAACACCACCTATTTTAGTGCTACCTACTAAAGATAAGACATTCGTTCTTCGTAGTGACGCTTCATCCACTGGGATTGGAGCGGCACTAATGCAAGAGTACTCTGGAACTCTGCATCCTGTAATGTATATTTCCAGAAAACTTAATGCGGCAGAAAGGAATTATTCGGTTTTAGACCGTGAGCTATTAGCTATGGTTTGGTCGATCCTCAAACTACAGAGATTCCTTCTAGGCGCACATTTCATAGTAGAAACCGACCAAAAAGCTCTTACTGCTATACAGAGTAAGAATTTGAAGAGCTCGAGGTCTACTCGATATGCAATTGCTCTTCAACCTTTTCATTTCTCTGTGCGAGCTATTCGTGGATCAGATAATGTGATGGCAGACATTCTGTCAAGATGCCCACATGATTCCACATAACTATTAGGGCTTAGACTTCTTGATATGTCTAGTTCTATAGTAGTTCCTTTTCTATATCATGATAGATACACATTTGTAATTTAATAATATAATGATTGTATCACTACATAGCGGTTCATTGATGTTTATTCACCGCTGTGCTTTGATGATTTTTTCTTCATAAATCATAAATTTAAGATATCTAATACGAAATGATGATATGAATTTTTTAGGCATTGTGTAATTGCCAGAATTGTATTATACTTTGATGACACCTTCCTGGAAAAATATACTTGTAGAGAAATAATTTCTCTCAGTTTATGAGACACATTCTCACCAGTCGCTCCATAAGTCGACTTAGCCTCATATTAGGCGTTATAGGTATTCCTGCTATTTTCATCTGCGCATTATTCATGCGTTGTGAGCCTATTGTACGTTGCTCCTAGATGTATTTCAAAAAAAAAAAATGTTCCATTTTTTTTTCCCGGGAGGTGTGGTAAGACTGTTACGTGCAGTCTTTGATATCTTACAATATTATACATTGGTATACTTGTTATGTTCGCAAATATTTTGTAAACAAAATAGATACTTTTTAGTGCTTAAGGAAAAGTCATTATTGAGTTACTTCCCTTGAAAGTTGTGTCGTCTCTTTCGATCGAACTCCGCGGATGAATCCAGTTTTACTGCGATTTATTCTTTGTTTGGGTAGTAATAGATTGTTCTTGCTTCAGAATATCTATGGCCTGAATTTATGTGTATTGTTTGTCTGAGTAGGACGAGTCTGTCTTATATCTGTATATCTTTACATATCTAAGTCGAACTATATGTTCTGTTGTCTCTAGAGAGGTCAAAGGCTGTTCGGCGGATGTGTCGCTAGAGAGGTGTGTTTTGGCTTCGCCCTGATGAGGGCTGTGTTTTTCTATGTCGGCTTGTCGCCGGAAAAAGTGATCTCAGTATTTGTGGGGAAAGTGATAGTCGTCTAGACCTATCGTGTATGCTTTACCCCAGTGTTCATTCTTATTGCCAAGGAATGGCAGAATCATATTTCTGATACCCAGGTAATAAAAGATACTCTTTTGAACTCTCGTACCAAGCCACCGTTTTTCGATAGGTACGATTTTGTACATCTGAGAGGATGCATTTAACTAGATGGAAAACGACTCTGATTCCTAGCAGCACTATATCCTGTAGAATGCAGTCAATTGTATCATGATAGAATCTACAGAGCAATGAAACATTTAATGAATGACTAACTTTAAGACAGGTTCATTATCTGTATCCAAACGTGAGTGACAGCTCACGAGAGAAGCCATCTTGTAACCAAACATTTAGTGACTTTCAAGAAGAGAAAAGGGATGCCCGTATTATCGCTTGATTAGGCCAGAGATCACTGCTACACATGAGAACCCATTGCTAGCGGTTCAATTTGATTATATGGAAAAATCTGTGCTGGACATTATGTTAAGGAATCTTCGCTAGACGAGGTTAGGTCTAGAAGCCATCTTGGACATTGTTTATAATCTGACGTGCTTTGTCAGTAAACTCAGATGATATATATATGGGCAATACTGAGTGCTTGGCTACTGACAGTCCATTATACTATTATTCTACATGAGTGCCCATGTAACATTGCAAGACCATTTATCCACTGTACCATGATGTATTATGCCAACCTGTGATTTGTCACTATCTGTGCTGTCGAGTGTGTACGTCCAAATTAAACTGTAGTAAAGGTACACAGTCGTTGGTGTCGATGACTTCCAGCCATACATGAGTGTGAGAAAAGAACATTTGTCAACACCACGAACTCTTCTTATCATTCGCATGTTATACACTCAAACTATGTCTACACACCACTGCGTAGGTCAAGTTGACATTCCATACTCAAACCACGAGCAACACAACAACACAGTATTTAACTCTGGTGATGTTCGAGTGAGCTTCAGATTTTTTCAGCATGTCTCTTGCTCAGGGCAAGGGTCTTGTATTATAAGAGTTTATCAACTGATGATGATGACGTCTGTCTTCCAAAAAGAGACCTTATCAGATGGTAAAATGAGAATCCTCTAAAATATTATTCTAGATGGTAAAATGAGAATCCTCTAAAATATTATTCTAGATGGTAAAATGAGAATCCTCTAAAATATTATTCTAGATGGTAAAATGAGAATCCTCTAAAATATTATTCTAGATGGTAAAATGAGAATCCTCTAAAATATTATTCTAGATGGTAAAATGAGAATCCTCTAAAATATTATTCTAGATGGTAAAATGAGAATCCTCTAAAATATTATTCTAGATGGTAAAATGAGAATCCTCTAAAATATTATTCTAGATGGTAAAATGAGAATCCTCTAAAATATTATTCTAGATGGTAAAATGAGAATCCTCTAAAATATTATTCTAGATGGTAAAATGAGAATCCTCTAAAATATTATTCTAGATGGTAAAATGAGAATCCTCTAAAAAATTATTCTAGATGGTAAAATGAGAATCCTCTCAAATATTATTCTAGATGGTAAAATGAGAATCCTCTAAAATATTATTCTAGATGGTAAAATGAGAATCCTCTAAAATATTATTCTAGATGGTAAAATGAGAATCCTCTAAAATATTATTCTAGATGGTAAAATGAGAATCCTCTAAAATATTATTCTAGATGGTAAAATGAGAATCCTCTAAAATATTATTCTAGATGCTAAATTGACAAACACTTACTCATTTGAAATGAACTGACAGTGATAAAAAAAAATGGGTTTAAGGTAGCATTTTGCAAGTTTATATTATATTTTACGATTAATTAAAATTAAGTTTCAGCTGTGTAAATAACAAAGAAAGTAATTAATACAACTAAAGCAATAATAATTAGAACCATCAGTAGTTTAATTATCTTTACTTTTAATTACAAATAAAAATAAAGTACACGCACAAGTAATTGAACATTTTACATCAAAGAGAAGAATGCTTTTGTTTTTTACCATGACATATTCGCTTAATATTTGGTACAATGTTTGAAAGTTAAACTTTTATGTCTGTGGGCAGCGTCAAATCTGTTCCTATATTTTGTCTTCGTAGCTGCATAATAAGAAAATCCTGTTTCAGATAGGTATGTAGTGGTAAATGGAAGATAAGAAAATTCTGTTTCACATAGGTATAAAGGTAAAGGATTCCGTTACAAGCCCATTGAGGCATATTGGGAATATGGTGTTAGGCCCATATTTTCTTGACCGTCGGCACACTAGGCAGGGCCGGATTAAGCTAGTGCGGGGCCTGTAGCATATGTTAAGAAAGGGGCCCTATATTAAAAAAAACAATAAAACAACACAAATATATTTGAACACATACATTTTTAATTTGCATAGTAATTATCATTATCAAAAGTAACAACACAGTCAACATTATTGTTTAAATATTAATGTTTCTACATTTAGCATGAGCAAATTTGTTGATGATATAGGATGTATCAATGTCACGCAGAAGTTTATTATCAATGCTCATTAGTGTGAGATTGTCCAATCTCTTTTGACCCATGGTGCTTCTTAGTTCATTTTTAATAAGTTTCAGTTTTGAAAATGATCGTTCTCCACTGCAGTTGGTTACCATTAGTGACAAATAGATGCGCAAGGCAATTTCTTCATTTGGAAAACAAGACTCGAAAGAATTGTCAATTATCAAACGGTAAAACTGTAACTCTACAAGGTCTAGAGTAGTGCCAATATGAGAAACAAGACCAGTTTTCAACAGTTCTGTAAACTGCACAAGTTCTTCACAAAGACTTTCTTCCAGATCTTCCGGATATGATTTAATAAGATTCGATGATCTCGTTACCACCTCTTCAGGTGTAAACGACTGTAACTGACGAAGGAATCCAAATACATCATTTAACTTTTGATAAGCTTTCTGGCGTTTTGACAAGACAGAGAGCAAGCTATCAATAAGGACAATAAATGTTCGGCTTTTAAACTGCTGAGAAAGCGTTTGAGATTCAACAAGTGGATCAAGTGTGCTGGAACCACTGAAATCATCATACTCTCGATTTCGTTTGTGTTTTCTTCGAGTTTGTTCTTGATAATGTTCACACTCAGTCGCATCCTTGGCCTTTTGCTCTATGTCTGCAAAAGTAGACCGCATAGCTTGAATATACCCCCGCAGGGATTCATAGAGTATTCAAGCTGTATTCAAATCTTGGTCAGAAGATTGCAAAGAAGCACTGGTCATTTGAAAACGCTGTAATAATTAATCCCACAGTATGATCATTATTCCTGTTTCTAACTTCATCATGGTGGAAAGTAGATCACGTGCCTGTTGACGACACTCTGCCTTCTGATCATTGTTATCTGAAATATCATCCAAGACTTGTTTTATTGCAGAAAAGCTGTGTAAAAGTGCTTTTGTTGCATCTGCCCGAGCGGACCACCTGGTATCTGACAGTCTTTTCACAAAGGGCAAATGGGACTTATTATGAGAACCGCCAGCACATAATGTAGTAGAAAGGAGACCCCACCGGTAGGTAGAAGCAGAAAAGAAGGTGTACAGACTTTCAACAAATCCAAAGAAAATGACTGCTTCTTGACAACCTTCAGCAGCACATTTTCCAACCAAATTTAGTGAATGTGCAAAACACGGAATGTAATGCGCAAACTTATTCATATCTTTAATTCGTGCTTGTAATCCTATAAACTTGCCACTCATGTTGCTGGCGTTGTCATAACTTTGACCACGGCAGTCTTTAATATCAATGTCATTTGCCTTTAAAAAAATTAAGTAGACTTTTAGTAAGCTGTTCAGCACTATGACCTTCCATATCCAAAAATGTCACAAATTTTTCAACTGGTCCAGATGGCAAAACATAGCGCAGAGTCAAAGTCAGCTGGTCCATATTAGATATATCTGGAGTATAATCCAATGAAACGGAATAATACTTGTATTTCTTCACTTCACAGAGAATGTGATCCAGTATGCTGGATCCAATCAGATTGATGAATTCCTCACACGTTGTTTTAAATAGATATGATGTATGTCCAAATCCTTTGTGTGCATGATACTTATATGCTCTGCCAGAAAAAGGTCAAACTTGGCCAGTAATTCTAATAACCCTAAGTAATTCCCGTTATAAGGGGACCCAACAATTTCATCACTGCCACGAAATGAAAGGCCTCGTTCTGCTAAAAACTTCACAACTTCGATTATTCGCTCTAGAAGTTTGTGCCAATACTTTTCTTGAATGTCCATTTGTTTCACAAGTTGGGAATCGACACGTTCACCTTTGTTTTTAAGCATCAACAGTAAAATTAAAGCTTGTCTATGTGAGGAGCTTTCTTCATGTCGACGCAATAGATTGCTTGCATTTTTCCAGTCATTAAACCCTTCCACAGTAAACTTCGATGAACATTCTGAACTCATAAGCTTGCATGGGAAACAGAATAGGCGCCCTTTACTTTCTGAATAGCATAACCATTTTCTTACATGTTGCTTGTTTGTAAGTTTATGAATATGTGTAAAATAAGACTTCTGACAGTATCGAGTTTTCTTTTCAGTGTCATACAATCGCACGCATGAAGAGAAGGCTCTATCAACATGTTGACATTTTTCACTTCCCTTGGATATCTAATATTCACGCTCACAGTCATCTTATATTTTTCGGCCAGTCACCAATATCTTCGTTTTACTTATTCTTTCACATTCAGACTCAGTGTATACTGGGTTTTGCTGTATGTTTTCTGCTGCACAGCCTGCATTAGTACTAGTTGTTCCTGTACTTCCAGCTTCAGCGGTTAGAGTACCACCACCATGAACATCAAAATATTCTGTCAGCTTACGTGTTTTTGATATCACAAGTTGATCTCTTCTTTCTTTTTCTTCCTTCGCTTTACGTTTTTCACTTCCAGAAGCATAATTACGTCCAATATCTCTGTGTCTACTGCTCATTTTTTGAGTTTTCTAACCTTAAAAATCAAGAAATTTTAATCAAGATCGAAAGAGAGTGTGAGCGCGCCGTATACCTCAATTAAAACAGGAAGTTTCCGTTTCCGAAATTCTAGTTTTTATTGTTAATGCAAATTCATTTCACAAAGAACGAAACAAAATTAGAGGAACAGTCGCCTAGAGCCAAAAAAAGTAGCTTCCGTCCAAACGTGACCAAATTTTCAACGCCACTTAAATGGCTTCCGTCCGCAAACAGTTAATATAAAAATAATGAAGAGTCACACTAAGTCACCCTCTTATGCTCTTTCTCTCACAATTTCATGGCACCATATGAAAAGGCGCTAAAGATGGCATAAATCACAAGATCATTGGTTTAACGCTCGTATTAGAAGATGGCCAAAAAATTATATACATATTTATTGGCGCGGGGCCCCTAAAAGCGCGGGGCCCGTAGCATATGCTACTTTGGCTACTACGTTAATCCGGCTCTGACACTAGGAGTGATGTGGTCAGCATCATGCCGGCCGCCTTAACCTTCCCAGAGTTGCTCTGGTACCCATTTGGGACTGGGTCGACCCAGGAGCCGTTTGTGGCCTAAAAAAATCCCACCTCATATGGGGATCGAACCATAGACCACTGCGCTAGGAAGCCAGTGCACTAACCACTATGCTACCGCGGCTCCACGTTTCACATAGGTATATAGTGGTAAATGAAAGATAAGAAAATCCTGTTTCACATAGGTATGTAGTGGTAAATGGAAGATAAGAAAATCCTGTTTCACATAATTATGTAGTGGTAAATGGAAGATAAGAAAATCCTGTTTCACATAGGTATGTAGTGGTAAATGGAAGATGAGAAAATCCTGTTTCACATAAGTATGTAGTGGTAAATGGAAGATGAGAAAATCCTGTTTCACATAGGTATGTAGTGGTAAATGGAAGATAAAAAAAATCCTGTTTCACATAGATATGTAGTGGTAAATGGAAGATAAGAAAATCCTGTTTCACATAGGTATGTAGTGGTAAATGGAAGATAAGAAAATCCTGTTTCACATAGGTATGTAGCGGTAAATGGAAGATAAGATAATCCTGTTTCACATAGGTATGTAGTGGTAAATGGAAGAAGAAATTGCCTGTTTTTCAATTTTGGGGCATTCTTGCAAAACACTGCTTAAAAAATCATTTAAGGACGGTTCATTAAATCTTTGTTTTATTCCTGAGTCTGAAGTCAAATCAATAAAACTCTCATAATCATGAGCTAATAAGCTAATGTTGGAAAATAAGTTGTTAGCAGCCGGTTATACATTTTTTCTTCGCTTAACACCTTTCAATTGTTGACGGAACACTCGTGTTCCACTGATCACCGTCTGAGAAACGCTGATCTAGCCCTTAGTCTTTCCAGTTGTGTACCTTGTTGCCGATATCGATGTTATCATGATGCTTACCTTGTTACCGATATCGATGCTGTCATGATGTATACATTGTTACCGATATCGATGCTGTCATGATGTTTACCTTGTTAGCGATATCAATGCTGTCATGATGTATACATTGTTACCGATATCGATGCTGTCATGATGTATACCTTGTTAAAGATATAGGTGCTGTCATGATGTATACCTTGTTACCGATATCGATGCTGTCATGATGTTTACCTTGTTACCAATATCGATGATGTCATGATGTATATGCTGTTTCTCTCTGTATATCTACTGGCATGCGCAACGTTGCACCAAGCTATACACGACAAAATAGACAATCGAAATATCAGTATGTAAAACATGACAGCGCAGACATACAGCACAGACAGACATCACAGACATACAGCATAGACAGACAGCACAGACGCAGCCAACATGGTGTACAACTCGGTACATGACAGCACTGGCGTTGATAGTACGAAAGCTTAGCCGTGTTTATATGACATCACGGGCGTTGATAGTACGAAAGCTTAGCCGTGTTTATATGACATCACGGGCGTTGATAGTACGAAAGCTTAGCCGTGTTTATATGACATCACGGGCGTTGATAGTACGAAAGCTTAGCCGTGTTTATATGACATCACGGGCGTTGATAGTACGAAAGCTTAGCCGTGTTTATATGACATCACGGGCGTTGATAGTACGAAAGCTTAGCCGTGTTTATATGACAGCACGGGAGTTGATAGTACGAAAGCCTAGCCGTGTTTATATGACAGCACGGGCGTTGATAGTACGAAAGCCTAGCCGTGTTTATATGACAGCACGGGCGTTGATAGTACGAAAGCCTAGCCGTGTTTATATGACAGCACGGGCGTTGATAGTACGAAAGCCTAGCCGTGTTTATATGACAGCACGGGCGTTGATAGTACGAAAGCTTAGCCGTGTTTATATGACAGCACGGGCGTTGATAGTACGAAAGCTTAGCCGTGTTTATATGACATCACGGGCGTTGATAGTACGAAAGCTTAGCCGTGTTTATATGACAGCACGGGCGTTGATAGTACGAAAGCTTAGCCGTGTTTATATGACAGCACGGGCGTTGATAGTACGAAAGCTTAGCCGTGTTTATATGACAGCACGGGCGTTGATAGTATGAAAGCTTAGCCGTGTTTATATGACAGCACGGGAGTTGATAGTACGAAAGCTTAGCCGTGTTTATATGACATCACGGGCGTTGATAGTACGAAAGCTTAGCCGTGTTTATATGACATCACGGGCGTTGATAGTACGAAAGCTTAGCCGTGTTTATATGACATCACGGGCGTTGATAGTACGAAAGCTTAGCCGTGTTTATATGACATCACGGGCGTTGATAGTACGAAAGCTTAGCCGTTGTTTATATGACATCACGGGCGTTGATAGTACGAAAGCTTAGCCGTGTTTATATGACATCACGGGCGTTGATAGTACGAAAGCTTAGCCGTGTTTATATGACATCACGGGCGTTGATAGTACGAAAGCTTAGCCGTGTTTATATGACAGCACGGGAGTTGATAGTACGAAAGCCTAGCCGTGTTTATATGACAGCACGGGCGTTGATAGTACGAAAGCCTAGCCGTGTTTATATGACAGCACGGGCGTTGATAGTACGAAAGCCTAGCCGTGTTTATATGACAGCACGGGCGTTGATAGTACGAAAGCCTAGCCGTGTTTATATGACAGCACGGGCGTTGATAGTACGAAAGCTTAGCCGTGTTTATATGACAGCACGGGCGTTGATAGTACGAAAGCTTAGCCGTGTTTATATGACATCACGGGCGTTGATAGTACGAAAGCTTAGCCGTGTTTATATGACAGCACGGGCGTTGATAGTACGAAAGCTTAGCCGTGTTTATATGACAGCACGGGCGTTGATAGTATGAAAGCTTAGCCGTGTTTATATGACAGCACGGGAGTTGATAGTACGAAAGCTTAGCCGTGTTTATATGACAGCACGGGCGTTGATAGTACGAAAGCCTAGCCGTGTTTATATGACAGCACGGGCGTTGATAGTACGAAAGCTTAGCCGTGTTTATATGACAGCACGGGCGTTGATAGTACGAAAGCTTAGCCGTGTTTATATGACAGCACGGGCGTTGATAGTACGAAAGCCTAGCCGTGTTTATATGACAGCACGGGCGTTGATAGTACGAAAGCTTAGCCGTGTTTATATGACAGCATGGGCGTTGATAGTACGAAAACTTCATCATCATCATGTGACGTATTCTTTCCAGAACGTTGTCTCCATTACAGCTGCTCTGAACGCATCACGATTCTGGGCAAGTCGACCTGCATCAGCCAAAGACAAGTTCAGACTCTCTGTGATGTCCTGGGTCCACCGTCGTCTAGGTCGACCCCTTCCCCCTTTTCCAGGGACCATGCCTTCCATCACTGTTTTTTCCAGACTATTATGTCTTTTTATATGACCGAAAAATTTCAGCTTCCTTATTACGATGGCATTTAGGAGCCAATGTTCCTGTACGTTTAGATAGTACGAAAGCTTAGCCGTGTTTATATGACAGCACGGGCGTTGATAGTACGAAAGCCTAGCCGTGTTTATATGACAGCACGGGCGTTGATAGTACGAAAGCTTAGCCGTGTTTATATGACAGCACGGGCGTTGATAGTACGAAAGCTTAGCCGTGTTTATATGACAGCACGGGCGTTGATAGTACGAAAGCTTAGCCGTGTTTATATGACAGCACGGGCGTTGGTAGTACGAAAGCTTAGCCGTGTTTATATGACAGCAAGGGCGTTGATAGTACGAAAGCTTAGCCGTGTTTATATGACAGCACGGGAGTTGATAGTACGAAAGCTTAGCCGTGTTTATATGACAGCACGAGCGTTGATAGTACGAAAGCTTAGCCGTGTTTATATGACAGCACGGGCGTTGATAGTACGAAAGCCTAGCCGTGTTTATATGACAGCACGGGCGTTGATAGTACGAAAGCCTAGCCGTGTTTATATGACAGCACGGGCGTTGATAGTACGAAAGCCTAGCCGTGTTTATATGACAGCACTGGCGTTGCTAGTATGAAAGCTTAGCCGTGTTTATATGACATCACGGGCGTTGATAGTACGAAAGCTTAGTGTTGCGTGCAGTTTCCTAGCTAGTAATTTAGTTTGTCTGTATACTTGTTTATATTTGAAAATATTTGGTAATAAGATTTTGGGTCTTAGGTATTTTTCGTTAGAACTCTAATCAAAGGGCGAATACTCATTTTTTGCTTCGAGTGAAAGTAAATATGTAGTTGCCCCACTTGAATATAGTTCAGAGGTTAAACGTTAGCGCATGCCTAGACTGTTGGGTTCTTTGAAAGAGACTTCCGGGCGCGAGAGGAGAAGATGAACTGGGTTCTGCCAGACAAGACGTCTGTTTATTCTCTCTGCATTTACTTTAGGGGATGGAAACTCTTCCACTTGTTATTTAAGGTTCCCCTTGTGTTATTTTGTTCGTCAGGAAGGCGACAGTTGCTATTAAGGTGTAATAGGAATTCGAAGCAAGGTAAAAATGAACTTTGAAATTTCCTTCGTTCGCAATGGTTGCAGAACATAATTTTGAGTCAAACCGTGAAAAGAGCTCACGGATGTATGAAATGCAGAGTACTTTATTTGCTATGCTCGATGGAGCTAATTAAGACTGTTAGTCTCAGATTTGCACAGAAACCCAGGAGAACAGATAGTATTCTGAAACCCGCATGTTAGCGGTCTATTTTGTACATGGACAAGTAGGTCTACGTTTTGAGGAATCCACAGTGTTTACTGTTTCATAGAGCCTAATGTAACTATCTGGAGTGGAAGACCAGATGAGTTACCAGTTGTTATTATTATGACTGTGGAAATGAAAACTCGCCTGGTGTACGAGGGAGTTATTTGGAGTACCTGACGCGCTGAGTCAGTGGAACCATTAATGTTATAAGACTATCTTCGAAAGGACAGATCTTTGTCGATTCGTCCGACTAGAGGGATGGACTATGCTATTTCGTCGCCCGCCATGTTTGGGGTCGACGGGAGACTTAAGAAGATATCTGACATGTTGAAGTCAGAATGAAACTGATGGATGTTTTTCTGCTAGTTGTGGAATGATAGATAAATGGGAGTCAGCAACATATTGATATGAATATTTATTGAAATTGTTTCCATGCAATCGTAATGAACTGTCTTCACGTCCGCCATGTTCCTGTGTCATGCTTATATGAACTCGTCTACGTTTTGTGTTGCTGTGACTATAATAAATAGTGAAAACAAGTCTACAGCTGTTCATCTATATTTTTGACTCCATGCCTATGACACGTATGATATATGGTTCCTTCAACATAACATCTACACTTCTATCTGTGATGAAAGCTACACACTCTCATCTGTTACGTATTGTGATGCAAGTCTGTACTACCACATAGATGTCTACCTTGTCGAACTTTCCAACACGCATTCGCGCTATGTCTACATCACCAGCCACTACCACCATAGCAGTATACCTGTATCAGTAGTGAACCACCAGCAGGTATCAGTGGTGACCAGAACAGATTACCCACAACACATAGAGTTTGTATAAGTGCAACACCAGTGTTGTATTCAGCCTTACTGCATCAGCTATGTTTGTATCAGTGGTGGGCCAAATTCTTGGGTTGTCAAGGTGAGACTATAATTTTGAACGCAGACATCATCTTCATCATAATGCGTAGTACCCAGCGTTGCATGTCAATTTGAAGTTGCCACGGATTCTTACAGTTGAGAAGGTCAAGTTCCGTTATTGTCAAAACTGCTATTTAGAAGGCAAAGTTTCATGATCGTTGTTACTACTGTTTTGAAGGACAAGTACCGATTCTACCATCGCCGCAGTTCTTGATGCAGGAATGACTATTGAACAATAATTATATATAAAGTGACATAGTTTGTGGTGTAAACTATAATTTATATACTGCTATTAAGCCTTCTTCACAACACACCTATTAATCATGCTATATGTATTTATGTATTTATGTTACATGTTATTTGTTTGTATATTAAATTAGTTTATGTTTCGCGGGATTAAGGTTGGGCAGGTGACTATTATATGGTATACCACGTTATAGAGGTCCCATAATAGCGTTCTGTAGGAGCAATCTTCTCAAGTGAAAATTTGCTGGGAACATTTGTTGCTATTTTTGTTAGCTGTATCGAGCTGTACTTATCGTTCTTTCTGTAATATTTTTTCTGTTTTTCAGTTTTGTTTTGATTTGTTTGTATTTTGTAAGTCTTATCTTTTCTTTTATTTAGTTATATACACCCTTTATATTTATACACTGTGACGTCATTTGTTTTGTTTACCTTTTCGCAGTTATCATCACATCCTTTGTGAGAGTTCTTTCAGTTTAACTTTTCTAGTTTAGTTGACTTCTGCGAATGTTATCGTAGTGTGCTGAATATTTGTCTTCGTATTATTGTTTATTGTTTGTTATGCTATTGGTACACATACTTAGACATACACTATTAATATCGTGATTGCACTTATGAAATAAATGTTTGATGGTAACATTATTATAAAATAATCATACAAGTCCATACAAAAGGCTTGTCTCCCACAGAGATTGGGATAAAGTGAGCTGATTAATCAAGTTTATTAAGAACTTGTTGCCATTTACTTTGAAATAGATTGCATTATTATTTCAGGTAATTAGTCACATATTATTAAACATTATGTCGACTTTAGACTACTTTATCAAGCAAGGGATAACCTTGGGTAAAACTGAGGAGAGATTAGAAGAGTTTGCACTTCCTCAATATGCCAAAGCACAGAAGGCTGAAGAGAAAAAGTTACAACAGGAAAGGGAGGCTGAAGAGAAGAGATTAGACAGAGAATCAGAAGAAAAAAAAAAAGATTCAAATGCAGCTACACAGAGAAGCTGAAGCTGAACAGAAAAGATTAGAATCAGAAGAAAAAAAGATTCAAATGCAGCTACACAGAGAAGCTGAGGCTGAACAAAAGAGATTAGACAGAGAATCTGAAGAAAGAAAAGAAAAAGCAAAAATGGAACATGAGGAAAAACTCTTAGCATTTGAGTTAGAAAAATTAAAATTGACAAATGTGAGTGGTGTTAATCAGACATCTGGTAGTAATGGTAAACCTTCTACTTATAAGGTCAAGCTACCAGCGTTCAATACTTCCAGTGATGACATAACATTCTGGCTGGATAGATTTGAACGTTCTTGTCGAACTCATAATGTGGATAAATCACAATATGCTAATCAGTTATCAGAGAATTTGAAAGGTGATTCTCTTACTAGTTTAAGCTTGGTAGAAGAGGCTGATAAGGATAATTATGATGTTATTAGAGCAGCCTTGACAAAAAATATCAATTGACAGAGGAAGGTTATCGTCTTTTGTTTAAGACAATGATACCTGAAACAGGGGTAGAATTCTCAGAATTCATTGCAAAAGCACGTCTTACATTTACACGATGGATTGAGCTATCCGAAACAGAAAAAACATATGAAGCACTTATGGACTTGTTGCTTAGAGACAAGATCATGTCTTGTGTAAATAAACCATTCCTTGAATTCCTACATGAGCGTAAACCCAAAACAATAAAACAAATGCAAGAATATTGTTGCCAATATGTCACTGCACACCCTGACGTAACTTTTGGCAACACTAAGATTAAGGAGAGTATGCCAGTTGCTTCAGCAACACCATACAATCCTGATTACTCATACAAATTTCAAGGAGCTCAAAATAGTTTTGATAAAAAGGGTAACTGGAATAATTATCAAAACCAAGGTAACCAATCATATCAGGGTTCTTCTTCGAAGGACTGGAGACGAGCTGACAGCCCTCGATACAGTGGTTGTCACAACTATAGACATTTCCGCAGGGGAAGTCATAACAGGAACTATCCAAGTTATCCAACATGGAGACAACAAAACCGAACTTACAGAGATTCTCATTATAACGAGAATGATAATTGTAACCATGGAAACTATGACTCAAACCCAAATAGGGGTTACAATAGAGGGAACAATAACAATTATAGAGGCAATAATAATCGAGGTAGATCACAATACAAAAGACATAAATCACATTATCAGGCAAACTCTGCACAGCAAGAGTCCTGTAATCAGACAAATGATAATAAAGACTCTCATAATATGGCATGTTCTGCTTTTGATTTTGGGAGAGCATCTCAGTGCAACCAACGCAAAACATTATTCGAACCAACTACGGTGTCTACTTTAAGTTGTGGCCACCCTCTCCCCGCTCTTCCTGCGTCAGTCGCACATGATGGAAGGGGTTCTCTTGTCTTGCATAAAGGTCTAGTAAATGATACTCCAGTCTCAGTTCTTTTTGATTCTGGATGCACCACTATTGGTGTTAGGCAGTCACTCGTAGATCCTTTCCATGCCACAGGCAAAGTAGTCAAATGTGTAACATTCGGTGGCACCTTAGAGAAGTACTCTACTGCTATCATTAAGATTGCTACTCCTTTCTTTACGGGAGATGTGCACGCATGTCTTCTGCCGAATCCGATCGCTGATCTTATCATCGGTCGTATTCACGGAGTCAAAGAATGCACTCCGCAACAAATTGCTGTTTGGGAAAATCAAAATTTACAAACTGCTAATGCTGTAGTCACAAGAGCTCAAGCTCTTAATATGCCTCAAACTTCATCTATTGAAGATAATGGAGCGCATAACCAAGATGATTCCTTGGTAATTTCTCGTGACTCGTTTATAAAACAGCAAGAAGATGATCCCTCCTTAAAGAAATTCTTCACTCTTGCAACAAAAGGTGATCCAAATAAAGATACAAATCGTAAATCTTGGATTACAATGAAAAATGGCGTACTTGTACGTATGGTTCAAGACTCCACTAAGTCCATGCATTCTCAGATTCTTGTTCCCAAGAATATGAGAGTGAAAATTTTGCAGCACGCTCATGACTCTCAGTGTGCTGGATATATGGGTTTTTCCCGTACTAAGTCAAGAGTTCTTGCGACTTTCTTTTGGCCTTTCGTAAACAAAGACATACGGATTTATTGTCGATCTTGCAAATTATGTCAAGAAGTCAAATCTAAAGGTCCACGCCATGATGCACCTATCCAGGCTGCAGATATTCCTATTCGGCGGTTTCAGAAAATGGCAATAGACATTATTGGTCCGTTTAAGATCAAGTCTGCCAGAGGACATCAGTTTATCGTAACGTGTATTGACATGTGCACACGTTGGCCAGAGGCTATTCCTCTGAAGAGCATCTCTACTGCTGATATTGCAGACGCTCTTTGGCTGATATTTTCTCGTCTGGGATTCCCCGGAGAAATATTATCAGACCATGGCACTCAACTAGTATCGGATACCATGTCTCAAGTAATGTCTACTCTGCAGATAGAAAGATCTTTGAGTAGTATCTATCACCCAATGTCTAATGGAATGGTCGAACGCCTAAATAGAACACTCAAAAACTTACTTGGAAAGATAACTGAGGATCATCCTCAAGATTGGGACAGGGTTTTACCCGCAGCCCTCTTTGCTTACAGAGAGGTCCCCAATGAACATACAGGATTTTCTCCTTTTGAACTTGTCTTTGGCGCACGACCGCGCGGCCCTATGTCTTTGCTTCATGATCTTATAACCGCTGATAATATTGATGATGACACAAAATCTTCTTACGAATATGTCATTGCGCTTAGACACAAGATTATCGAAGCATGCAAATTAGCAACTTCTTCTTCTGAATTTGCTAAACAGAAGGCAAGGCAATTTGCCAATAAGAAGAGATGCTTACGACAACTTTGTCCGGGTGACAAAGCGTTTGTTTTGCTACCTTGTAGGGAAAACAGACTTCTTATCTCGTGGAAAGGTCCGTACGATATAATATCGAAAATTTCCGATGTTGACTATATTGTCGATATTGACGGGAAGCATAAAACCTTCCAGATCAACATGCTTACGGAATTCCATGAACGTCCAGATTATTTGCAGCCTATTTTCCAGGCGACGGACGATTCTCAAGTCCCTCATGGTTATTACTCATCCCTGTCCGTAATACAGGATGAGGAAACAAGTTTCTCGGATGTAAATCTCCCTCTTCCGATGATTCCACTTCATTCTAGTGAATCATGGAAAAATGTCACTGTGTCTCCTAATTTATCTATGGCGGAACAGCGACAAGTCTCGTCAATGTTACAAACATTTCAGGATGTCCTTACAGAAATTCCTGGACATACCCATGACATTATTCTAACTGACCATAATCCTATTAGGGTCAGACCTTATCCTATCCCTATACATTTTCAAGCACAGGTCGAGAAAGAGTTGGATGAGATGATAGAATTAAAAATAGTCGAACCATCCAGTTCAGCATATTCTTTGCCGATGGTTATTGTTCGGAAAAAAGACAATAACATACGTCTTTGCGTTGATTATCGCAAACTGAATCAAGTTACTAAGTTCGATGCTGAACCTATGCCTTTACTAGAAGAGCTACTTACTAGGCTTTCTAAATCTCATTTCTTCACTAAACTTGACTTGTCTAAGGGATATTGGCAAGTTCCTTTATCTGAACACGCCAAACCTCTTACTGCTTTTTCTACACCTAGGGGTTTGTTTCAATGGAATTTCATGCCTTTCGGCCTTATGAACGCCCCGGCTACATTCGTACGCATGATGCGTCGAATCCTATCTCATCGTTCAGATGTCATTGCGTACTTAGACGACATCTGTCTTTTCAGTGATACTTGGGAAGATCACTATTTGGGGTTACATGAATTACTGTCTACTTTACGCAAGCATAAGTTGACAGCGAAACCCTCTAAAGCCTGTAGTGGTTTTAGCGAAATTTCTTTCCTAGGTCACCGTGTCGGTCATGGTTTCCTAAAGACAGAGGACCATAATACCAGTAAAATACTTAACATCTCTATTCCTAAGACTAAAAAGCAAGTGAGAAGTCTCTTAGGTCTTATACAATTTTATGGACGATTCATTCAGAATCTATCCTCTATCATGGCACCTCTTTCTTCGTTACTAAAGAAAGGGTCCCCTAATATGGTCCACTGGTCTCAGGAATGCCAATCCTCTTTGGATAAGATTAAAACTTTGTTTTCAACTCCACCTATCTTGATGTTACCTACTACAGATAAGACATTTGTTCTTCGTAGTGACGCTTCGGACAACACCAGAAACATTAAACACCATAACGATGAGAAAGGAAATGAAAAGAAAGAAAACAGAAGCGAAGTCCCCCAGGTTAAAGCAACTATATAGCGAACAGTACAGTCAGCTGGACAAGGAAGTTAAACGCCAAACCCGAGCCAACAAAAGGAATTTCCTAGACGATCTTGCAAGACAGGCAGAGGAGGCAGCACTGAGAAATGAACAAAGCACAGTATAAAAAATAACTAAATTCATCAGCGGAAAACGAGGTGCAAACAATATTACATTAGTAAGAGATAAGCAAGGTAATCTCATCAAGACAGCAGAGGGACAGGAAACAAGATGGGCAGAGCACTTCAGAGAAATTCTGAACAAGGAACCACCAGAGACACAACTGAATGTTCCTGAAGCTGAAAACGACCTAGATGTGAATACAGAAATTCCACGAAAAGAAGAAATCATCACAGCAATCAAAGGGTTAAAGAACGGCAAAGCTCCGGGCCATGATAACTTAAATGCAGAGCTATTTAAGACAGACCCTGAGCTAGCAGCAGAACTATTAGAACCACTATTTGCACAAGTCTGGAAAACGGGGACAACACCATCAGAGTGGAACAAAGGAATAATTGTCAAGTTGCCCAAGAAGGGAGATCTTGCAGACTGCAATAATTGGAGAGGAATCACTCTTCTCTCAGTTCCCAGCAAAATACTAGGCAGGATAATTATACAGAGAATTTCAAAGGCAGTAGACCACAAACTGAGGAAGGAACAAGCAGGATTTAGAAAGAATAGAAGATGTGTAGATCATATATTCACTCTCAGGAACATTATAGAGCAGTGCTCAGAATGGCAAAGACAGCTTTACATTAATTTCGTTGATTTTGAAAAGGCTTTTGACAGCATACATAGGGACAGTTTATGGAAAATACTGAGGGCTTATGAAATTCCAAGCTGCATAGTGTCAATCATAAAAAGCCTCTATGCCAACTTTACGTGTAGTGTTTGGCAGAGCAACCTAACCTTTGAGGTGAAGACAGGAGTACGACAGGGATGCCCCTTGTCAACCACTCTATTTTTAACAGTCATAGACTGGGTGATGCGCCAGACAACAGAAGGCAGTCCAAGAGGAATAAGATGGACTACATTTTCTACACTGGAAGATCTGGAATATGCAGATGACATTGCACTACTAGCACATTCACATCAACACACCCAGGAAAAAACGGATAGACTTAACAAGTTTAGCCAGCAGGTGGGCTTGAACATCAATTTAAAGAAGTCTGAGGTCATGACGCTCAATGTGAGCAACCCTGAGCCCATATCAGTAAGGAATCAGCAATTGGTACAGACAGATACCTTCACATACCTAGGAAGCATAGTAACACCAGACGGCGGGGCAGGCAAAGACATCAACATCAGAATGAATAAGGCAAGAACAGCCTTCTTTAGCCTAAACAACATCTGGAAGTCCTCCCAATACAGCACAAGCACAAAATTAAGATTATATCAGAGCTGTGTGCTTTCTGTGCTTCTCTATGGTGCGGAATGCTGGAGAGTTACAGAGAAGGAAATGTCGAAATTGTCCTCCTTTCACACAACATGCCTAAGAAAAATTCACCGAATCTTTTGGCCGAATACCATCACTAACCAAGATCTGCTTACTCGTAGCAAGCAAGAGGACATGCACACCATCATAGCTGGCAGACGCTGGAGCTGGGTTGGTCATGTCCTCAGAAGAGACCCCGATGCCATCACAAGAACAGCTATGCTTTGGACCCCTGAAGGAAAACGAAAGAGAGGCCGACCAAAAACAACCTGGCGGAGGACTGTGGAGGCTGAGATGGAGGGAATGAACCAGAGTTGGGGCACTGTACGAAGGATGGCCACCGACCGAGCAAAGTGGAATCAATTTGTTGTTGTCCTACAAGACGCCACTAGGCGTGATGGCCACTGACTGCTTTGACGGTCGGCGGCTAAGGATCAAAGAAGAAGAAGTGACGCTTCATCCACTGGGATTTGAGTGGCACTAATGCAAGAGTACTCAGAAACTCTGCATCCTGTAATGTATATCTCTCAAAAACTTAATGCGGCAGAAAGGAATTACTCGGTTTTAGACCGTGAATTATTGGCTATGGTTTGGTCAATTCTCAAACTTCAAAGATTCCTTCTTGGCGCGCATTTCTTTGTGGAAACTGACCAGAAAGCTCTTACAGCTATTCAAAGTAAAAATTTGAAGAGCTCGAGATCAACTCGATACGCGATTGCTCTTCAACCTTTTCATTTTTCGGTGCGAGCTATCCGTGGCTCAGAAAATGTGATGGCAGACATTTTGTCTAGATGCCCACATGATTCCACCTAACTGTTATGTCTTGGACTTTCTAATATGTCTAACTCTACAACAGTTCTTTTCTATATCAAAATATGTACACATTTGTAATATATGATATATTGATTGTATCACCACTTAGCGGTTCATTAATGTATATTTACCGCTGGTCTTTTCATTATTTTTTTTCTTCTTTGGTAATCATGAACTCATAATATCTAATATGGAATTATTGTATGAATTTTTTGTATGGATTTTGATATTGCCAGTATTGTAGTATAAGTTGGTGACACCTCTCTGAAAATAGTAATACTTAGAGAAACGCTTTCTCTGAGATTATGAGATATATTCTCACTTGTCGATCCAAACGTCGACTTAGCCTCACATTACGCGTTATATTTATTTGGAATGCTCTTCATCTGCGCATTTTTCGTGCGTTGTGAGCCTATTGTATGTTGCTCCTGGATGTATTTAAAAAAAAAATGTTTCATTTTTTTCCCCGGGGGGTGTGGTAACTGTTGCGTGCAGTTTCCTAGCTAGTAATTTAGTTTGTCTGTATACTTGTTTATATTTGAAAATATTTGGTAATAAGATTTTGGGTCTAAGGTATTTTTCGTTAGAACTCTAATCAAAGGGCGAATACTCATTTTTTGCTTCGAGTAAAAGTAAATATGTAGTTGCCCCACTTGAACATAGTTCAGAGGTTAAACGTTAGCGCATGCCCAGACTGTGGGGTTCTTTGAAAGAGACTTCCGGGCGCGAGAGGAGAAGCTGAACTGGGTTCTGCCAGACAAGACGTCTGTTTATTCTCTCTGCATTTACTTTAGGGGATGGAAACTCTTCCACTTGTTATTTAAGGTTCCCCTTGTGTTATTCTGTTCGTCAGGAAGGCGATAGTAGCTATTAAGGTGTAATAGGAATTCGAAGCAAGGTAAAAATGAACTTTGAAATTTCCTTCGTTCGCAATGGTTGCAGAACATAATTTTGAGTCAAACCGTGAAAAGAGCTCACGGATGTATGAAATGCAGAGTACTTTATTTGCTATGCTCGATGGAGCTAATTAAAACTGTTAGTCTCAGATTTGCACAGAAATCCAGGAGAACAGATAGTATTCTGAAAACCGCATGTTAGCGGTCTATTTTGTACATTGACAAGTAGGTCTACGTTTTGAGGAATCCACAGTGTTTACTGTTTCATAGAGCCTAATGTAACTATCTGGAGTGGAAGACCAGATGAGTTACCAGTTGTTATTATTATGACTGTGGAAATGAAAACTCGCCTGGTGTACGAGGGAGTTATTTGGAGTACCTGACGCGCTGAGTCAGTGGAACCATTAATGTTATAAGACTATCTTCGAAAGGACAGATCTTTGTCGATTCGTCCGACTAGAGGGATGGACTTTGCTATTTCGTCGCCCGCCATGTTTGGGGTCAACGGGAGACTTAAGAAGATATCTGACATGTTGAAGTCAGAATGAAACTGATGGATGTTTTTCTGCTAGTTGTGGAATGATAGATAAATGGGAGTCAGCAACATATTGATATGAATATTTATTGAAATTGTTTCCATGCAATCGTAATGAACTGTCTTCACGTCCGCCATGTTCCTGTGTCATGCTTTTATGAACTCGTCTACGTTTTGTGTTGCTGTGACTATAATAAATAGTGAAAACAAGTCTACAGCTGTTCATCTATATTTTTGACTCCATGCCT